>CM019721.1:3929351-4014351 GCA_009760885.1 Achatina immaculata | reverse complement strand
CACATATAAAAAGAAGCAATGAATTTCCATACAACATTAACTAAAACTCGAACATACAACACTCACTCTAATATTTCAAAAGTAGTTGTCAGTAATAAACTTAGAGAAATTAATGCAGTTTTAAATGGCCATTAAGATTCAATTGAAGTCGACTGTTCAGCTAATTAGAAAGCGCCTAGCGAGTATTATTAACAAGTAATTAACTGCGGCGAGAGCTGGCTTTAGCCTGGAGATCAGTTTCTGTATGTATGTAAAATGCAGGCAATTATACAGGTATTTCAGACTGTTGTAAACACGAGAACCGTACGATGAAACTAACTGGGAATTTAAAATTTCAATTTATATAATTTATCTTCAAAATGTGCCAAAAAGGTAATTATATAAATTGTGTTTGCGTTCAACTGCGGCTATTTTTTTTTAATATTTATTTTCTGCGGATAAAATTTGAATGAATATTTTGGCTGGCAATATTACTGTGCCAGTCAAAGGTTTTAAATATATGCAGTGCATATAGATAAATATATGTAATATAACGCTAGTGGATATTTGTGTGGTATCACCATAGATATCGGTGATTTTTATCGAAATTTAAATTATCACAGTTATATATACCATGTAAAGGAGAAATGCCATATTCGATGGCCATTTAAAACTTGCTTTAAATTTGGATGGTCTGTTGAACACAGGCCATTATATCTAGCGAATACAGGCTATTACATCTCCTGAACACTATCCCTTAGATGTAGTCAATACTGTTTCCATACTCTTACCACGCTGTCATAACGGCTTCCAGGCATAAACTAGTAATAAAACGCACGATACATATCACCCTTTGATCATCTTCAAGGGCAGTGGGTTTCAAACTGTTTTCGGACGTTCCCCGGGTAATTTATCTTTACAGGTCTTGCCAACGGAGGCGCAAATTCACCTGCTTACATGGTTAGGATAACCAGTGTGTGTGTTGTCGCTGATTAGAGAAAGCACTGGAAATTACAGGTATAACGAAAACCGACTAACAAAATATTCGGTTTAATGTGAGCATTTGATTTTCATTATGGCCAAATTTGAATACGAACACCAAAGTCAATGAAACGACTCCATACTATAACGATGGAAATAAAATTACTGCTCTAATTATTATTAGTATAAATTTGACACCATATTTAATATTATTCTATATCTTATACGTAGTCTTACAAAGTTATAGAGGTTTCCTGAAATAATACGTACTAATTACAAATTAGAAGTTTATAGTTTCAGTTTCTCTTACGTTTAATCTTCCTGAGATCAATCATTTGCTACAAGTATTGGGCAGTCCATGAAAAATATTTTCAAATATTCTAAATCATTTGAAATTTTATTTAATCTCTGAATATTTGATTGTCGTCGTCATTCGACCGGACACGAATATTGACAGAATTTTCAGTTCAGACATTTTGAAGTGGCTCCAATGGTACTAAAGTCTACATGGTTACTTGCATCTTAGATCCATAGTTAATTCTTCTTCTTCTTCTTCTTCTTTTTCTTCCTCCTCCTCCTCCTCCTCCTTTTTCTTCTTCTTCTAATCCTCCTCCTCCTTCTTCTTCTTTTTCTTCCTCCTCCTCTTTCCTCTTCTTCTTCCTTCTCCTTCTTCTTTTTCGTCCTCCTCGTCCTCCTCCTCCTCCTCTTTCTTCTTCTTCTTCTTCTTCTTCTTCTTCTACTTCTTCTTCTCTCACTGGAACTGCCGGGTTATGGTTGGTTAATTTTTCCATCCATAAGTGGAGCTGGAAAAAAGCAATGTTTTGTAATACTTCTTTTGGCAGACTCCACTGCCACAAGGACTATGATGATCCATGTCTCGTCAGACAGGCTAGGTCTGCTATTGGAGGTAGGAACGAACAGATGATGTTGGAAATCATTTAACGTGACAACACCAGTGATGAGATGTGTGCACTGACGCAGCAACCAGTTTCAGATCTGTTAACTCGAGCCATGAACTCTGGCCGAACCTCCACCTTTAACCACGCTCTCACCACCATCACACACACATACCTCCACCCTTAACCACACTATCATCACCATCAAACACACATACCTCCACCCTTAACTACACTCTCACCGCCATCACACATATACCTCCACCCTTAACCACGCTCTCACCACTATCACACACATACCACCACCTTACCCACGCTCTCACCATCATCACACACACATACCTCCACCCTTAACCACACTATCATCACCATCACACACATACTTCCACCCTTAACCACGCTCTCACCACTATCACACACATACCACCACCTTACCCACGCTCTCACCATCATCACACACACATACCTCCACCCTTAACCACACTATCATCACCATCACACACACATACCTACACCCTTAACCACACTATCATCACCATCACACACATACCTCCACCCTTAACCACACTATCATCACCATCACACACACATACCTCCACCCTTAACCACGCTCTCACCATCATCATACACACATACCTCCACCCTTAACCACACTATCACCACCATCACACACACATACCTCCACCCTTAACCACACTATCATCACCATCACACACACATACTTCCACCCTTAACCACGTTCTCACCACCATCACACACACATACATCCACCATTAACCACGCTCTCACCATCATCACACACACATACCTCCACCCTTAACCACGCTCTCACCATCATCACACACACATACCTCCACCCTTAACCACGCTCTCGCCATCATCACACACACATACCTCCACCTTTAACCACGCTATCATCACCATCACACACACATACTTCCACCCTTAACCACGTTCTCACCACCATCACACACACATACATCCACCATTAACCACGCTCTCACCATCATCACACACACATACCTCCACCCTTAACCACGCTCTCACCATCATCACACACACATACCTCCACCCTTAACCACGCTCTCGCCATCATCACACACACATACCTCCACCTTTAACCACGCTCTCACCATCATCACACACACACATACCTCCACCCTTAACTACGCTCTCACCATCATCACACACACACACAAAACTCCACCCTTAACTACGCTCTCACCATCATCACACACACATACCTCCACCCTTAACTACGCTCTCACCATCATCACACACACACATACCTCCACCCTTAACTACGCTCTCACCATCATCACACACACACACAAAACTCCACCCTTAACTACGCTCTCACCATCATCACACACACACACAAAACTCCACCCTTAACCACGCTATCACTATCATCACACACACACACCTCCACTCTCAACCAAGCTCTCATCACCATCACACACACACACACATAAACAAATCCACCCTTAACTACGCTCTCACTACCATCACACACACACACACCTCCACTCTCAACCACGCTCTCACCACCATCACACACACACATACCTCCACCCTTAACCACGCTCTCACTACCATCACACACACAGACACACACACACACACATATATATATATATATATACGAATCGAGCACTGATCAAAAGAAAAACACTTAACTCGCTCCTACAAAAATATCATTTAATCATGTTCCCAATAAGGCGATAAAACGTCATTACATACAACAAAATAATACACCATTCATCAGCATTTAATCTTACAACAAAATAGCATCATCTTGAAGTATTGCTGGTGTGCATGCTCAGAGCAAAGAAACCCGAATCCTACAAACAACATCTCTGCCTGTTCGAGTTTTACATCTTATATCTTATATCTTTCCCGTGCCGTTAGACGTCACATAGGGCTCGCAAAGTAGTTCGCCAATTTACATTTTACATACATCAAATTACAAAATATAAATTACAAATTTGAATAAAAAAAACACACACACAAAGATCCCTGTAGGGGTTTCCCATGTTTTCCTTGGTGCTAGCGGGAAAAAACACTAGCGCTCTGCCCAGTTAGTGGTCCGCCATCTTTATAACATACACACACTTGGTTGAGCCGAGGATCAACGAGATCACTGTTCTTGTTCTGTTTACTTACACACGACATAAATCACCTTATCTGTCCGCTGTCACCACACTATCAAATCCTATAGAGCTTCACGTAAGAATAAACAAAATCACAGTATCACTTTCTTGTACCTTTAGAATACCAAAGAACTCCCTCAGGCGGCCGGTAATGTTCTACTCGTTCGGCAACATGTCCCTCGACTGACAGATTACCGTTCAGTACCTTTTTAACCCATCATTCCCTCGTCAAATCACGTGGTATCCCCCACCCCCTTACACACACACTTCTACAGTGGGACAAGATCTTGGTCAGCTATGGGTCGCCAGTCCTGACAAGCCATTTCAGCCATGGATCTCTGACTGCCAAAATCGGATAGCGTCTTCACTTCAAATTCTTCGGGTAAGATATTTCACATCGGAAGCAACTTCTGTATTTCAACAGTACACGTTGCTTTCAACATTACACTGGCCAACATGTTTTGGTGCCTCAAATGTTAGACCTGTTTTGTTGTTGTTGTTGTTTTGTTTTTGTTTTTTTTTTTGGGGGGGGGGGGTATATTTGACCTGCTGATCCCAAAAATGGCCCCCCTGTCAGCTCTACTTTTTTAGATACAGAACGTATACCATATACCACTCTTCACTCTGCTCCCCCATAACAAATCGGGATGTTTGAATGTAGAGTCTAAATTAATGCGAAGAAAACTAAATTGATGACAACTGACAAAACAAACAAAGCAGCTGGTATATGTATAACTGAGGAAAAATTGGAAGAGATGGAGAGTTTTGAATATCTTGGATCAGTACTAACTAATAATGGAGATACAATGAGGGAAATTAAAAGGGGGACATCTGTCGCTCTTCAGAAAGTAAAACAACTAAAGAAGCTGTGGAGAGGAACAGACAGAACCACAAAAATAAGATTTTTAAGGCCATGTATCTTTCCCATCGCAACATATGCCTGTGAGACCTGGACACTTAAGAAAACAGCTGAGAAACACATAAATGCCGCTGAATGTAAACGCTACAGAAGAGTTCTTCAAATATCATTCATTCATTCATTTATTTATTTGCATGTTCCTTGCGGAACTTTGCCTCCCTAACAGCACTCCTGTAGACCTCTCGGTTGTGAGGAAGATGGCCTGATGCTGATGCATCCATTTGCAGATCATCAAGGATGTTTTCCAACCATCTTCGCTTTGGTCTTCCTCTCTTCCTTTTCCCATTATGTACCCTTCAAATATCATGGGCACAACAAAGAACAAATATATCCACACTACAAGAACTTAATATTAAGAAGGGTGGCTAGTAAAGAGGATTAAAGAGAGAAAACTTAAATATTCTGGACACATTAAACGTCATGATAATCTAGAGAAGACCGTCTTGGAATGGTACATAATGGGAAAAAGAAAGAGAGGAAGACCAAGGGAAGATGGCTGCAAGACATCGTTGATGATCTGCAAATGGATGCATCAGCAGCAGGCCATCTTGCTCACAACCGAGAGGCCTACAACAGAGCTGTTAGGGAGGCAAAGCTCTGCAAGGGACATGCCAATGAACAAATGAATGTGTAAATTAATATCTTTTAAGCATGAAGGAAACATTAAAAACTACAAGAAAGGTGTACTACATGAAAATCTACTTATTTCATACCAAAAGCACAAGTCTATGATAGAAACTTTCCACTCATTCGACACAGAAGAAGCTCCTTTTGTAAAACTTCCGAGGATGGGATCTGCCAGGACAATCCCGCACAAAATTCCAGCAATAGTTTGCCATGATGTATGCATCCCATCCTCAATGGTATCTGGCTCCCATTGTTTTGATGTCTTGGTGAAATCTTTCACCTTGCTCTTCGCTTAAGTCACTCATATTCTCTGGAAAGCAATCTAAGTGACTGTGCTGATAATGTATTTTAACATTCATGTTACAGCCAAGTCTCTTGAAATGAAAGAACATATCCTCTGCTAATTGTGTGTAGTTGTCTGCCTTCTTGTTATCAAGAAAGCTTTTCACAAGAACAAATGGAGACTGGGCACATGATTCGATTCTGTCTATTGATGCTATGAAATGTGGGGCATTAATAAGTTTTCTGATATGTTAGTTAGTTAGTTGATCCTCTTGGGCCAAAGGCGGCGCATAGGGCGGAGGATAGGGCTCTCCATGTCTGGCGATTCCTTGCTACTTGCTTTAGATCTTCGGTGTTTCTGATGTTGTCTGATATGTGGGCCATCGAAAACTACTGCCTTCAGTTTTTCCATGGTATGTCCAGGTAACTTATACACTATGTATTCAGCTCATGAACCACCTTTATTCAAAGCCTTTACAAATTGTTTCATCAGACCTAGCTTTATATGTGGTGGTGGCAATATGATTCTATCTCGTGCTACCAAAGGTTCATTGATCACATTTTGTCCTCCAAGCACCATATATTCCCTCGGAGGCCAATCTTTTCTTGCCCAATGTTCATGTTTGGCTCTACTATCCCAAAGGCATACAAAGCAAGGATACTTTGTGTAGCCACTTTGTTGACCAAGAAGAAAATTAACCATCTTCAAGTCTACACAGATCACCCATTGATGTTCTTGGTAATGTATCTTTTCCCTGTACTCTTCTATCATCCTGGTTGAATTCCTGGTTAGAATAGAACCATATTTGTCGCCATTATTTAAAAGAACACATTTCAAATTCTATTTTGAACTGTCGATGAAAAGATGCCACTCACTTGGGTTATATTCTGAAAGACCAATTTTCTTCACGAAGTTTCCAATGTCATTGTAGAACGCTAGGTTGTTGTCGTCAGTAAAGAATGGCAGCAAATCCTTTTCTCTCCTTCGATAAAATGTCATTTTTGTTCCAGGCTGAAGTACATTCTTTTCCTTTAGAGGGAAGCAATTCAGCAGACTTTTTGGAAAAATGTAAGTCCCTGATCAGATCACCCAATTCATTCTGATCAAAACAATCACTAGGTGAAGTTGTTTGGAATTCGCTGTCACTTCCCCCATTGTTTACCTTGTGTGGTATCAGACATGCAAGACCCATCCTGTGAGAGCTGTGGTAGTTCAAGGAAATGTGGAACAGGTACAAGATCTGAGTGAAGAACAGGTCTCCTAGCTGAAGGTAGATCAGGGTAAGACAACTTGTCACAATTATTTATGTTGATGCCTATGATGGTAACAATACAAAAATAACAGTCAAACGTGGTTTTTCGGTTCCCTCCATGCCACTGTTACTCCAGATTTCAGGCAGCTTCTCTTTCCACTTGTCCACTGAAGCAAATGCTCTGTACAAGTTTTGCATACAATATGAGGAGCCCATGGCTTATCTTAATCTCCAAGCTTGACGCCAGAATAACTCATATATGCAAGTTTTACAAACCCAGGAATAGGTTCCCTATCTGCTTTCAATGTATACTCACCATAAATATAGCAAAATACGTTGGGATGATTCAAGCAGCTCCTTCTTGAAGTAGCCATAACCTCTGTTTTGTTTGATTTGCAAAAATTAAATGATATGATATGAGTGGGAATATATACACACACCTCCTATACGATCATATACATGGAAACTGGTTTAAACAGATCAGCTTGAGAAACCTTTGAAATACAAATTTATGTAGTCTGTGAAAACCAAGATTTACCATCTTAGTTTTGTGTACATCGTAATTATGTAATAAACGGAACAAAAACGATTTTGTCGTTTGAGATGTACATTTTTATGCCAGTGTGCATTATAGGAAAGAAAGTAGACGAATGGCTGTGAAACAAAGGTCATTATACATTTTTTTTTAATGTGGGTAAGTTAAATACATAAACTTCCCATTCAGATAAGACAGATTGTTATGACATCCCAATTCTGCAGAAGAGATTTTTGAAAGAGCGGGCTAAAATTGTATAAATTCAACCATATCTAAGAAACTAGAGCTGATGTGGTCTATCCAGTAAAATTTTCTGAATCACTGCCCCAAATAACTACAGGAAAAGGCCTAGAAACCAAGGCAGCCAGAAAATTTTTGTTGGGTTGTGTTAGCGAAATCTGACGCACTACGCAGTTACAGGGAGATAAGAAGAAGAAGATGCATAACCCAGACAACAATATCAGAAACTGGACAAGAAAATCAGACATTAGAGAAGGCGATGAGATATCCCATACGAAAATCATAAGCCAGATATGAAAATCACAACACAGAGAGAGAGAAAAAAATGAATAAAAAATATCAGACAAGAAGATCAGTGACATGAAAATCATAACCCAGACAAGAAATGAGAAAAAGAGATGGAAATCATAACCCAGACAAGAAATGAGAAACAGACATGCAAATCATAATCAAGACAAGAAGATGAGAAACCAGGCATGGAAATCATAACCCAGATAGAAAGATCAGAAATCAGACATTCTGCTTCAGTTTTACAATCATTTTCAAAGTCAAACAAATGCCACTTTATTTTTACAATCATTTTCAAAGTCTAGCTCATACAGTCACTGCAGATTAGAAATCACGAAGCTAAAAAATGAAAGCTGAATAAAATCGAAGATAAAATTCATGAACTTTACACGCATGTCTGCATTGTAAGAGAAGATAAATAACTGGAAGCAAGAGACCTTAACCACAGAAATAAATTATTGATTCATTAATTAATTAAACTTCAGAGGCAAGAAACAAGCAAACAAGACAGAGAACTGACGAGCAAACAACAAATCGAGAACGGTGAGACTTCCAGGACTGAAAGCAGTAGGTTATACCCCAGCTGTCTGTGCCATTTAGTCAATAAGGATTCTGTACGATTTGGGGCACCAGTGAACTTGTTCGGAGTTCAAAAGCGGTGATTATTACAATATTTAAACGTAAATATATGGGACATTTTTTAATTAAAAAGATCAAAAGAGGACGGAAGGAAGGGAAAATAAGCAGTAGAAGATAAAGAATAATAGATGGTGTACTGAGAACAACCCAATATTTCAACAAAATGCTTTTATCAGTGACAACAGAGAAAATGAATCAGATATCTACTTCTTCTTCTTCTTCTGTGTTCAAGTGCTGGGTCATGCTAAATAGGAAGCTGGGTAGCCAGGATGAAGCCCACAGCTCTCTCCAGGTCCTCGAGGCAGCTACCACAGCTTCTGCCTCAGGTCCACCCTCTGTGGCCAGGTCTGGCTTCGAAGGTCAGTGAACGTTGGACACTCTTGGAGCACATGCTATGGGGTCTGTGCTCCATCCCCACAGGGGCATGTGTCCATGTGAGAGATCATGAGTCGGTGCATATGTCTCAGTAGTCTGCAGTGGCCTGTTCTTAATCGAAATAGGATAATCTATTGGTGTCTTTGTAGCTGGTGGATTGGATGGGTATCGGGAACCCTGTCTATATTCAGCCACTTTGGCCACTGCTACCTGTACTGGGTTTTTTTAATGGTCTTGGGCTCTTTGTAAGTGATTTGGTGGCTATGTTGTTTCATTTTACCGCCATTTTTGGAGAAAGTGTCTACTCTTTCATTCCCTGGTATACCGCAGTGGGAGGGTATCCACTGTAGGGCCATTTTTCTTAATTTTGATAGGCTGCTCAACTCGGAGATAATTTACTGTAGGATATTCTCGCGATATCTCAGCTGGTAGATATAAACTTCATTTCAGTCACATGAAGAAGCACAAAACAATATTGAAAACTACACTTGATGGAAATATTGGAGGAAAACGAGCAGAATGAACGACAATGATATGTTAAACATCACAAAAGAAAAAAAAAACTGAACTGGATTCAGCTTAGCTGGGTATTTGCAAATACAGTGCGTTCGGAAAATAACTGTGCACTAACCCAGTATCGACTCTGGTATCGTAGTGATATCTTAATGACTGCGGTATCTCCCCACATCTACCTGCATATTTTAGTGTTTAGTGTGTTGAAGCCTGCTGTTGTGTAACATTCGCTGTATTCAGTCTGTCTTTGTATATTCATTTGTTAAGCAGACAGTAAGATTTCACTACGATACCGGAATCGATACTTGGTTATTGCACAATTATCTATGGAACACACTATACAAAGGACACATACAGTAAATAAGTTGGGAGAACACCGCATCCGAAGTTTTGAGAGGAGACGGCACATGATGATGATGATGATGATGATGTATCATGTCTCCTTACTTCTCACTATACAGTGAAAAAATCGTCAGAGACATAAACAAAGAGAAAGACTTTTTTTTTTAACAGAAAGGGAATCCACAATAACCTGAGATATGGAGACCACGCTAATTACAGTGAGCGAAAACAACATTCAGATAGGCGTGGGAACGGTTATCAATGATAATCAATAAAAGAGGATTACATGGTTATCAAGAATGAGCAATAAAAGAGGATTACAACTATCCGGGAACAAGATGGAGACAATGCATTTATTATAAAAGGGCCAGTCAATCATTTGCATGTCCGTCGCGGAACTTTGCCTCCCTAACAACTCTCCTGTAGGCCTCTCGGTTGTAAGCAAGATGCCCTGCTGCTGATGCATCCACTTGCAGATTATCAACGATGTCTTGCAACCATCTTTGCCTTGGTCTTCCTCTCTTTCTTTTTCCCATAATGTCAAAAGACCAAAACGGTCTTCTCTAAATTATCATGACATTTAATGTGTCGAAAACAGTTTTTTCTGTTTAATCCTCTTTATTAGCCAATCTTCTTCAATATTAAGTTCTTGTAGTATGGATATATTTGTTCTTTTTTTTTGTGTCCGTGATATTTGAAGGACTCTTCTGTAGTATTTGCATTCAAAGGCATTTATGTGTTTATCCAGCTGTTTTGTTAAGTGTCCAGGTCTCACAGGCATATGTTGCGATGGGAAAGATGCATGCCCTTAAAAATCTTATTTTTGCAGTTCTGTTTGTTCCTCCCCACAGATTCTTTAGTTGTTTTACTATCATTCTTTCATTCATTGATTCATTTGCATGTTCCTTGCGGAACTTTGCCTACCTAACAGCACTCCTGTAGGCCTATCGGTTGTGAGCAAGACGGCCTGCTGCTGATGCATCCATTTGCAGATCATCAACGATATCTTGCAGCCATCTTCGTCTTGGTCTTCCTCTCTTTTTTTCCCCATTATGTACACTTCCAAGACGGTTTTCTCTAGATTGTCATGACGTTTAATGTGTCAGAAATATTTAAGTTTTCTCTCTTTAATCCTCTTTACTAGCCTATAGTTTTACTATACAATAGTAAATGTAGCAAAACCTAGCATGGAAAGGAAGATGAAGCCACAGTCACAGACATATAAATTCTTGTAACCAGGAACTAAGGTCTCCGAGAGTAAGTGTGTAAACTGCTGCTAAACCTACCCTGCTTATGCTTTCATCCACTAAACTCCCAAAGTCCACCTTTGTCTTGTCTTCTCTCTGGAACTGAGCGCTGCTGTAATTTGCAGCCGATGCTTTGAAGATGCCGCGGTACAGCATCGCTTCTGTGTGCGAGAAGGTTACATCGGATTTTTTTTTAAGTTAGTCACACTAGACAAGCTCATAGGGGGTACCAACGAGGAAGTGGGACAGGGTCTTGGTCAGCTATGGTTCGCCGACATGTCGGCTACGGTTCACTGATCGCCAAAATGAACATCATTCATAATCAATCTCAGTGGAACCAAAGTCGCCCGTGTTATTAATTTTTGGCCACTGGCCCACCTTTAAAACAACGAGAGCCCTAAAAACTATCCCTGAAATCAAGCCAAAAGCAAGAAGGACAAAAGCAGCTTTTAAAAAAATGAAATAAAGACGACTGTTACAATAGAACAAGGTACTTGAAAATAAGGCGCTAATGTCCCCTAACTCCTGTAACAAAACTGCTGTATATGTGAAGGTGGATTTTTATTATTATATGGCGTGCCAAAGAGGGTTATTGCCCATGCTTCTCCATCTTGCGCGGTCCTTGGTGTTTTCGACTAGTTCGGATGTTTTTTTCTTTCCCCATGCCACTAGGTCAGTCCAGTGAGATATTTCTCTCTTGGTCTTCCTCTTTTTTCTTTTCACTTTAAATGTTTCAGTCATTGCCAGGTTCTCCGACTTCTGTTTTCTCAAGACATGTCAAACTTTCTAACTTCTGTCATCTGATGACATGTCAAAGCTTTCTAACTTCTGTCTTCTCATGACATGTCCAAGTTCTTCAATTTCTGTCTTCTTATGTCATGTCCAAGTTCTCCAACTTCTGTCTTCACATGACGTGTCAAAAGTTCTCTTCTTCTTCTGCTTCTTCTTCTTCTTCGTTGGCTTCTACCACCAAGACCGCCCCCTGATTCTACTGAATTTACTCCTGTGGTCCTTGATAGGTCCCGTGGTTCTCCCTGTGGTCCCCAAAATGACAACAGGAGATCCACGAGACGACCACAGAGGTTCAGAGTATCGCAGGGCTTGAGCCTGTATTCTTGGCTGGTCTCAGAAGCGGGATTGCGTGACACCGTGGTTTTCGTTCCACCAGTTTAGTCTAGAGTTGGACTTTCTCACCGGAAAACCTCAGCGTGATTAGGATACGCATACATCCCCGCCGGGTGAGAGGTGGTTGCCTATCTAGACTGTGGTCCAGTGTCTCCGACTTCAGTAGTGTGTAGTCGTGGTCGCTACCCTTCCTAGTTGTGACTAGGACGGAGCTTTTGTCGAGGAGGACGAATCCTCGCCACTAGTAAGTTCCACCCCTGATTTAAGCCGGTTAATGCGTATTATCCCAGTATGGGCGTGTTTAGGACGTGGCCGGCCTCTAGAGCAGAGGTGCCATGGTATGTGTAGCTCTCGCCGCGATACTACTGGACATACCGGTTAAACTTCACTTTATCCTTTCCATCACCTTTTCACAGCGGTGCCGCCCGGCAACCCTAGTCGCATTTTCGCATTCTTTTTTTTTTTTTTTTGGCTTGGAGGAGTTTCACTCCATGCACGGCAGCCGAAGAATCTCGCCAGCAATGTCTTAGTTTAACCCCTGGTTTAAGCCGGTTTAGGCAATCTGCCCCAGTATGGGTGTGTATAGGACGTAGCCGGCCTCTAGAACAGAAGTGCCTTGATTTAAGTAGTCCTGACCTCGAGACTACTGGTCACTTCACTTAATCCTTCAACTGTTCACGACGGCGCTGTGCAGCAACACTATTCGCATGTTTATTCATTGGCTGGGAGAAGAACCACTCCACTCACGGCAGCTGAAGAATCTCGCCAGCAGCGGTAGATGAGCTAGTAAACAAGACCCTCATCTACCCGAAACGTCTGGTTTTCAGGCGCCAGATATTCGCCTTCGCCCCTTCTCCTGTCAGTTTGAACAGTTCTGCCACAGGAAGGCCAGGAGCTGGACTTGACTGTCAGAGGCTGTTTGAGACGCATGTCTTGGAGACATTTCATTGGAGCGGAGAGCATATCCCCCACCCCACCTCCGGCTATAACAGTCCTTAAAACATCAAAGTTCTCTAATTCTGTCTTCTCATGACATGTCCAAACTCTCTGTCTTCTCATGACACGTCCAAGTTCTCTAACTTCTGTCTTCTCATCACATGTTGAAAAAACTGATGCTGACATGACAAATAAAACTGTAGAGAAAAGCCCCTGCAACATACAGTGTAAACCAGCGAATTCCAAGTTTTTTTTTTGGGGGGGGGGGGGGGGGGGTTTACACCCAAAGACCACTTTTCCAAAAATACAAACAGTTGCAGACCAATGTCATCCTTCTTCTTCTTCTTCTTCTTCTTCTTCTTCGTTCGCCTCTACCACCAAGTTCGCCCCGTGATCCTACTGAATTTACTCCCGCGGTTCTCGCGATAGTCTCATTCCGGATGGAGGCTCAGAGCATCGTGGGGCTTGGGCCTATATTCTCGGTGGGTCGCAGAAGCGAGATTGCATGACACTGTGGTTTTCGTTGCATCAGTTTGGTCTAGTCTTGGACTTTCTCATCGGGAAACCTCGATGTGGTTTGGATGTGAATACATCCCTGCCGAGTGAGAGGTGGTTGCCTATCTAGATTGCACTGGTCCAGTGTCTCCGACTTCAGCGTTTTGTGATCGTGGCAGCTACCTTTCCTGGTGGTGACCAGGACGGAGCTTTTGTCGAGAAGGACGAATCCTCGCAACTAGTGAGTTTCACCCCTGGGTTAAGCCGAATGTCATTCCTGATATCATAGTGCCATAAGCTCTTAATAGTTCAGTTTTTTTTTTTTTCTTTCTTTCTTGAACTTTGGTACTTTATTCCATATCGAAAGTTCAGCCCCAGACCACCTGATAATGAGCAACGGGTCACTTGTGCTCAGTGTAACACAGGATGTAACCCACTCCTCTGGACAACAAAAGGATCAAATGAAGTTATTAGAGAGAAGTTCAATTAGCCTTGTCTTGTCTTGTCTCCTTCCTCATATACCTTTCGGTGTTGAAGGGACAAATAGACGTCTTGGCAGGGCTCGACGATCTGCTTCATAAAATAGGACATTTAATGCTTCTGTAATTTCCTCTGTCCATCTCCTCCGTGGGCGACCTCTTCCTCTGTTACCTACAAATCTTAGCGTGAATGTTGTCTGTGATATGGTGCCTGGTGGTAACTGTGTAACATGGCCAAACCATTTGACTTGCTGTTTCTGGATATAGTGTAATACTGGTGTTACTCCAACCTTTGCCCTGATGGTGTCATTTCTTATTTGATCTCTTCTTGTCACATTTAGTATTATCCTTAAACATCTCATTTCTGTCATGATTATTTTTCTTTTGTTCTTGGATGTTAGTGTCCATGTTTGACATTGATAGCATGGAGTTGTGAGGAAGATGATGTCGTACAGTGCCCTTTTTGTTTCATTTGTGATAGAAGTTAAACAACAGCTAAAAATAATAACAGTTAAACGGAAAAAAGGACAGCCTTAATTATCTGAACTTGTCATGTGAAGGCAAAAGTCAGAAAATCTCACAACACCGGGAAAATCAAAGGAAAAAAGGGAAGAGAGGGAGACACAGAAAAACTAAGCAAGAAGAAGCGAAAAATGAGACCCAGTAGATTTTGAACATCAAGACTCGCACACAACACGAAATATAGCGGCTGTTGATTCTGCTGCTGCTGCTGCTGCTGATGATGATGATGATGATGATCGGAATCCCAAAATGAGAACATCTTAACTTTCTCCTCTAATATCTTGTGATATAAAACGAAATGTATTGCTTAGCGCCCGAAAGCGAAATCTGTCTGGATGCCACGCAACCCATACCAGTACAGTCAGAGCTAAATGTGTTTGTTTGTTTGTTTGTTTGTGGCGGATTAAAGAAAATGAGACAATCAAAAAAATCGAAGAAAAACAAAACAGTTGTTCGAAATAAGCATCAGCGCAGTAAATAGAAAACTTCCTCACTTCCAACTTTCTAGTCCAGCAAGGCTTCTTACGGGTTTTGGGGATTTGATATGCTAGACAAAAAAGAGGGAGGGGGGTGGGGGTGGTGAAGGCCTGTCCGGGTTGGCTGTCAGAGACCAATAGCTGACATACTAGCTGGCGTCAGTGTTAGCGAAACATAGCTGTTATGCTGGCATCAGGGTTGGCGAAACATAGCTGACTTGCTGGCATCAGGGTTGGCGAAACATAGCTGTTATGCTGGCATCAGGGTTGGCGAAACATAGCTGACTTGCTGGCATCAGGGTTGGCGAAACATAGCTGTTATGCTGGCATCAGGGTTGGCGAAACATAGCTGACTTGCTGGCATCAGGGTTGGCGAAACATAGCTGTTATGCTGGCATCAGGATTGGCGAAACATAACTGACTTGCTGGCATCAGGGTTAGCAACCCCAGTGACAGCACGAGCCTAATTAAGGGAGCAGGAACTGGCATAATCCTCGTAGTGGTGGAGTCTGTTAAAGAAGTACTGCACACACTCCCTGCTGGTTTAGCTCCACTCAGAGACTGCATCGGTTACAAAAGAAGAAGAAGAAGAATATTTGTTTATAAATAAAATATGGGAATATGTGCAACCGTATCTTTCATAGAAGCAACACCAGATCTAAGAAGTGGTGGATCTAACCGACAAGCTTGTCGCTGCAGCCAGTCAGGTGGACATGGAGCTATAGTCCTCTGAAACTTTGGGACACAAAAAGACAAGAGCGGCGATCTTGCCGGACAGTTTCATTCAGCGCTTTGAGAACAAGAGCAGATAACTCGGCCTCGTGGCATTCAACATATTGGCGCTTTTCTTGACGTCCCATGCCCCAGTCCACCCTTTTCAACCCACGCTGCCCCTCCCCCTCCAGACCCTCCTCTATTTATATTAAATCATCATCCAGAAAGGATTTGCACTATTATACATTCTTTTCCATCAATAATTATGGCATTGTAGATAATTTACCCATGGGAAAAAAAAATTCCTCCCTTAGGCTTGAAATTCCTCCCAAGAGAGCTACTTCTCTCTGAGAAGGACTGCTCCAGGGAGAGGAGCCGGGACATCAGCTGTTGTGGCTTCTTGCTGGACAGCATCTTGTTGGAGAGCTTCATCTAAATGATGACTCACAAACATGTCCACGAGGTATACCAGCAGTAAACAGGACGAACAAGAATAATTTGCCAGTTTAAAAAAAAAAAGTCCGTACTTTTATCACGTTTATTTATTCCTCATTAACGCAGTTCAGGTAGGCGTTGATGTTCAAGCTTTGTATTTGTGTGCGCTACACGCATTTCTCGGTTGCTTTTTTTTTTTTTTTTGTTCCGCGTGCCACTTGGTCAGCAGGTTCCGTTAGTTCTCTCCGTCTCCGGTTTTTCTCGAGAACTGGTGCTAGTTACCTACTTTTTAATATATGGGTAGAATTAGTTATACACTGTTCTATTTCTTTTCTGCTTATTATGCCTGCTTATTTCGTATGTCTGATTATTTCTCGGCCCTACATTTCACTAGTATTATACCTTAGTGACTCTGAGCTTAAACTTCCACTGTAACTTGACTCCATAGTGTTAACCAGCGTCTCAACAACAAACGGTCAGGATTTCTCTCTTTCAAACAGTCGAGGTCCATCTCTTTCATAGTTGGCTTCTTTGTCTGCTTTAGGGCCTGCTTGGAGTCTGGTGGGTGTATGCTGGTGTCTACTTGTCTCTGGTGTTTGCTTACTATACGCTGGCAGACAGATTAACTCTCCCAGGTACGGGCAATCACTCAGTGGCAGTGTAGATTATGGTGGTTTCTATTTGGTGCAAGTGGTGACATAATGGCAATGACGATGAGTGGAAAACGATGGCAGTGACAATCCTAAAAAACCGACAAGACGTTACTCCAGCTCGACAACATATATGATTCCAGGCGTCTACTAACGCCAAGAAGACTTCGACGCCAACAGACTCCTACCACATACTAGATTCATTATTCTGTACTACAAAAAACCACTGCCGACAACTAAGACACAGACTACGTTCCTACACTACAAACTACGTCCTACTCTAACAAAACTAAGACTCGGACTCTCACGAACGCAAAACTAAGACTGGCTCTCAAAGCCTAACTTTCCTGTCTTGATCTTTTGAGCTCTGAAACTTTTGTCTTATCGTTGTTTGTTCTAGGACATTGATCATTTCCGATAAGTTTTCCTTTCTTTTTTTTTTCAGAAATATAAACAAAGGTGGTTGCGCACACAGGTAAAGCATTGCGTTCTTAGCCTTTGAAAAATACACAACGCAAAAGCCCATAAGACGCGATTTCTGGCGAACCATAGCCGCCCAGGAAGTGATCCCATATCTCTTTTGGTACCTCAAGTAACAGGCTTAGTCTGCTGATTAACTGGGCAGGGGTAGCCATAGTCCCCACGGTGGTGGAGTATGCTAAAGAAGTATTGTACACACCCCCCCCCAGACACAATGCTGTGCATCAACAACTTTATCGTATCTGCCGCTGAGAGTTCCAAGGAGATAGAAGAAGAAGAAGAAGAAGAAGAAGAAGAAGAAGAAGAAGAAGAAGAAGAAGAAGAAGAAGAAGAAGAAGAAGGCATTGCACGGAGAAAAATAATAAGAAAATGACCATGACCCGAACCACATTCTCCGGCAGAGAAGTACCTGCGAGAGGTTAAAGCACTGTCCTCTCCGTCATCTTGCAACTCTCATCATCCCATCTAAGAGTTTCTGTATTTTTTTTTTCCTCCTAGCTGTTGAATGAGTACGTCGGACCTTTCTCCAGAACCACATCTCTGGTTGATTCCAGTCACTCTCTGTCATCATAAACTGTAGATTATGCGGGCAGCAGCAAGTCACGAGAAAGGCGCATCAGAAGCGCAGTCACTGGAGGAAGTCTAGGGGGGCCCAGAAGGTCCGAGGGCTCGGCGTGAGGTGGACTTGAACAGCGGCCATGCTCTGCTGCTGGCCTAGAGATGGACCCTCCTTGCACTCAAGACACTCCCATATGTGCTCAGCCTTTAACCTCAGCGTTGTTCCTAGTGTGTGCTGGGTGATAGTGCACATTGACTGAATACAGCCTGATCTTTTCCCGCAAAGTTCTGAATGTCTTCCACTGCCCTTCATTACCTCCTCTTTCGCATAGTCTTTACTGCCAGTACAGAATGTTCCATCGTACCACCAGGTGTAACTATTATTGCTGCATTATTACAAATGTCATCCAAAAGACGGTAACGTACCAGTTGTGTTTGTTCTTTGTAATACAAGGTCGTATAATAACAGTAGAGATCACAAATGAAGGGAATTGGACTATGGATGTGACGGACGGGGTGGGTTGGAGGTGGCGATTGGCCTTACTAAGTTTAGCCCTAGAGTCTCCACTCTGGTTAATCCCTCACTGATTACAACATGACAACAGCAGGGGTACAACCAGTTTGTTTCTTCAGTTTCCGCTACAATTTTACAAGCAAACTAGGGAAAGCTGACATTCATAACAATGAAAGGACTTTACAGGTGAGCACAATCTGTGACTAAACGTTAGAGAAGTGCAGCGCGGAATGCGTGCTCAGTGTCAAAGTACAGCTTGTGTTCGGTGTAAAGCTAACATTTCACCCATGTGAAAACGTTTCTCATTTTCTAAATAACCAGCCATTCACACGCTATTTTCCACTCCACGCGTGCTTTCACTGAAGAATGGGCGGTGCACCGTCTGCCGTCCGCGCCGCTCCCACGCCAAGCTGCTCTCTCATTGGTCGTTCGACGAGCAACAATAGTTTCTATAGGCTAATCCAAGTATGATTGACAGCAGCCGCTCATGACTTTGAAATGAAAAGAAAAACATTGAATAGCTGGGAATTTTCAGCGCAACCCTTTTTTCAAGTGACGACCAAGGATAACGTGATTACAGTGCCAGCACTGTTAGTCGATAAAATGGCATGTCTCACCCGAGTCAAGTCCCAACACTCGTCCGCTGTCCGCCCAATCGTTAGGATGATAGTAGGGGAAGCGCTGTGTACAAGAGAGGACTGAATACGGATTGTGTGATCAACATTTGACAAATTAGTGCTTGTGGGAGTGTTATCAAGCTGAGAGCGATACGTAAATCTGTGAATACCCGTGTGATAACATTTTGAAAGAAATCTCGTTTAGTGGATACCTGTATAGGAGAACTAGTGAAATATACAAAGGTGTGAATCTCCGTATTATCACATTTGATTTTTCACTATTTACGGAAGTAAAACTTTTGTGAACATTCACTTTTTTTAAAATCTAAGACGCAGTGGATTTTTAACTTTGGTGAATGAATATAAAGTTCATTTTGTGGAAAGAATCTATTACAGACCGCCCTCTGTGTTGAAAATTTTGATGAACTTTGACTTTGTTCTTAAGTGGGATCAGTTCTGAGGCTGAGGACTTTGTGGGGTTTCAGGGAGTGAGTTCATCCTAATCGAGGCTTGACCTTCGTGTGAGAGAAGACCGTACTAACAGAAGATTCGCCATCCCTTGCAAAGTGTTGGAAATTTAAGAGGTAAAGTTTTTTCGTTTCCACATGTTTTAAAAAAAAATAAGTTGTTCTTGTTGTTCTTGTTCTTCTTCTGCTTTAAAAAGAGCCCTGGTTGTGTTGTGTCATAGGTATGCTCCTTTCGCCCCAACACACCCGACTTCTGCTCGAGTATTTTTAAGACTAAGTTCGCCTTCCCAATGCAATTCCTGTTTACCTGACGAGACCACTGGTTTGCTCCAAGGGGCACAACTGGGCTGTGGAATAGGGTCTTTGCCAGCAATATTTCGCCAAACCTAACTCAAGCAGTCAGTTACGGGTCGCTGATCACTGTCTGACTCAGTCTTAATACCATCTTCACCCTTGTTTAACAATCTCTTTTGCCCTCTGTTTCTCCTGTGCTTGCCCTACTAGCAAGTCATATTCTAGGCCCGGTAGCTGGTGTATCTGTTGACGTGGCTCTTTTCCTTATGCAACTGATTTGGACATCTGTCCTGTGTGCGTGCGCGCGCGCGAGTGAAGGCGAACACGAAAATCACGGGAAGTGAACACTGTCAAATCTACCCAAGTTTCTGCCTGCTTGAGTTTTGTTGGTGTATGAACGAAGTTGGTGGTGCAGAGGCTAGTGCGCTCGCCTACCGACGAGAAGGTCCCCTGGTTTGATTTTCGTACTCGGGGGCTGATTTTTTTTGCGGCACCGGGGTCAACCAACAACAACAACAACAACAACAACAAAATGGGTACCTGGGGGTTTCCCTAGGAAACAAAAAGACAGAGGCGCAAAGTGCTAGCATCTATCCCAACCTCAAATGCTGCAGTGGCCTAGAAATGTGAAGGCACTAACACTTCACACTCATACAGCATGAGAATTCTATACGGGACATAGATGACCAAGCCACAAGCTCAAAAATGTGTGTCTTGTTACAAAATACGTTTTCTGCTATATGTACCGTTGATATTACGTACTTGTAAAATCCGGACCTTCTTGAGATTATCCAGATTTGATTTAGTGGTCACGAATAACTTTGGTCCAATGAAACAGCCCAAGCTCTACTTGCCACAACCCCTCTTATGCCCAGTACTTCCCCTCAATGCAGTGGTCCTCAACCTGTGACACCCAAGGACCACTTTTCCACCTACATATAATCTGTGGACTACCATCTTATATGTGGTATCACTATGTCATCATTAAGTCATCTGAATGTCCTTTGCGGAACTTTGCCTCCCTAACAGTACTCCTGTAGGCCTCTCGGTTGTAAGTAAGATGACCTGCTGCTGGTTCGTCCATTCGCAGATCATCAAAGATGTCTTGCAGCCATCTTCGCCTTTTTCTTCCTCTCTTTCTTTTCCCCATTTTGTACCCTTTCAAGACAATCTTCTCTATATTCTCATGACGTTTGATGTTCCAAAATATTTAAGTTTTCTCTTTTTAATCTTCCTTACTAGCCAACCTTCTTCAATATTAAGTTTTTGTAGTATGGATACATTTCTTCTTTTTTTTTTTGTGGCCATGATATTTGAAGAACTCTTCTGTAGCATTTACATTCAAATGTATTTATGTGTTTCTCGGCTGTTTTGTTAAGTGTCCAGGTCTCACAGGCATATGTTGCGATGGGAAAGATGCATGCTCTTAAAAATCTTATTTTTGTAGTTCTGTCTGTTGCTCTCCACAGCTTCTTTAGTTTTACTTTCTGAAGAGCGATAGATGTCCTCCTTTTAATTTCCCACATTGTATCTCCATTATTAGTTAGTAGTGATCCAAGATATTCAAAACTATCCACTCCTTCCAGTTTTTCCTCATTGATACATATTTCAGCTGCAGTGTTTCTTTTATCAGTTGTCATCAATTTAGTTTTCTTCGCATTAAGATAGAGGTTTTGCTCTTCGCTATTCTTACGGACTGACATAATTAGTTTTTCCATTCCTTTTTGTGTTGTGAACAGTAATACTGTGTCATCAGCATATCTAATCTCTGGTATTTCACAACCTCCAATTGTTATGGCATCGTAATATTCTTTGTCTACATCTTCTCTAACATTCCTCATTATATTTTCAGTATATAGATTAAATAAGTAATGCGACAATATGCACCCCTTGTTTTATGTCAGACCAAGTTGTTGTTTCACCATTTATTCTCACTGCTGCCTGTTGGTCTAGATACAGCAGTGATGTTAATTGTATCAAATGTGTTGGAAATCCTATTTTTTCCGTTATTTCCCAAAAGTTTCTGGTGTTGTACACAATCAAGTGCCTGTGAATAGTGTGTAAAAGATAAATATAGATTCATATTAAATTTTCTGCATTTCTCTGTTATTAATCTTATACTAAATATATGATCTCTTTGATATATATGTGATATCACTATATCATAACCATCTTATATGTGGTTTCACTATGTCATAAACAGGTCATATGTGATATCACTATATCATAACCATCTTATATGTGATATCACTATATCAGAAGCCTAAAATGATTTTATTCACTAAGTAACATTTAATATCATATTGATATCACAGCCGCAGATGATGGCCCGCGGACCACTTGTGGCCTACAGACAACAGGTTGGGGACTACTGCCCTAATTTTTTTGACAAAGCACGACACAGGCCGCACATGAGCCCAGGCCGAATATGACACTTAATAACAGGTCCTTTAATTCTGCTCTGTCGTCCGATCGCTTGATGTCGAAGATGAAAAAAAAAACTTAATTTTTTCTGAAATTAAAAAAAAACAAGGAAACTTACAATTCTCTCATTCTTCACTTGAACAACTCGCCGTCTTTCAGTTCTCTCATTCTTCACTTGAACAACTCACCATCTTCCAGTTCTCTCATTCTTCACTTGAACAACTTGCTACCATCGTCAGATGGTGAGTGGTCTCTAATGTGATTCCAAGTGTGTTCTTTCTTGTTTCTTTAATTCTATTCTATTCCTACTCCTCCTTCTTATTATTATTATCTAAACGATCTGCCCTAGCTCAACAGCTGAACTCAACTCAGGGAGCTAAAACTCTAAACTACTGAGCTTACTAAATTGTTTCCTATAAGCTAGTAAAAATTTTCTCTCTCTCCCTCTCTCTCTCTCTGTCTGTCTCTGTCTCTCTGTATGTTTATATTTTATTACAATGCGTACTAGTGTGAATGTTTTATATAGAACAGACCGAAGTTGGAAGATATGAAGGGAAGAATATCAGATCTGGCCTGAGTGGCCCATTCTTTACCCCTGTGAAAATAAAGTTTATTCGTTCGCTTGTTCTCTCTCTCTCTCTCTCTCTCTCTCTCTTCCCCCTCCCCCCCCCCCCAAAAAAAAAAAAATTCCGTTAAACTAAATTTATTTTAACAATATACCATTCTATGGAATAATATATATATATATATAATATATATATATATATATATATATATATATATATATATATATATATAATGAATTCAAGAACAATGCAGAGATAAGACAAATGACTGAACAACAACCAGTCTCACGGGTGATCAGGAAAAGGAGATGGACATATGTTGGTCACTCGAAATGATCAGAGAATCCCAAAACAAGCTATCAGGTGGAACACAACAGGTCAAAGAAAAAGAGGCAGACCGCGTGAAACTCTGAAGAGGACATTATTAAAAGAGGCTAAATTAACAGGCATAAAATCCTTTGATGAGGTTGAAAGACTCGCCGAAGACAGGAAAAATTGGCGAACTACTTTGCGAGCCCTATGTGACGTTTAACGGCACGGGAAGGATATAAGATATATATATATATATGTCTTTTTCATTTATGTGTTGTATATTCTCTGTGATGCCAATGCTGTTATGTGTGCATATGTGTTCTTATATTCTGACAGATTTATCTGTGCGTGTACGTTGTTTATATTTTGTTTAGATCTTCTCCAGTCTGTAAGACACGCCGCTACACGACCTGGGTGGACACAGAAGAAGCTAAACTATCACCTACCACTGTTCTGATTTATTCACTTAATTTCGCCCTCTATTAAAATAAATAAATACATTTTTAAAGTCTTAAGTGTAAACAGACCGTCAACACGATCAGCTATCATTATTCTCATACTGGGTCCTTGTCACGCCCAACAATAACTGACAGATCGGACGCCACGCTCAAACGGGGATCGATACAATCATAAATCATAATTCTTTTTTTTTCAGATTTTTTTTAAAAACACCCTTCCAACCTCAGAAATATCATCCACCTCCCCCCCCCCCCCCCTCTATTTTTTAGAAGTTTCCACTAGCAACTTTTCCACTGCGTAGTCTTGTCTCCAGCTTTTAGTTCTCTGGTCTTTTCTGGTAGTTTCATGTTTTGGTTATATTTTCCTACTTATTTCAATGCCCGAGTTTACTATTCTTTTTTTTTTCATGTTTATTCTTGTGTAGCCTTATTTCATGTCCGCGATTGTGTTTTGGGCCTGGTCTATTTTTGTATGTTATGCTTACTTCTGTACCTTGTTATGTCTACTTTTTTCATGTTATATTCAAATCCGTTTATTGTTGTGTCTACCTTTTTCAAGTAATGTCAAAATCTGTTTATTGTTGCCTACTTTTTCATGTTATGACAAAATCTGTTCAGTTTTGTTGTTTTTTTTAATTATATGTCTATTTTTTCCCTGTCCAATCTACTTTTTTTTATTGTCATGTCAACATCTTTGATGTAACTATTACTTTGATGTAACCCACTTTCGGTAACTGTCATATATGTCAATATTTATGTCCCGCCTACTTCTAATAACTGTCATACGCTGTATACCTCTTTTTTTTTCTTGTAATATCTGCCTTCTTTTACCGTGCATGCTTTTTATTTTCTGTCAAGCCCACGTGCTATATCTTCTCCTTTGCTTCTCATGTCTTGCTGGTTACGCCTGCATGTTTTATACACCTAAATGTTTCCCATCTGTCAGGCCAAATCTTGGCCCCGGCTGTTTCTTTTTGTGTGCTACGTATTCCTTTTTATTTACGCAGTTTTTGTAATCTGTGCAACGTTTCTTGCCATGACCACCTCGTGCCTTTTTCGTGTCCAATGTTTCCTTCCACTGTTTATTGTTTTTCTGGTACGTATTTTCCCTTTTCAGCCCTTCCAATCGGGCGATGTCCCGTATTTTACGGGAATTAATTGTGCGCGATATTAAACACAAAATGTTGTGTTTCATCTGCTGACAGTGGAGTGTGTAATGTAATCCAGAGCTCCCCGTCGTGCATGTATGTATTTCTGTGTTTTAGGGGGGCAGCTTGTCCTCAACACAGTGTGCCGAGCACCTCATTTGTAAGACTGGGTCCTCTAAGAGGCAAAAGCAACAGGAGTTCATCCCTTAGCCTTCGGTCCTAGATAAGGGCTAGTCACTATTGATTCGGCCAACCCCATCTTCTCTTTTACGCCAGCTTGTAGAAGTAGACAAAAGGCAGAATATACAAAGAGTGGTATTAACTTGCCTTCTTTGTATGTGTTCTTTATATGTGTATGTGTATATTTATTTAGTTAAGTGTTATCACGGCAGATGCGACAAAAAAAAAAAACAACAATCAAAGATGATGAAAGAACTGTAATGTGGTCGGGAGGTGGGCAGTTTTCTTTATGCTGTACTTTTCTCAAAGTTTTGTCTGTTTTAAGTCTACGCCAGTCTTTGTTCGTCTCTCTCTCTCTCTCTCTCTCTCTCTCTCTCTCTTGCTGAGGTTGTAACTTTTATCAAAGATATAATTCTTCTACGTTACGTCAGACCTATACCCCTGTACAAACCTATCTTATTAATCCTTCCTTACAGCGTGTTTTCAGTAAATACTGAATAAGTCTTCTCTGAATGACACTCAACAAACTAATGTAAGTTGCTCTTGAATATACTCAAAATGGTATACTTCAGTCCTTCACTTTTCTTTTGGTTCAAACTTTCTTTTGGGATTAAGATTTATTCATCAAGATTAGTACAGTGTGGATAGGTTTATCTGTTCTTTTCATTTATTGATGACGATCTAAATCAGTCTGCCATCTGCACAAAGAACTGAGACATGAGACACGCATTTCTTATCTGAAAGGCAAAAGAAAGGAGTGAGGTATGGACATGGCCGTATTGTTTACATACAAAAGCAATACCGGACACGGCTGTATTGTTTACATACAAAAGCAATACGGGACATGGGCGTCTTGTTTACATACAACAGCAATATGGCCGTTTAAAGGTTTAAGACTTTAATACTGATTCTTCAAATAAGCTTAACTTAACACTTCACCAAATACTGAGCTTAATCTTATCATTTTCTAACCAGGTTCGGTGTTTTAAAAAAAATTGCTTAAAAGTAGGAAGGACAGAAATGTGTCAGAAGCCTCAGGTGTAATCTTTGTGTCCACTGAAGGTCATCGTGTTCTCAAGCTAAGTTAGTGATTTGTTGCAAAATATTATGTGAAAGGTTTATTATTCCAAAGAGATGCCGAGTTCTGACCTCCAAGTTAGTGGTGACCATCATCATGTGCCCTGCCAGCAAACACGCTGACAGTCATCCTACCTCGATCCTTGATATTTTCAAATCCGCTCAATTGGTCAGTTTTGTCGTGCCATCGCCTTACACTGTCTACGATCGTCTGTCTTGGCCTCCCCCTACCATTCTTCCCACTTATATATGATTTTTCCCTGTTAGTATGTTTTCAAGACCTCCCCTTCTCATGATGTATCCAGCGAATGATGACTTTTATTATGGATTCATTCCTTTTCCCATTTTCATTTTGCTTTTGCAAGTCATTCCTTGTTTGTCATTTTAGCTGTCCACTCTTTACACTCTTATCAGAAATCACAGCTTCTTTTCTCGTGATCCTTCTTATGCTGACATTAGCTCCGAATCAATTTTTAAATGTAAGTGGAGGTTCAGATGGCCTTGAGTGTTGGAGATGAACGTTTTCCTGTTGGCTAGTTCATGAACAATTGTTCATAATAACAAACGGGCGCTACTTCATGAACAATTGTTCATAATAGCACACGAGCGCTACTTTGCCACGTAAAATTGCTAGACTACACGGCTTTAATGTGTGTGTGGTTTTTTTAATGCATAGAAAGGTACACTATATCATCATCATCACCATCATCATCATCATCGCCTTTCACTCCCTTGAGAGCATAGGCCACGGATACAGGCTCTCCAGTCATCCCTGTTCTTGGGATTATTCTCTGCTTCCTTCCGTGTATATCCCTTGTCTCTGAGCACTGTCATAATTTCTGTACATTATAAATATTTGACTATATCTTAATTCCCGTTTCCATACCATTAAGACATATTGGGAGATACGGTGTTAGGCCTGTATTTTCTATGATCTTCGGCACGTGAAATTCTGATGAGGTCAGTATCACGCTTGGATGCTTTACCTTCCCGGATTTCTTTGGTATCCATTTTTAGAGCCTGTGTGAATCCCAGAGCCTTTTGTCGGTGTGTACCAGGAAAAAAATCCCACTGCTGGGACTGAACCCTGTACACCCGGATTAGTAAATCGAGCACCTACCCACTCAACCAAGCAGGCCGCAATTTGACTATACTCATCTTACATTCTTCCCGTGCCGTTAAACGTCACATAGGCCTCGCATGGTGTTTGCAGTGTTTTCTCGGCGAGTTTTTCAAATTCATCAAGGGATGTTATGCCCGCTAAACTGTCTTCTCTTAACAATGTCCTCTTTAGAGTTTCATGCGGTCGACCTCTTTTTCTTCGGCCAGTTGTGCTCCACTTGATAGCTTGTTTTGGTATTCTCTAACTGTTTCTTCTCATCACATGGCCTACATATCTTCTTTTTCTGATCACCAGTGAGACAGGTTGTTTTGCTCATCTGTCTTATCTATGTGGCGTCCTTAAATTCACTCCACTTTATACCAAGTATTTTCCTTAGGCATTTGTTTTCAAGAGAGTCTAATTTATTGTCTGTTTCTTTAGTCGATCCCAGCTTTCGCATGCATAAATGAGGGTGGATATCACATTTGAATTAAATAATCTTACCTTGGTTAAGCTTGGTGCCTATAACGTTTGACTTCCACATGTTCTCAAGATTCTTGAAGATCGATTCTGCTTTTGCAATTCTAATTCTAACTTCCTTTCTGGTGTCACCATCCTGGTCTCTGTAGCTGCCAAAGTAATTTGACTATATAGTATATACTTAAATATTTGACTGATCCTAGAAGATGACTCACAAATAAAACTGCTTCCAACGCAGCTTACAGTTCAAAACTCTCCATACTCCAAGGCCTAACAGCCATAAAGGATAAGCTCTTCTCTGCGTCGTCAGCTTCAGGCTTTTAGCTTACAGCAAACATGAAAATCTACCCCCCCCCCCCCCCCCCCACCAATGATATTAAAAACAAGCAGTACTCAACTGTTTCCGATTTGTGTACAAATTCGACTTACGAACAGAAGAATGTCGTTCGTAACTAGGGAACTGCCTGTATTATTCTGCTGAATTTTAAGATTCCGAACTGACAAGGTTCACAATTCGAGTTAACAGCAGTTTATAGAGAAAAAAAATCTCTGAACATTGTTCTAAAAATTTGTGAGTATCGTTATTAGGTCAGTTTGTTTTCGTACTACTTTCTGTCCAGTAAGTAGCACTGAAGGGATATAAGACGCAACGGGTGGAAATGACCGAGTGAGTATTTTGATTCAGATACTGCACAATAAGAATAATATCTATACTTCTGGATTTCCTTACAAAATAATTCTATACTTCTGACGCCACTGACAGCATGAATCTATACGTTTAGAAGCTCGATGAAACGATTTTATAGTGACCCTGAAAACAAGACCAAGGACTAGACCAAGACAGAGATGGAAAGACAACATAGAAGAGGATATAAAATAAATTGGTGTCACCAACTGGAGAGAGAATCGTTGGAATAGAGAGGAATTGAGGCGAACTTTATCTGCAGCAACGAGTCTTAATGGCTCGGAAAGCTGAAGAAGAGGAAGAAGAAGTTGAACAATTCTATATTTTGTTATTCATTCATGTGACATGTCCTTTCTAGAACGTTGTCCTTCTCATAGCCTGACTGAATGCAGTACGGTCTTGCGCAAGTTGACCAGCGTCTTGCAGTCGCACATTCAGACTTTTCCTGATGCCCTGAGTCCACCTGCGGCGAGGTCGTCCCTCTTCTCTTCTGCCGGGGCACTTATGCCTTCTACTATCAATCTCTCCAAGCTGCTGTGTCTCTTTATGTGGCCGAAGTATCTCAGCTTTCTAATTTTGATGGTGTTAACGAGCAAGTTTTCTGCGACACGTAATCGCATCAATATTTCTTTATTTGATTTTCGTTCTGTCCATGATATTCTAAATGCCCTTCTGTAACATTTCATTTCAAAAGCTGTTATTCTCTTTTCTAGTGTCCATATTTCACATCCGTATGTTGCCACTGGGAATATGTAAGCTCTTAGTAAACATAACTTTGTTTTCTTGTTGGTACTTTAAATTACGAGTATTATTTGAGTGGGGGGGGGGGGGAGAGAAAACGGGAGGAGTTTTGTTTAAATGTTTATGAGGTCCTTCGAGTCTTTGACGTTTGAACTTAGTTCAAAGGACAAGTCTGGGAAATAACCAAACTATTACATAATAGGTTGTTGGGACATACAGAAAGTTCTAAGCCTGACGATATAATGTAACCACTAGGGAGTGACCTAGACCAATGCTTCCTGCACTTTTTACATCCAAGGACCCTTTTCCAACTACAGTATATATATTTTATGTGGACTGCCACTTATATATAGTATGACAGTGCGCCATAAATGTAGCTGTGCTTATTCTGTTGACAGTAATTAATATCAAATCGATAGCTCAACCACGGACCAATTGATAATGCTCCGGGGGTCCACTTGTGTGTTCGCGGATCACAGGTTTTGGAACCACTGACCCAGACCACGCGGTACTTAAACTAGGCCTACAGTATAAAAGGTGTCATGGGGAGTTTCTTGTTCAAGTCCAGTGCCCAGCAGTGTCTACATTCCTGGCACAAACCTTTCTTTGTCACCTGACGTCTCATTATGGTGGACGGCTTTCTCGGATGGTTGACTGGATTGTTATGGCCAGCTTTCTGAGCTGATTGACTAAACTGTTATGACCAACTTTCTCAGATGATGGACTCAGTGTTATTGTCATTTTTTTTTTTGTTTGGTCTTTCTAGGAAAGTCTATATCATCATACGTCATATGTCTCCAAAAGACATGTGCTTACATACATCATATGTCTCCAAAAGACATGTGCTTACATACGTCATGTCTCAAAAAGGCAAGTGCTTACATACGTAACATTTTTTCCATAAGGCATGTGCTTACATACGTCATATGTCTCCAAAAGGCATATTCTTATCTCTCCAGACGGTGTATATTTTTTACCCTTCCCAGAAGACAAACAATACTTGTCCAACTAATTTATGCTCACATCTGCAAACCATATTCACTTACCCTCTCCTAACATTTTAGGCTTACCTTCTCATAACATTTTAAGCTTACCTTCTCATAACATTTTAAGCTTACCTTCTCATAACATTTTAGGCTTACCTTCTCATAACATTTTAGGCTTACCTTACCTTCTAACATTTTAGACTTATTTTGGCGAACTACTTTGCGAGCCCTATGTGACGTTTAACGGCACGGGAAGGATATAAGATAAGATATAAGATTACCTTCTAACATTTTAAGCTTACCTTCTCCTAACATTTTAAGCTTACCTTCTCCTAACATTTTACCTTACCTTCTCCTAACATTTTAAGCTTACCTTCTCCTAATATTTTAAGCTTACCTTCTCCTAACATTTAAAGCTTACCTTCTCCGAGCAACATACTCTTACTCTCTTCAAATATTATACGCTCTCCTCTCCACGTGACATAAGTTTACCCTCTCCAAACAATGTACCCTGACCCCTCCAAACAATGTACCCTCACCTCTCCAAGCGACGGACAGCTAATATTCACTCCCAGCCGTGTCATCTTTCTAAAGGAAAGATGTAAGACAGGACACAAACACGCTATTCTTTCATTGTTCACCTGCGTTTGTCACCTTTTAGCGTTCCGCTCATCCACATACCCGAGTTCAATTACAATCAGTTTCAGTTTCCTTTATCTTGTGGCCAGCGTATTTCCTGAATCGGCAAAGTCTGAGAAAACCAGCTGTGCGTCCTTGAAAGTGGAGAAATAATTAACCACCCGGCTCTGGCTATTTCAGGGAAATGTGAAAATATTTTTGGGTGAATTCTTGAGATAACGAAACAAAGCAGTTATTAGGAGCCCTCCCCCCCCCCCCTTTGCGCTTACGCAAGCGTTTGTTAAAAGGTACAAGGCCACGGGCCTTTGTCGCGAAGATTAAATCAGTTTCAGGGCAGGGACTAATGCTTAGACGATGGTTTGTTGGTAGGTGTTGTGATCAGCCCTCATTAGAAAAGCGCGTGTTATGATGGCGTGTTGATTCTTATGTACGGGACAATAGAAAGGAAACCACGCGCTACGACAGGACGTTATACGTTCACATACAAAGAAACAGTGCAACATGGATGTTTATAACCATTCAGACAACTAGCGTTCGTTTGTTATTCCTTGATGTGTATTTGAAAAAAAAAAAGCATCATGGGATTGAGTACAAAACGTCATTGTTCAGTTATTACTATGGATATAGTGATGATAAAGATGACGACGATAATGGTGATAGCAGCTTGCTCCCATTTTCTTGATGTCTCGTGCTGCAATATCCGACTTTTAAGCTGGCTCCAACCTGTTGGAAACTTACATACTTACTTATCTCCTTCTTTGGGCTGTTCTCAAACGGAACTGTACAGAGTGATGCTTAGTTTACTAGATCTGGAGAGAGAGAGAGAGAGAGAGAGAGAGAGAGAGAGAGAGGAGCGAGTTGTCTGTTCTTTTATCAGCTTCAGGATCAAAGTTTTGTCATAAACTTGAATGATTGTGTCATGTTTCATTCTCTCGTGAATGAGAGAGAGGAGGGAGAGAGAGAGATGCGCTTAGTTTGTGCTCAGTAGCATGACTGCTCATTTTTTTCTTCAATAAAAACGACAAGGCCATTGTTCAACTGTTTCGATGAATATAGTGCTGGTGGTGATGATAATGACAATGATCGTGATACTGATAATGCCAGTGATAGCAGACCGCGCTACTTATCTCCCCTGACGTTCAAAAGAAAAGGGAGTGTTGCACTCCCACTACATTGCAGTATTATGCTTTTAATTTGGCTCCAGCCTGAAGTTACATGCAATGTCACTGTGTTACTGCACGATTAAAGTTGTATTTTGATGTATTCTCGAACCGGTTAGTTACCTCCTTTCACTTACCAATGTAACTACAGCTGATGTCATCAGTCAGTCATCTGCATGCGGAACTTTGCCTCCCTAACAGCTCTCCTGTAGGCCTCTCGGTTGTAAGCCCTGCTGCTGATGCATCCATTTGCAGATTATCAACGATGTCTTGCAGCCATCTTCGCCTTGGTCTTCCTCTTTCTTTTTCCCATTATGTATCCTTCCAAGGCAGTCTTCTCTAAACTATCACGATGTTTAATGTGTCAAAAATATTTAAGTTTTCTCTGTTTAATCCTCTTTACTAGCCAGCCTTCTTCACTATCAAGTTCTTGTAGTATGGATATATTTTTGTGTCCATGATATTTGAATAACTCTTCTGTAGCATTTACGTTCACAGGCATTTATGTGTTTCTCAGCTGTTTTGTTAAGTGTCCAGGTCTCACAGGCATATGTTGCGATGGGAAAGATGCATGCCCTTAAAAATCTTATTTTTGTAGTTCTGTCTGTTCCTCTCCACAGATTCTTTATTTGTTTTACTTTCTGAAAAGCGATAGATGTCCTCCTCTTAATTTCCATCATTGTATCTCCATTATTAGTTAGTAATATTTGTATCTCCATTATTAGTTAGTAATATTTGTATCTCCATTATTAGTTAATAATATTGTAAAATTGTCGTTGTACAAGGTAGGAAAAAAAACCCAGGTTAAACCTGACAAGACGTAGGCAAAGGTGGCCCTGTTTAACTGTCAGAGTTGGAACCATCGTAGACAATGCGTCTATTCCTGTAATGTTGGCCAAATTTGCTATAATTGCCAGTCACTGGGAGCACCGATCAGGTACCTCTGATAGCAATACCACCCAGCTCTGTCTTTTCAGCTCCATTTGCCGAATGCAGCAATTCATACGCCTCAATAAACTGTAAATGTAATGATACTCTATGCGAGTTCATAAATCCATGCGCCGGACTATTTGTTTGGTGTATTTCATATTGTTTGAGTGGCAGTTCTGTTTAAACATTGGAACATTCATGACAATCTATAATAATTACAAGAAATCTTCCATGTTGTAAGAACTATTCAGTGTTCTATGTTGTTGTGAATACATGGGATCTCTTACGGAGCCAAAAAGACACATACAGATCATCTCTTCATACAGAAAGGTCAAGAAAGATGAGAAAAGAAATGAAAATAGAGCTTAAGTTAAGAGGTTTTATTTTAATCTTTTCCTCACGGCGAATTGGATGATGATTAGCGATGATGAAGATGGTAGTGATAACGATTACGCTATAATTTTACAGTTTCAACTTTTACATTCATTTTTCCCCCTCCTCTTCAAGTACACCTGGGAAAAGTCCCAGGTAGGATTTATCTCGCACCTGTTTTCAATTCCTTTCTTTGTTTGTAATGTTTGCCCAACTCAAGGATGGTTGTTACTTCCTGCTCTTTTCAGCAATATCTTTATTCTTCTTCGAGAGAGACGGCGAGAAATTGTCACTTTATGTATCAAGTCTTTCAAGTTTTAACAACTTTTCTAATGTTCTATTAAGCACATTCTGAATAATGTCTTTGTGAGACAGCTTGTTGAGCATGGAAATGTCTTTGATATGTGCAAGAAGATAGACAGACAGACAGACCGGACGGACGGACGGATAGACTGACGACAGATAAATCGACAGACAGGCTCTCTGACAATACTGACAATTACTCTCACAGATGGACGAAGCAATACCCCGTAACAGCTCGTTCACTGACCACCATACAACACACAAACTATCTTTCTTATTCTGTCCAAACTTCTCAACGCACATTACAGTTCCCTCTCTGTACTTTCCATCCTCATGAACATTTAAAACCTCACATTTCTGCCATCCGTTATATTTCATGTCCACCTACTAATAATCCTACGTCCCCATCAAAGTCTGATGTTCTCGACTGAGATATGGCTATCGATCACTCCCCAGGTCAGTCAGCGCTGCATACATCCTTCCCTCCCTCCCCAGTGACACCTGCAGGCTATAGTTTCTGGAGATAACTGAAATTCATGTCAGTATTTTCAGCCAGTTATAAATGTTGTATCTTCAGCTGAAATTCATGTCAGTATTTTCAGCCTATGTTTGAAATGTCGTTATCTTCTACTGAAACTCATGTCAATATTTTCAGACAGTTTGAAATGCTGTTATCTTCTCAGTACTTGCTTATGTTTGTTTGAGCTGGGCGGGTGTCTTGTCGCGCATTTGTGACGGTGATTGGCATGGCACACCTTGTCAGTATGTACAAGCAGTGCCTGTAGTCTTGCCGCTGTCCGGCCTTACTTTTTCTGCCATTTATATGGCAAGTCTAATTCTCTTCTCCATGAAATCATTTTAAAACAATCTTCTTGCGAATGAGACCATTTTAAAGTGATTCTCTCCTACAGCTTAAACTTTTACTTTATTTCCCTCATACAATACATTTCACACTAACTAATTATAGCATTTTTAGTTAATTCTCTCATACATTATAACATTTCACATTAACTCTCCTTCATTGTGACATGCTGCATTAATCTTCCTATATTAAAAAAAAATTACATTAATTCTCTCTTAAGTTATAGCATTTGTACCCCAAAATTTTACATTAACTCTCTTCTGCATGATAAATTTTACAATAATTGTTTCCAATATTATAAAATTGTACTTTAAATTCTTCCATTATTATAAAATTGTACGTTAAATTCTTCCATTATTATAAAAATTTACATTATTTCTCTCCCACATGATCCAAGTTTACATTAATTCTCTCCTGCTTAGGTAGAAATTTACATTAATTCTCTCTTACGTGATACAAGAATACATTTAATTGTCTCCTACATGTTACATTTAATTCTCTCCGACGTGATACAAATTTACAATATTTCTCTCCTACATGATACAAGTTTACAATAATTCTCTCCTACGTGATACAAGTTTACAATAATTCTCTCCTACGTGATACAAGTTTACAATAATTCTCTCCTACGTGATACAAGTTTACAATAATTCTCTCCTACGTGATACAAGTTTACATTAATTCTCCCCTACGTGATACAAGTTTACATTAATTCTCTCCTACGTGATACAAGTTTACAATAATTCTCTCCTGCGTGATACAAGTTTACAATAATTCTCTCCTACGTGGTACAAGTTTACAATAATTCTCTCCTACCTGATACAAGTTTACAGTAATTCTCTCCTACGTGATACAAGTTTACAATAATTCTCTCCTACGTGATACAAGTTTACAATAATTCTATCATACGTGGTACAAGTTTATGCTAATTCTCTCTTATGTGATAACAGTTTACATTAAAAAGATATCTAAAGGCTTTCATTATTGTAGTTTGGACACGCTAACAAGTGCCGCTTTCTTTGTCCTTGAAAGAGAGCCTCAGTTCACATTCTTTCGCACCGGCAAGAGCCCTTAAGACTGGAAGCGGTGGCGGTTTGAATAAAAGCCTACGACCTGTCAGTCCAAGAAGCCCTATATAATTGTAGGCAGCCTATTCCCAAGTTATATGCTGTATGCAAAGATTAAGATTGGCAATATTCTCGTTCCTTTTTGTGCCCTGGCACTTCAAACTGTGGAAACACACCCTCCAGAAACTGCACCTGCTGTGAAACACACGAGATGCACCTACTGGTAAAACTACCCAAAAAGAAGCTACTCTCTTTGATTCCATGCAAGAACTACAATAAACAGTCCAACTTATTCAGTAGACAGAACTAAAAATATAAACAATAGATGTGTAAGAAGAAGAAGAAGAAAACTATATCTATTATATTATATTATATTATATTATATTATATTATATTATATTATATTATATTATATTATTAAAGAAATAGTCCAGAAATTAGACTCTTTTGAAAACAAAAGCCTAAGGGAAATACTCGGCATCAAGTGGAACGAATTCAAGAACAATGCAGAGATAAGACAGATGACTGAACAACAACCAGTCTCATGGGTGATCAGGAAAAGGAGATGGACATATGTTGGTCATGTGATGAGAAGAAACAGTCAGAGAATCCCAAAACAAACTATCAAGTGGAACACAACAGGTCAGAGAAAAAGAGGCAGACCGCGTGAAACTCTGAAGAGGACATTGTTAAGAGAGGCCAAATTAACAGGCATAAAATCCCTTGATGAGGTAGAAAGACTCGCCGAAGACAGGACAAATTGACGAACTACATTACGAGCCCTATGTGACGCTTAACGGCACGGGAAGGATATAAGATATAAGATTATATTATATTGCTTAATATTATTGGTAAAATGACCTTAGTGCTTGTTATTCGTATTACAGCGTTAGCTACAGTCACGAATTATATGAATAGTGCTTGATAGTTTTGGTAGGATTATTGTTAGTTTTGGTAGGATGATTGTTAGTTTTGGTAGGATTATTGTTAGTTTTGGTAGGATTATTGTTAATTTTGGTAGGATCATTGTTAGTTTTGGTAGGATGATTGTTAGTTTTGGTAGGATTATTGTTAGTTTTGGTAGGATGATTGTTAGTTTTGGTAGGATTATTGTTAATTCTGGTAGGATCATTGTTAGTTTTGGTAGGACTATTTGTTACTCTTTCGTTCTCTTCCATCTAAACAGTTTGTATCGTCACATACTCCCGTGTGCCCGTAAATGAAATAACCGGTAAAATTATTACCAATAATTTCAGGAACTTCAGTACTTCCCTTCACCCCTACCCCTCCTCCTTTTTTAAAAAAGGTGATTTCCCTTCTGTAAGTTTTTTTTTAAAAAAGAGATAATGAAGGTAGAATAAAATATGTAATTATGTGATATGGCTGTATGTTATGGCGGTAACTCTCAGAGAAGCAACGCTGAGGTACTTGTACGAACTCCTTGTAACTCTTCTTCTTCTTCTTCGTCTTCGTTCGCTTCTACCATCAAGACAGCCCCGTGATCCTACCGAATTTACTCCCGTGGTCCTCAATGGGTCCAGTGGTCCCCGAAAGGACCAAACGAGATCCCCGAGAGGATCACACGAGGTTCAGAGTATCGCAGGGCTTGAGCCAGTACTGTTGGTGGGTCTTAGAAGCGGGATTGCGTGACACCGTGGTTTTCGTTGCACCAGTTTAGTCTAGAGTTGGACTTTCTCACCGGAAAACCTCGACGTGTTTTGGGATGCCCGTGTATACCCGCCGGGTGAGAGGTGATTGCCCAACCAGTCCAGTGTTGGACTTTCTCACCGGAAAACCTCAGCGTGATTAGGATACGCATATATCCCCGCCGGGTGAGAGGTGGTTGCCTGTCTAGACTGCACTGGTCCAGTGTCTCCGACTTCAGCATTTTGTGGTGGTGGCCGCTACCCTTCCTATTCGTGTCCAGGATGGAGCTTTTGTCCAGGAGGACGAATCCTCGCCACTAGTGACGTCCACCCTGGGTTGAGCCGCTTTAAGCATTTTATCCCACTATGGGCATGTGTAGGATGTGACCGACCTCTAGAGCAGAGGTACCGTGACTTGAGTAGCCATCAAGTTTCACCCCTGGTTTAAGCCGGTTTGGGCATATTTCACCAGTATGGGTGTAGAACGGACGTGGCCGGCCTCTAGATCAGAGGCGCCGTGGTATGAATAACTCTCGCCGCGAGACTACTGGACATACCGATTAAGTTTCACTTTATCTTTTCCATCACCTTTTCACATCGGCGCCGCAAGGAGACCCTGATTGCTTTTCCTCATTTTCTTCATTGATCGGAAAGAGTTTCACTCCACGCGCGGCATCCGTACAGTCTCGCCACCAGCGTCTTAACCCCTGGGTTCAGGCAATTCGCCCGGTATGAATGTATATGGGACGTGGCCGACCTCCAGAACAGAGGTGCCGTGATTTGAGCAGTCCTGACCTTGAGACTACTGATTACTTTACTTACTCCTTTCTTTCACCTTTTCCACAGTGCCGCACGGCAACCCATAATCGCACTTTTCTTCACTGACCAGGAGGAGCCCCACTCCACGCACGGCAGCTGAAGAATCTCGCCAGAAGCGGTAGATGAGCTACCAAACATGACTCTCATCTACCTGAAGCGTCTGGTTTTCAGGCGCCAGATATTCGCCTTCGCCCCTTCTCCTGTCAGTTTAAACAGTTCTGCCACGAGAAGGCCAGGAGCTAGACTTGACTGTCAGAGACTATTTGAGACGCACGCCATTGGAGTGGAGAGCATATCCTCCACCCCACCTCCCGCAATAACAGTCCTTATAATCTCTCCCTGTAACTGCGAGCTGTTGTTTTTTTTTGCAACCGATACTGTAGAGGTGTTGAGGCACAGCATCGTATCGGCGTGGGAGCAGGTTATGGCGGCTAATTTTTCAGTCCAGGAGTACAGCTAAAAAGCAGTGGATGTGCAATGCTTTTTTAGCAGACTCCACCACCATGGGAACTATGGCGATCCCTGTCCCGTTAACTAGGCTATGCCTGTTACTGGGGTTACCACAGAGAGGTGGGACAGGGTCTTGGTCAGCTATGGATCGCTGATTACCTTATCGGGCGTCTTCACCCCCGTAACGCTGAGGTATGAGGATATTGAAAAAAATGGGGACTTAACTATTTTCTAATGAGAGACGGAATCTCGACATTTCTATTAGTAAAACTCACATTTTCATTTCTTTTCTCGCCATATTTTGCTGGCTTTTTTTAAAAGTAAATTTAAAACGATGGAAAGAAAAAAAAAAGAAAATATCGTATGCGTTTTTTCTTAAAATTAGTGGCGGAAGGATACAAAGAAATACAATGTAACAGCAAAATAACATCTAAAATAACAGCAGGAACCATCAGGAGAGGGAAAGTTATGAATATGGTAAAACAAGGTAACAAAATGTAGGTCCTGTATGTACATGCATTGATGACATACGTGTACATCAGTGATTGCTTTAACCGGCAATTACCCGTAAATTACAGGTAAAGAAAGAGGACAGCCAAAACTTGCTGAGGCCATCGCTTACTGTAGCCAGTTTACATTATCAAAAACCTAGTCAAAAGGCAACCAGCGGAACCGGCTGGAGGATAACCAGGCCAGTAAGATGATGATGCTCAGTTTGCATGAAGAACCAGCCAGGTTTTTTTTTACTTTGGTTCGGCGCGTGAGCACGTTGTACAGATTTAAATCTCGCCGCAAAACAAGATAAGAAGAAACAGAAAAATTCGCTTGAACGCCGAATTCTCTGTGCTCATGTTTCTGTTTTTCTAAGTTCACAAGTAGCGAATGTTGTATTGATAAAACTGGTTTTTCGGAAAGTACTTCAAGCAAAGTGAAAAGGCAGATTATATATATATATATATATATATATATATATATATATATATATGTATATATATATATATATATATATATATATAAAACAAACGTTATAACGGTCGTCTTAAAAATAGCGTCATCGCTTTTTACAGCCTGACTGATAACTGCGATTTTCGACCCGAAACATCCATCTTCGATATGGTTTATTGTTGAGACCGAATTTCGCATTTCCATTCCATCCCTATTCACTCGCCCGGACTGCGGTCTGTTTCGGAGGAAGGTGGGTTTGTTTGTTTGTTTGTTTTTTTGGGTGGGGGGGGGGGGGAGGTAGGAGAAGGGGAGACCATTGGGGGGCAAAAAAAGAATCATGGTCAGCTGTGGTTCGCTAACACTAATGCTAGCGGTCAGCTATGGCCAGTGCAGACTGCTATCTATTTCAGTTTGTGTACGGCTCCCTCATCTCGTCTCCCGCCACTTCGATTTCCTCAGATTCACTGACACCTCTTCTACACATCTTCGTGTTAAACTGTCCATTATCTTCTCTCTGTGCATTCCCCCGTCTCTTTCTCACGAATAGTAATATTAATAATAATAATTTTCTAAATATGGGCTCTAACACCATATCCCTATGTGCCTCTAAGGCATGACAGGATTACTTTTACCTTTACCTTTATAATAATAATAATAATAATAATAATAATAAAAGCAATAAGAGAGGAATAAAGAGTGAAGGCGAGAACACACAGCATACAGTATATGTTAAAATAACCCCGTCGCCCGCACCTAACCAGTCCAATCTTTTCTAAATCCCTGAAATATTATCCAGTCTCGTCCAGCCATAACGGCTACATTGTGGCGACTGCACGGTTTATTGGAGATAAACTATCCATTATCGCATAATAATGTCACATTAAAGCCAAATATCACACTCTCGAATGTGACGGAGCTTCGACGAGTCGCCCTCGTGTTCCCAATATCGGAATTGTGGTTATTTTTCCTCATTTAAACGTGTTGTTATCATACAGTGAATTGTTTCGGTAGCAAGATATAGGAAATATTACGAGATTAGCTTACCTGTTGTAGGAAAATACGGGAATTTGATCTATGTTAATGTCCCGACATTAGTATAACGTGTCAGTGCAAGGAACGCTTTTGTGTCGAGATTACGGCGTCAGCTTCCGGGGAAGTGGCCTTCGAAGTCGATTTCGTTATATGTGGGTCAAGGTAATTCATATTAGAGTTCATTTCTCCCTTTTTTTTTTTTTCTTTGTCTACGTTCTAACAAAACGAGAGAATTTCCATTACATTAAATACTTGCAAGATCATCATAACTCCAGTGTATTTGTGTACTTTACTAAACTGATGCAGAATCTGTGATACAGAGAGTATTTTCTTATAAAATGTTCAAATGTATACGAAGTTCATGAAAATAACCTGCCACAAACACGCAGCATTTCATAACTAATTATACTTCACACGGCAACCATGGAGACAATGAAAAACTGACGCGAAATTATTGTCATTTTATTAGTTATATTAGTATAAAATACATAGTATAATAACTCTCTGTTGATATACGAAAAATGAAATGTATGAAAGATGTATATAAAACTGAATCTATAAAAGATCTACATAAAGTGGAATCTATGAAATATTAATGCATAACCAAGTTTATGAAAGATGCACCTAAAATGAAATCTATTAAAAATTTACGTAAAATGGAATCTATGAAATACCAACGTAAAATTGAATAAATGATAGATTTACATAAATTTGAATGTATGAAAAATTAACTTTAAGCTGAATTTGTAACAGATAAAATGAAATCTACGAAAAATTTCATAAAATGAAATCTATGAAAGGTGAAATTTATGATGCTTATCATCATCATGTGCCATCTCCCCACGGAAGGTTGGCTATAATGAATGTCCACTCTGCTGTGTTTCTTGTCCTCTTAGAGCAATCGGCCAAGCTGGTTCCTGTCCATCTCTTGATGTTGTCCACCCATCTGTATCGCTGTCGTCCTCTTGTTCTTTCCCCTTCGATCTTGACCTCAAGAAGGGCCTTCAATATAGTACTGTGCCTCTTCACATGCCCAAAGTACCTTGGTTGTCTTGTTTTTATGATTTTCAATATTTCTCTTCTCACTTCAGCCCTTCGTTGTTTGTTTTCTTTTCCGTCCATGGTATACCCCCTATTCTTCTGTATCTCCACATTTCAAGGGCCTCAATTTTCTTTTCTATTGCCTTATTCAAGGTCCAGACTTCGACACCGTAAAGAAATATTGAATACATGTCGCAGTTTACAATACGTAATCCAGTTGTGGTTGTTGTTTTCATGTAAGGATCTTCCTCATTCGGCCGAAGGTGCTTTTATGCCATTCCTATTCGTTTAGTAATTTCCATTTCACATTTTCCATCATGTGTTAAGGTAAAGTTAAAATCCCCGTTTCCATGCCATGGCACACTGGGGATGTAGTGTTAGGCTCGTATTTGTGCATGACCCTAGACACATGAAAGCGTGACGTATTTGTGCATGACCCTAGGCACATGAAAGCGTGACGTATTTGTGCATGACCCTAGGCACATGAAAGCGTGACGTATTTGTGCGCATTTTTCTCTGCTACCCATATTTTGCGGGGCCGGCTAGCGTAGTGGTTAGAGCACTCGTCTAGCAACCAAATGGTCGAGGGTTCGAATCCCCAGCTGAGCGGGATTTTTTTTTCCAACCAATACGGCCCCGAGGTCGACCCAGCCTCGTAAAATGGGTACCAGAGAAAATCTGGGAAGTAAAGGCAGCGAGGAAAGGAACTGGTCACCCTACCTCATACGCTGATGACCCAGCATAATGAGGTCTCTAACGCTTCACCCCCTACGGCATTTGCTATGGGACTATCTTTACTTACTTTTACCCATATTTTATAGGCCTTTTTGGTGTGTATAAGAAAAAATCCCACTGCTGGGACTTGAACCCAGTACCACCGGATTAGTAAACCGAGCGCCTAACCACTCTGCTAACCAGGCCGCCCATCTGTTGGTATACTAATGTAAAATTGAAGCTGAAAGTTAATATGAAGTGGTATCTATAAAAGACCTAGACAATACGGAAAACACTTTGAATATATAGAATGTAGGAGCGGGTCTACATAATACAGAATCTGTGAAACGCTTTCCATTATTCTTCAGTTGAAACGTTAACTCTCGCATCCTGCACTTCGTTAAACTCGCAGCTGTTAACACTCTGCAGGCGGTCAACTCGCTCAGCGACGCACACACAGAGGATTACATATGAAAGGGGTTGTATTTACGGCAGATTTCTGCTGCATTAATTTGCCAGTCCCAATAGTCGCTGATTGCAGAACATTATCGAGCTTTGCATTGTTTTGTGTTACCCCCTGTGTCATGAAGCCAAGCGTGTTAATTTTCTCGTTAATCAATAAATGAATTAATTTCAGCGCTATCGAGACCGGTTAATTTAAGGACAGATACGCCATAGATAAAGTACGGTGCTCCGTGTTAGTCAGTTTTATCAAGAATTATTGTTTTGAGACTAAATGTAAAGTTCTGAAATGACCGCAAGACCCCCTGTGCATAAAAAATGGAAAAAATCTACATTTTACGCCATTATTATTATTATTATTATTATCATCATCATCATCATCATCATCATCGTTATAGCCATTTAGAGGTTAACAAAGGGTAAAATTCCCGTCTCCATGCATAAGACATTTTAGGGAATACGGTGCTGGGCCCATATTTTTGCATGACCTTAGGCACATGAAAGTGTGACGTGGTCAGTATCACACCTTGCTGGCGCATTTACTGTCCCAGATTTCTCTGGTACCCATTTTCAGAGGCTTGGTCGGTCGACCCCGGGGGCCTTTTTTGTTTGTGTCAAAAAAGTCCCACTGCTTCAACCCAGTACCACCGGATTAGTAAATCGAGCGCCTAACTACTCAGCTAACCAGACATTCAGAAGAGTCTTCACCCCCTACCCCAGTGTGCCGACAGATCAAGGAAGGTCTGGACACCAACATCATATCCCCCTCCATGATATAATATGGCTGTTTTTTTCCCCCTCTACCTTTATACCTTTGGTTTTACAAAATAAAATGCAGCTGTTCTTCACAGAGTACTTAGTCCCATGCCACCTCATTAAGCCACAGTATTTCGCTAGCTTTACGGTTGCTGTACTCTTGGAGCTCAAGTGATTCAGAACTCGCTGGGGAAGCATGCTTGCCCAAGTACAGCAAATACCACGATGACATTTGTACGAGTCTACCATGGTTTACTTATTGCACAAACAGTCAGGTGAATAATCCTGATGATTTGTAATCCTGATGATTTGTAATCCTGATGTTTTGTTTGTCATTTAAAAAAAAAATTTCTTCATTTTTTGTGTATTCGGATGTGATCTCATATAGAACCAATGTATGGCATATCATGCAGAGGTAGAGGCCCCACACGCAAGAGGGAGAGGCCCCACGTGCAAGAGGTAGATGGAGGAAATTACAGAAACCTTAAGTATCCCGTCCTACGAAGCACATCTCCCAGCCTTTTCAAGGCTTTTGTTTCATCTCTAAAAAGTATATGAGGAAGGAGACAAGACAGTGCAAGACAAGACAATCATCCACTCCTTTGATTTATAATCTGGTATGCATTACCCCGCAGACATACGTCTCCTTGTTTTCTGGGAGACCATGCTCAAACCATGCAGACCTGAGGCGTGAGACATGACCAGAGGACACAAGCTTGGGGCAAAAGCTTTGGGGCTTCTATCAGGATCTGGAGAGGACTGCGGGCTTTGCCATCTCGACAGAGATCAGGATCTGATGCGACCAACAATTTCGAACGCAGAATAAGAAGAAGAAGAAGAAGAAGATATAATGACTGTTATTTGGTTTGTAGTATTACTACTTCAAAAGTTATCTGAACATTCAAGCGGAAAAAAGCTTAAATAGGTGACAAAGAGAAAAGAAACAATATTGCAGTGAGGAAAAAAAAAACTTTAGTTTTTAATTATGTAACGTGTTTCCTTTCACAAAATATACTGTATATTTTTAGCATTGGAATCTTGAAGTGCTGTAGTCCCTGCAGTTGTATTCCATAATCAGCGTTGTTTTGCAGTCTTAACCCGTTTTCTAATATGATATGACCTTGCTCGTTAAAAAAAAAAAAAGAAAAATAACAATTAACATCAACAGTATTTTCTATTTTTCAGATTCACCCGCCCATCTCTGGTGAATAAATTTCGGGAAAAAAAACAACACTAAAACAACGATCAGTCATGAACTCGCATCCAATAGTTGTTGACGACAACATCAGGTCAAGAGAGAACATGATCACACCACAGTCTTTATCAGAGTCATCGCCGTCTTCAAACAGAATGACATCTCCTTGCTCGGATGCAGGGCGGAGCTTAAGTCCTTCTCCGTCCAATGAGAGTTCATCTAACAATTTGGATCATGTCAAGCGACCAATGAACGCCTTCATGGTATGGTCACGTGGGCAGAGAAGAAAGATGGCCCAGGAGAACCCGAAGATGCACAATTCTGAAATCAGTAAAAGATTGGGTGCTGAATGGAAGCTTCTCACCGAGGAAGAGAAAAGACCCTTCATAGACGAGGCCAAGAGGCTCCGTGCTCTCCACATGAAGGAGCATCCAGACTATAAGTACAGGCCTCGTCGGAAGCCGAAGTCGCTGATGAAGAAAGACAAGTATGCCTTTCCTTTGCACCCAATGCTTCCCGGAATGAACAGCACAGCCCTGGGATCCATGGCGCATTCCTTCGCTTCACTGGCCGCTTCACATCATCAGTCCGAACTTCTTGCCGCCTCCAGTTCCTCATCCTTCGACAAAGCGAGATCGCATTTCCTTCCACCGGCCTCCGCCTACGGACTATACCCTCATCTTGAGGCAGCAGCGGCGGCGGCGGCGGTCGCCAATTCAGTAAAACTGGACACGCCAACCTCCCTGTCCTCTCTCACCGCTCTCCGGCATTCCGAGAGCCTGACACACTCCCTCTACTCGCCGTATCTCACTGGACACACCCACCCGTCACTCTCAGCTCTTCCTCCGACCGCTCACGCCCACGCTGCCGCTGCCGCAGCCGGTCTAAGTCAGTATTTGGTCCCGTATATGTCCCCGACGTATATGTCATCCTCCACGGACGTTCACAGGCCTCTGGCGTATGTGCTGGTCAAGCCGGAAGATCATTTCCGACATCCGGCGGTTTTGTGATCTCAAAAAACACGGACAGTTTAAAGATTCTAAACTTTATCTGACAATTTAGGGTAAAATTTTGTCATATTTATGTAGAATTTTAAACTTTAGCCAGAAATATTTGTCCTTTATTTGATCTTTCTGTATAATAATGCCATAAAACAAATGAAACTCAAACAGATAACCAATGCCAAGGAATGTCATATTTTTGATGTTACTCGTTGCGATTCTTAGCAGCAATTTATAATAAAGAAACGCAATATTTTTCTGACAAATTTCTTTGGACGCTTCAAGTTCACATTTACTACAAGAAAGGCAATCAAGTCATTTTAACACTTCGAGAAACGAGGAAGATAAGACGTCTGTATGGATTATACCAAGAAGAAAATGAACAGGATGCCCAAAAGTGGCACTGGCGGGCTACCATAATTTGTGGGCGACGATTAAAACCCACGAGGCTTTAAAAGATGCTACACTCTAACGATGGCGTCAAGTTGGTGGCATGCTGTCGCTGATTTTCATTTCCCAAAGGAGTATACAAAACACATTGACGATATTTTCTCAACGAGACCGAAATGCCAGTTTTTCTGTACGCTCCACTACGCAGGAGACAAGACTGATCCTTTTGTAACTCTTTCACGACACAACCTGTTTTCCATTGAGCAGTTCGACGATGTGGAATATAGACCATGACCTGCTGTGATATGCTAAATCTGGCATGGATCATGACCAGCTGCGATTTGTCAGATACGGCAATGGTCATGACCTCCTGTTATTTGTTAGATCTGTCATAGGTCCTGATCGACAGTGATCTGTCAGTTCTGGCATAGGTCGTGGCCAATTGTGATTCACCAAACTTAGGAAACTGTAACTCTGCCACCTGACTGTACTCTTTCCTACCCGAAGAAATCTGCCATATTTGGGGTATTCAAAATCGCGGAGATGGTAAGAAAACAAAGTAAGAGATACCCACTGATCCCAGCACCTGACAGTTTCTTCACCTGCCAGATACCCACTGATCCCAGCACATGACAGTTTCTTCACCTGCCAGATACCCACTGATCCCAGCACATGACAGTTTCTTCACCTGCCAGATAGTGGGAGAAGAGAACAAATTTTGTAGGATTAGACCTCGAAAAAATGATAGACAAAGCACTTTAGTGAGACGTGAGAGAAAGAAAAATCACAAGAGAATTACCTGGGATTCGAACACGGGCTCCCGTAGGACGAGCAGCCGTCTAGCCACGAGAGAACAGCGTGCTATCGACTTAGCCAACTAGCACCCCTAGACAGAAAATATCAGATACTATCTTTACAAGATAGTGTCTGATATTTTCTATCTTTACAAGATAGTGGGAGAAATCGTTTACAAGCCTGTTATGTCGTCACTTTAAATGTCACTGAATACCGATAGCGTGCAAATGAAGTTCAGTTCCTGGTTCATTTCTGTATTGTGTTATATGAGTATGTAGTGTGTTATATGAGTATGTAGTGTGTTATATGAGTATGTAGTGTGTTATATGAGTATGTAGTGTGTTATATGAGTATGTGGTATAAAGCTTTGGTTCATGAATCGTGTGGGAGCTAGAACGTAAAGATGTTAACTTTATTTTGAAGGAGCAGAGAGAAGGAAGAGAATTTCTTAAGTGTAGTTTATTAAATCAGTGGTTCCCAACCTGTTGTCCGCAGCGCATTATCAGGTGGTTCATAACAGTTTTATCAAGGTCTTTGCACTCAGGACACCCCATATATGCCCCGCCGCATGCCGCAGCATCCACCCAAGAGTTTGTTTGCTAATAGTTCCCGCCAAATGTTGGCTGTTTACAATGCGTTTCTAGCTGCACAGTTCGGATTTCCTGCCAGTGCCCTTAATATGTCCCGGTTCAAGCAATCGTCTTACTGTCCTTCCATTCCTGCTCTTCATTTCCCGCAGTGTCATCAGTTTGGTTTTAAATGCCATTTATTGAATAGAAACAATGATGAGCTCACGTCATTGTGATATTACATATTACATATAAAAAATATTGTGATATTACATATCAATAATTTACCTGCAGTTGGAAAAGTGGTTCTTGGATATAAAAAGGTTAGGATCCTCTCTCTCTCTCTCTCTCTCTCTCTCCCTCTCTCTCTCACTCACACACACACACACAACCTTAATTGCCCAAGGCACATGAGGCTTCCGCGAGGGTTTTCCACAAACGCCAGTCCTTTGTCTTTTTTTTCCACCCTTGCCCATGTGAGCCATCTAATGCTCAACATTCTCTTTGTTGTTCTTCTCCATGTCTCCTTTGGTCTACCCTTACTTCTGTTCCCCTGTGGTGTCCATCCTAGTTTAGGATCCACTGGCTTAGATAAATGTTGCCTCGCACATCATCACGTGCCGTGCCCCCTACACTTTCTGCAATTTTTGAGATTTGTAAAGCGGATCCGTTGCCTATCATTCCTAGCATCATTTGGGCTTCTTGTTGTCTCCTTTCTTTCCTTCTAGCCATGTGTTTCCCGGCGATTCTCGTGCTCTCTAGTGTCTTGTCTTTTCATGACCTATCCAAAGAATTTTGGCTTATCTTTTCCTGATAGTACTAACTAGTTTTCACGGTCCGATGGTCATCCTAAGTACTTTCATTTTACTCTCCGTCCATTTTGTAGTTTTCTCAGCAACCAAGTCTCCTTTGTTGCTATCTTATTTGTCAGAGTAGACCAAGTGGATGCATCGGCAGCAGGGCACCGTGGTTACAACCGAGAGGCCTACAGGAGAGCTGTTAAGGAAGCAAAGTTCCGCAAGAGACATACATATGACTGATTGAAATGACCGAGACCATGTTATCAAAAGTTTCTACGAAAGCAAACTAAGTATTAGAAAGTCCTAAGAAAGGAAACCAAATATCAGAAGTTTCTAAGAAAGAAAACCAAGTAATAGAAGTTTCTAAGAAAAAAAAAGTATCAGAAGTTTCTACGAATAGAAACCAAGTATCAGCAGTTCCTAAGAAAAGAAACCAAGTATCAAAAGTTTCTAAGAAAGGAAACCAAGTATCAGAAGTTTCTAAGAAAGGAAATCAAGTATCAGAAGTTTCTAAGAAAGGACACAAAGTATCAGAAGTTCCTAAGAAAGGAAAGCAATCTCTTGCTACATTCTCTGAGAAACGGAGATTTTGCTTGTGAGGAAAAAAAAATGCACCGGAATTTCTTTCAACTGTTCCGATAAATGTCAGATCTACACAACCAACTCAGGCAAGGGACCTTCCCAGTCCCTCAGCCCTCTGCAGGTGAAGCTCTGGTGATGCTGAAAACCTATGATGACCTGTCGCATTTGTGACAGAGACTGATGTCGATATATGAGTGATCAACGAAGAAGTAAATGTCAAGTGATCACCCGTATATGTCAAATCATTTAGGAATAATCAAATGGGTCAGGTAAAGTGATCTATTACATTGGAAAATTATAACAAATCACTTGAGCAGACATTTGTCAATATAAAATTGTATTATGATTTTCGTCAGTTAACTGACTCGCATCCGCTTTTTTAAATTGTTCATTGACTCAAACCCGCTTTGCTAAGTTGTTCACTGACTCAAAAACCAGCTTTGTAAAGTTCTTCGCTGACTCAATTCCGCTTTGTTAAGCTCTTCGCTGACTCAATTCCGCTTTGTTAAGCTCTTCGCTGACTCAAACCCGCTTAGATAAGTCGTTCATTGACCCAGCCCCCCAATGGATGGCTTAGAACCACACGAATAAGTGGTTCACTTACCAAGACCCTCTTGGATAGACCGTTCACTGACTCAGACCTCCAGAAGTAAGTCTCTCAATGACTCAGACGTACCAGGAATGTCGGCTACTGTCATTTCTTAGCACGTGACCAGCAGGTTGCCTATTAAGTACGGTTATCTTGTGTTTTTTAACTGCCAGCTGTAATTAGTGCACAAGGCTCCCATTGAAAGGTGGATGGTTTCTCACTGTTTCAGCAGCTCCTTGTTCTTTTAGTATGTGGGCGGTAAATTTAATTCTTTCATTTTGTGCTCTGCTGGTATGTATCTAAAGTTAGCCCTGTTGTGCCACTGAGGCACCTAGGTAATATGTTATTAGAGCCCATATTTTCCCTGGATTGTTGGCACACAAATGGGTGATATTGTTAGCGTCACGCATAGCTGCCTTTTTTTTCATCACTTCTATAATGGTACGTATTTCTACAGTTGGGTAATTGGAGCTTCTCTGATGGGATTCAAACCATTGACTTTTGTCATGAGAGATTAGTGTACCAGCCAGCTCCGCCACTCAAAATCTCTAATTTCACTCATCTGTCCAATGTTCTACTGCTGTCCATCATAGGTCCTCAACCTGTGAATCCACGAAAGGTCTGTACAGAAGTTCTTAATACTTTGGTTTTTTTTTTTCCTAAATTACAAATAGCACAAATGCGAAAGTTCTCAGTTTGCCTTGTCTTGTCTTGTGCTATCTCCCTGTAACTGCGAGCTGGTGTTCTTTGCAGCCGATGCTGTGGAGATGTTGAAGCACAGCATCGTATCGGCGTGGGAACGGGTCATGGCAGCTACTTTTTCAGTCCCGGAGTGAGTGAAGCTAAAAATCAGGGGGGGGGGTGTTCAATGCTTCTTTATCAGACTCCACCACCATAGGAACAATGGTGATCCCTGCCCCGTTAGCCAGGCTAGCCCTGTTACTGGTGGTACCAACGGAAAGGTATGAACAGGGTCTTGGTAAGCTAGGGCCCGCTAACCCTGACGCTAACATATCAGCTAGGGCCCGCTAATCCTGAAGCTAACATATCAGCTATGGATCGCTGATTGCCTAATCGGACCAGCGACTTCATCTCCATCGGAAGGTTTTAAATTTAATATCAACTGGCGGGGTGGTGCGAAAAGAGACCGGTCATGACCATGGTTTAGGACTAGAAGAAGAAGAAGAAAGAGGAGGAGAAGAAGAAGATAAGAAGAAGAAGAAACCCTGGGGGCCACTGTGTTTCAAGGCTTATCACACACATTTTTCTCTAATACTCCCTGTGAACTGGCATTTTTCTATCTACCATTGCTTCAGTCGTGTGCCTTTTCCTCTCCCTAGACTCAGACTAGAACATCGAAAAGGATTGATTAATCCTAGTCTTGTCAGATACAAACCAGCGGGGGATTGAATATTTTATGTTACTGGTATTTTAGGGGGGGGGGGGTGAGAGAATAGTAGGTAAACACAGTGATGGAGGTGTTTAGATCTGAAGAGCAAGTCAGACTAAGGGTGAGACGTTTGTTGTTCTGTGAAAAAAAAAAATTTTTTTTAGCGAACTTTCGTAACATGCTGTTTTAAATGAATGTTTTAGTGCAAGTAAATTATAAGTATGACATGAAATGAAACTTCATACCTAGATATCTGTGGATCGTGGAAGAAGACAAAAACATTTGTCAGATATGGGTAGCACAATATCTAGACAGAAAAAACTTGGCAGATATAAGCAGCACAATATCTAATCACAACAAACTTGGCAAATATAAGTAGTAGAAGATCTAGACAGAACAAACTTGGCAGATATAAATAGCACACTATCTAAATAGAGCAACATTAGCACACGATATAGGTGGAACACAAACTTGGGAAGTATAAGTAGCCCAAGGTATGAATGGAACACAAACTTGGCAAACATAAGTAGCCCACGATATGGATGGAACACACACTTGGGCAATATAAGACGCCCAAGATATAGATGGAACACAAGCTTGCCAAATATAAGTATTATACGATGTGCAAGAAACACAGCTTGATTATCCTCACATGATAATTTTTAAAAAAATTACTTTAATATAATGATGTCGTTTTAAAGTAGGCTGTACATAATGTCTGATAGAGGTATGGTGTTGGAGGCGTGAAGATCGCTTTTGTGGCTTTATGTTCTTCAAATACTGACAGCAATGATTACGTCGTGTTGTAACTAGAGTCACGTCATTTTATGTTGAGCCGAGGAATGTGGGCTCTGATATAATTTCTCTGTGAAAATAAAATGTCTTTAGTCAAATTCTGGCGTGTTTTTTTTTATTTCCCACATTGGATCATTGTTTGTGTGTGTTACTAGAGTATCATTTTGTTATTTGCTACATTGTATCATTGTTTGTGTGTGTGTGTTACATTAGAGTATCATTTGTTGTTTTGTTACATTAGAACATCGTTTGCTGGGTTTTTTTTAAACATTAGAACATAGTTTGTTGCTTTCTTACATTAGAACATCGTTTGTTGCTTTTGTTACATTAGAATATCATTTGTTGCTTTTGTTACATTAGAACATCGTTTGTTGCTTTCGTTACATTAGAACATCGTTTGTTGTTTTGTTTCACTACAAGTTAGTTTGTTATTTCTTACATTTTAACATCGTTATTTTTATATGTGTTGTTTTTGAAAATCGTTTGCCATCTGTTACACTAGAACACCGTTTGCTATTTATTACATTACAACATCGTGGTTTAAAAAAATACTTCAGAACATCGTTTTTTTATATTACTTCAAAACATCGTTTTTTTTAAAAATATTACTTCAGTACATCGTTTTTTTATATTACTCAAAAGCATCTTTTTTTTATATTACTTCAAAACATAGTTTGTTTTTTCATGATGCTTCAAAACATTGTTTTCTATATTACCTCACAATATCATGTTTTAAAATATCACACTGGATATTTCCTTCTTAGTGTATTTGTATATTACGATACATGACACGTTAACGTTTTGCGAGAAGGTGTAAAGATCTTGGTTTTGCACTGCACAGGATGATGATGTGTGTAAGAAATTAAAGGCGGTGTCCGGATTTAGTTCAGGGATTCTCAAAGTTTTTTGTTTTTTTGTAACAAGGACCAATTTCTGAAAAATCTAGTACTAGGCAGGTGTGAACATGTCTATAGGGAAAAGGGGGAGACTGTTCTTTTGTGTGGTCTTTGGGCGGGCGTATTTAACAACGTGAAAATGAGTTAACAGTATTTGTTCTACAAGAGCCAAAATTGCTCTATGCCTATAGCATTTGGACAATGAGCAAACAAGTGAAACAGAATATAGAAGCAACAGTGATGAGGTTTTAACTCTTTGAGTCCAAAACAACGCTGACAGAGTTGGTAGATCTTATATAACTAAGCAAACCGACAGTCAGAGTAATATTTAGGCAGCCTAAATAAAATGGAATCAGAAATTTTGAGAACATATGGAATTCAGAAGTTATAAGCACAAAAATCAAATTAAGATTATTCAGTTGAAATGTGATATCCACCCTCATTTATGCATGTGAAAGCTGGAAATCAACTAAAGAAATAGACAAGAAATTAAACTCTTTTGAAAACAAATGCCTAAGATTTGGCTTGGTATAAAGTGGAATGAATTTAAGAACAACACAGAGATAAGACAGATCAGCAAACAACAACCTGTCTCATGGGTGTTGAGAAAAAGAAGATGGACATATGTAGGCCATGTGATGAGAAGAAACAATCAGAGAATACCAAAACAAACTATCAAATGGAACACAACAGGCCGAAGAAAAAGAGGTCGACCACGTGAAACTCTAAAGAGAACATTGTTAAGAGAAGCCAGTTTAGTGGAAATAGCATCCCTTGATGAAGCTGATAACTCGCCGAAAACATGACAACTTGGCAAACAATTATGCGAGCCCTATGTGACGTTTAACGACACAGGAAGGATGTAAGATGTAAATAAAATGAAAAGTAGCACATTTCTAACCCAAACCGTATTGTTAAATAATATAATAATTTCCGTCAAGTCTCTTTGTACGAACATTTCTCATCAAGACTTATTCTGGCAAAGGATGGAAATTAATTCACGGGTGAAAGAGTTAAAGAGAAAAGCAATATATATTACGGGGGAGGTCTCAGAGAAGTTACAGATCGTTGAAAACTGACTGAAACCAAAAAGATAAAAATTAACAAAAGTTTACCAGATAATATAGAAAATATTTTTTAAAAAATCAGTAAACATAAGTTAGAGAACGCGATAATCAGTGAAAAAAAAGGTGTGTAGTCCTATTACGTTATAACTGGCTTAGAGATATGATGTTCTATTTATCTATTGCCCTACCGAACGGCGTTGGCGATGATGATTCTTCGCAGTTCTCAGAGTTCTGATTATATTCTATGCTGGCGTTCTCTGTTCTAAGTTCTGATTATAATCTATGCTGGCGTTCTCTGTTCTAAGTTCTGATTATAATCTGTGCTGGCGTTCTCTGTTCCCAGTTCTGATTATAATCTATGCTGGCGTTCTCTGTTCCGAGTTCTGATTATAATCTGTGCTGGCGTTCTCTGTTCCCAGTTCTGATTATAATCTATGCTGGCGTTCTCTATTCCAAGTTCTGATTATAATCTATGCTGGTGTTCTCTGTTCCAAGTTCTGATTATAATCTATGCTGGCGTTCTCTGTCCGTGCTAACTTGTTAGTCCCTCCAGCATTTTCTTTTCTGTCTACCTCGATCTCTTTTTTTTTTTTTTTTGCCTTCTTGTCTTTCCTGTTGTCACGATGTATTCCAGCTTGCCTCGCTGTGTCCTATGAATTTGGATTGTCTCTTTGTGGCTTTTGCTATTGTTTGCCTCATCTCTCCAGCCTCCTCTCAGAGCTACTGATGATGTTAGTATCTGTGTTCTCCTTGTCTTGTCGACACATTTGAGCACTTATTCCCAGCCTCGGTCTACAACATTAATTAGGGTCACAAATTCGAATTTGTATTAGCACTGAGACGGGCACCAGAGGGAAAGAGAAGTAAGAGTAGACCAAAGGAGACACGGAGGACAACAGAGAGGATGTTGAGTAATAGAGGGCTCACCTGGGAGAAGAACTGGAAAGGGAGGGGAGGGGGAACGAAGGACAGGCGCTTGTGGAAAATCCTTGCGGAACTCCCATGTGCCTTCAGCACTTAAGGTTCAGAGAGAGAGAGAGAGAGAGAGAGAGTATGTGAAAGAGATAATTTATATTTTAGAAGAAAAAAATTAAAAGAAAAAATGGCCGACTTTTATGGAAATTCTACAATTTTATGTTTTCAAACATGGAGACAGCACAGAGGACATCAACAGCAGACTTACTAGAGCAAACCAGGCTTTTGCAGTGCTGCAGACTATATGGACATAAAAAACTAAGCATAAATATGAAAATCAAGATATTTAAAAGAGTAATGTTCTGAGTGTACTACTCTATGGAAGTGAATGCTGGAAAATCACCAAAACCATAGAAAACAAGTTGAATTCTTTCCAGACTAAATGTTTACGAAGAATTAGAAAAATATTTTGGCCAAACACCATAAGAAATAACATCTTATTGGCAGAAATGCAGATGAAGCCACTGACAACAATTATTGAGGAAAGACGCTGGCGATGGTTGGGACATGTGCTTCGAATGACTGACAACTCACTACCAAAAATAGCACTAAGATGGACACCACAGGGGAACAGAAGTAAGGGTAGACCAAAAGAGACATGGAGAAGAACAACAGAAAGGATGTTGATCAATAGAGGGCTCACCTGGGCAAGAGCAGAAAAAAAGGCGAAGGACAGGCATTTGTGGAAAACCCTTGCGGAAGCCCCATGTGCCCTGGGCACTTAAGGTTCAGAGAGAGATGTTTTCAAACATAAAATAACAACAAACAAGGCTCATTACAATTCATTTTAAAATAATTATTAGTGAATTTCAATAATCCCCCCCCACCCACCCTCATCCTTTTCGTGGATGGTGGATTAGTTGCCACTGGTGGTTGAAGGTGGCGCTCAGACAAGGCGTTGGAGCCACCGTAACCACAAGTCAGCTTTAGTCCTGGCAGTCTCTGCTTGTCCAGTGCAGGCTAGGGAAAATGGAGAAAAAAGAAATTATATTTGACCAGGCTGATCAAGGCAATAAGATGGATGCATCAGCAGCAGGCCATCTTGCTCACAACCGAGAGGCCTACAGGAGTGCTGTTTGGGAGGCAAAGTTCCACAAGGGACATGCAAATGAATGAATGAATGATCAAGGCAGATTACAACTTGTTAGCCGTGCACAACAACAACATCTGAAGAAGCATGGTCGCCGAACTTATCAGTACGACACCTGATAAATAAATAGATAAACGGTTCATGAAATTAAAGTCGCCTTTTACAGGTAAGGTAGTTGGATAAAGTCACCGTCTCCATGCCATTAAGGTATATTTGGGATACAGTTAGGCCTGTACTTCAGAGACCATCGGCACATGAAAGTGTGATGTGGGCAGTATCACGCCTGGCCGTATGATCCAAGCTTCAATTTTTTTTCTAACTAAAATCTATACATATTGGCATGTATAACAGGGGAGTCTTATGATTATATATATATATATATATATATATATATATATATATATATATAGTCTTATGACCATCAAAAATCTATACATAATGACATGTATATCACGGGGTTCTTATGACCATCTAAAGTCCAAACATATTTACATCTGTACACAGGGGTCTAAGGATCATCTAAAATCTATACATACTGACGTGTATAGTACGGAAGTCTTATGACCATTAAAAATCTGTACATATTGACACGTGTAACACGGGAGTCTTATGACCATCTAAAGTCTATACATATATTTACATCTGCACACAGAGGTCTAAGGATCATCTAAATTTTAAGCACACGGTTCCATGGACCATCTTAAATCTATACATAATGACATATATAAACAGGGGTCCATGGGACCTTTTTAAATTTTTATATGTTGACAATTCTATACGCCATCCAGAATCTATTCATAATGACATCAATACGTACGTGTACATGGATAATCTAAAATCTAAACATTTAGACACACGGGTCCGATTAAAATCTGTAGCTAGTGACATTTCTATTCTAGGTCCCATGGACCCTCTTGAATCTAATAAATACTATTTAGTAGACTCTGACATGGATAAAGCACATAATGACAAAAGGAAGCACTCAAATGGGGAACAGAGAGAGAGAGAGAGAGAGAGAGAGAAAATGAATGAACAAAAAATACATTTTCATCCTTTTCTTGTGAAGACTGACGACCGAACATTTCAGATAAATTAGTTCTCTCTCTCTCTCTGAACCTCAAGTGCACAGGGCACATAAGGGTTCGGCAAGAGTTTTCCACAAATGCCTGTCCTTTGCCTTTTTTCCGCTCTTTCCTAGGTGAGCCCTCTATTGCTCAACATCCTTTCTGTTGTTCTTCTCCATGTCTCTTTTGGTCTACCCTTACTTTTGTTCCCTTGTGGTGTCCATCTTAGTGCTATTTTTTTGGTAGTGAGTTGTCAGTCGTCATGTCTCAACCATCGCCAGCGTCTTTCCTCAATAATTGCTGTCAATGGCTTCATCTGCATTTGTGCCAACAAGATGTTTTTTTTTTCTAGATAAAGTAATTACGAAAGTAATAATGAAGGAGTTAGTGAAACTATCATTCAAGGATTTAGATTTCAAGTATGAGGCTTGCTACTCTTCATTTCACTAGCTCTACACTAGCACTACACTAGCACTACACTAGCTCTACACTAGCTCTACACTAGCACTACACTAGCACTACACTAGCTCTACACTAGCTCTACACTAGCATTACACTAGCACTACACTAGCACTACACTAGCTCTACACTAGCACTACACTAGCTCTACACTAGCACTACACTAGCACTGCACTAGCACTACACTAGCTCTACACTAGCACTACACTAGCTCTACACTAGCACTACACTAGCACTACACTAGCTCTACACTAGCACTACACTAGCTCTACACTAGCACTACACTAGCACTACACTAGCTCTACACTAGCTCTACACTAGCACTACACTAGCTCTACACTAGCACTACACTAGCTCTACACTAGCACTACACTAGCACTACACTACGCGAAGAATTACCCACCACCTATGCCCCTAAGTTAAGTCGGCCCTTATCGTACGTGTTGTGATATTTAATTTATAAAACCTGGCAAATATAAACAGCACAATATCTAAATAGAACAAAATTAGCAGAATTTTGACATAAGCTGTTTCGAACACAATATTTCCTCTTCTTCTGACATAAACTATTACTACTGTAATATGTTCCTTGTTTCTGATATAAACTATATCTACCAGAATATTTACCTTGTTTTTGACAGTAGCTGTTTCTATCATCATATTTCCCTTGTTTTTGACAGTAGCTATTTCTATCATCATATTTCCCTTGTTTTTAAACAGTAGCTATTTCTGTCATCATATTTCCCTTGTTTTTAAACAGTAGCTGTTTCTATCATCATATTTCCCTTGTTTTTAAACAGTAGCTGTTTCTATCATCATATTTCCCTTGTTTTTTAAACAGTAGCTGTTTCTATCATCATATTTCCCTTGTTTTTTAAACAGTAGCTGTTTCTATCATCATATTTCCCTTGTTTTTTAAACAGTAGCTGTTTCTATCATCATATTTCCCTTGTTTTTAAACAGTAGCTGTTTCTATCATATTTCCCTTGTTTTTTAAACAGTAGCTGTTTCTATCATCATATTTCCCTTGTTTTTAAACAGTAGCTGTTTTTATCATCATATTTCCCTTGTTTTTAAACAGTAGCTGTTTCTATCATCATATTTCCCTTGTTTTTTAAACAGTAGCTGTTTCTATCATCATATTTCCCTTGTTTTTTAAACAGTAGCTGTTTCTATCATCATATTTCCCTTGTTTTTTAAACAGTAGCTGTTTCTATCATCATATTTCCCTTGTTTTTTAAACAGTAGATATTTCTATCATAATATTTCCCTTGTTTTTAAACAATAGCTGTTTCTATCATCATATTTCCCATGTACTGCTATATTTGCAGAGTTTATTTTATTTTTCTGTAACGTCGGTCCCATTTCCTTTCGGGTCCCTGAACTTAAACCTGTTAATCCTGGGTTTAATCCTAATCAGTTATCCGCCACTGCAAAAATAATAATAACTGTAATAAACAAACAAACAAACACACACACACACAAAACACATAAAAATTTAGAAAATTCCTGGAACACTTAAGTGTACAAATATTGTAAACAGACTGAGCGCGGATAGCAAAATGATGTCTGTCGACTCAGTTCGAAATCACTTGATATGTGCGTCATCCCGGAAAATCCCGTTAAGAACAAGGCAGGCGCCGTAAATAATAAAGCGTGGCAGCGAGAATCTCTAAAACGAAGAGCCTTAAAACGAGTTAAGCTCTACTTAACGGGAGGGGGGGGGGGGGGAAGAGAAAAGCACAAAACTTTGTTATTGTTACATAACATGGAAATTACAGCTGGAATAGAAAAGCACAAAACTTTGTTATTGTTACATAACATGGAAATTACAGCTGGAAGAGAAAAGCACAAAACTTTGCTATTGTTACATAACATGGAAATTACAGCTGGAAGAGAAAAGCACAAAACGTTGTTATTGTTATATAACACGGAAATTACAGCTGGAAGAGAAAAGCACAAAACTTTGCTATTGTTACATAACATGGAAATTACAGCTGGAAGAGAAAAGCACAAAACTTTGTTATTGTTACATAACACGGAAATTACACCTGGAAGAGAAAAGCACAAAACTTTGCTATTGTTATATAACACGGAAATTACAGCTGGAATAGAAAAGCACAAAACTTTGTTGTTGTTACATAACACGGAAATTACAGCTGGAAGAGAAAAGCACAAAACTTTGTTATTGTTACATGACACGGAAATTACAGCTGGAAGAGAAAAGCACAAAACTTTGTTATTGTTACATGACACGGAAGTTACAGCTGGAAACATGGAGTGTGTTAAAACAAAGAAATTATAGGAACCTTGAAACTTCTTCTTCTTCTTCTTCTTCGTTCACTTCTACCACCAAAAACCGCACTGTGAACCTACTGAATTCACACATGTGGTCCTCGTTAGGTCCGGTGGTCCCCTGTGTGGTCCAAAATAGACCACATGAGTTCCACGAAGGACCACAAGGGGTTCAGAGTATCACAGTGCTTTAGCCTGTATTCTTTTGGTGGGTCTCGGAAGCGGGATTGCGTGACACCGTGGTTTTCATTGCACCAGTTTGGTCTAGGGTTGGACTTTCTCACCGGAAGACCTCGACGTGTTTGGAATATCAGTGCATCCCCGCTGGGTGAGAGGCGTTAGCCCACCCAGGACAGAGTTGGACTTTCTCACCGGAAAACCTCGACGTGTTATGAGATACCCGTGTATCACCGCCGGGTGAGAGGTGGTTGCCCATCCAGTCCAGGGTTGGACTTTCTCACCGGAAAACCTCAGCGTGATTAGGATACGCAGACATCCCCGCCGGGTGAGAGGTGGTTGCCTATCTAGACTTCCCTGGTCCAGTGTCTCCGACTTCAGCATTTTGCGGTCGTGGCCGCTACCCTTCCTAGTTGTGACCAGGATGGAGCTTTTGTCCAGGAGGACGAATCCTCGCCACTAGTGACTTCTACCCCTGGGTTTAGCCGGTTTAGGCATTTCCCAGTATGGGCATGTTTGGGACGGGACCGACCTCTAGGGCAGAGGTACTGTGACATTCATAGCCTTCAAGATTCACCCCTGGTATGAGCCGGTTTAGGCAAAATTCACCAGTATGGGTGTTTATCAGGCGTTACCGACCTCTAGAGCGGAGGTGGCATGACATGTCTAGCCATCAAGTTCCACCCCTGGTGTGTGCCGGTTTAGGCATATTTCACCAGTGTAGGTGTATTTCGGACGTAGGCGGCCTCTAGAGCAGAGGTGCCGTGGTATAGCTCTCGTAGCGATACTACTGGACATACCAGGTTAAACTTCACTTTCCACCACCTTTTCCCATCGGCGCCGCACAGCAACCTTTATTTCCGCATTTACTTCCTTAACCGGGAGGAGCTTCACTCCACGCGCGGCATTTGAAAAGTCAAGCCAGCAGTGACTTAACCTCTGGGACAAACCGGTTCATGCAATCCACACGATATGACTGCACTCAGGACGTGGCCGACCTCCAGACCAGAGATGCCGTGATTTGACTGTTTGCTTCGCTTTATTCTTTCAACCACCTTTTCCGCAGTGATGCTGCGCGGCAACCTCATTTGCAAATTTCTTCATTGGCCGGGAAGAGCACCGCTCCACGCACGGCAGCTGAAGATCTCGCCAACAGCGCCACAGTTATCCAAGTAGGATCGTGTCATCTAAGGAACCTCGACTGATTTAATGAGCCATTCGCGGTTTCACCGTGAGACAGTGTGAACTTAGACATGCATGGCTTAATCTTTGAGACAAGCATATGACTACTGGCAGGATCAACCAGATAGCTTTCTTCACCGAACCTTTGTCGGATATCTGCCGACAGACCGACGCGGGGCAAGGGAGACAGCGCTCTGCTCAGAGCGGATCCCTTTCGACCCCGGCGGCGTTTCATTTCCTTTAACCGGCGGGGGCGGCTCTCTCTGCTCTAACGAGCGGAAAAGAAAGCCTGGCCACCCACAAACAACACACGTTACATACTGCAGACCCGATACTCTTTGCGAGAGATGGGCCAATTTCGAGACCATCGGTCGACAAAACCGTACTACATCGTTATCACGAACCTGGCTGGCTAGCCGTTTACATGCTTCGCTCGACGGACAAACCACTTGCTTCTGCATCGAAACACCTTAACTCTCGCCGTCCGGGAAGGGAGCGAAAGCCTGTCTCCCCACGCACGGAACTCGAGAGCGCTTTTTCGCCAAAAGAATGAACCTTGAAACAAAACAAAACAAAACATGAGTGAATAAATAAAACACTGAATGTAGGTAAGGAACAAAGAAAAGTTGCAAGGGAATAATTTGGAATTGAACTTCGTCCCATATTTGAAAGATGAACCACCTAGTCAGGGATGACAAATATTTTTATAATCAGAAATGCTCGAGTTGTTAGTTTGTACATTTCTTACAAATTTGGTCTGTCAATAAGCGTGCATCGTTGGTAAATTCATAAGCTTTATATCATGAGTACTTTCATAAGCTTTGTATTATGGGTACTTTCATAAGGTTTGTAATTAGGAGTACTTTATTAAGCTTTATATAATGGGTATAGGCTTTATATAATGGGTACTTTCATAAGCTTTGTATAATGGGTACTTTCATAGGCTTTGTATCATGGGTACTTTCATAAGCTTGAAGTAAGCCAGTTTAACCAGTTCCTCCTCCGACACCATTTCTTTGCATCAGGATCATCATGACATCGGCTGTGGGGAAGAGAATTTCGCAGCTACCTTAAGATCAAAGAAAAAGTCAAAGGAAAAAAAAACTCTTACCACATAATTATCCATCCATCTATCCATGTCCTTGGTCAGCGACCAGCTAAGCAGTCACCGTCAAGCACGTCCTGTGGCGTCTTGCAGGACAGCAAACAAACTCTCTCCACCTCTCACGGTCTGCGGCCAGCCTTTGTGTTGTGTCCCCAGCTGTGCTGCATGCTACTCATTTCCGCTTCTACAGTTCTGGCCCAGGTAGCCCATGATCCGACTCTCTTTCTTTTGCCTCGTGTAATCTGAGATATTGGATGCTATCATCATCATCATCATCATCATCATCATCATCATCATAACTGTCATCATCATCATCATCATCATCATCGTAACTGTCATCATCATCATCGTCATCATCATCATCATCATCGTAGCTGTCATCATCATCATTATCATCATTATCATCTATACTCACAAATCTGTCATTATCGCTATGTTCAACATTAAATACTGTTTGGTTGTTCGATGAAGTGTCGAGACTCCTGTGTCTGGTACCACTGTGGGCTTGTAGAACTTGTCTTCTGCTGGAGTGTGTCCTACAGACGTTGTTGTTGTTGTTGCTATTGTTGTTGTTGTATGTCCAAGTTGGTGATGTTTTTATGTGTCAACCCAGCCAGCAAGAGTCTCATCAGTTGAAGCCCTTCTTGATTCGTCGCCTTCCAACATCTGATGCCATCTCACAGTGTCAGTTTGATTGGGGTGGGGGGGGGGCGGGATTTCAGCCAGAATATGAAGGATTGTGGTCTTCAATAGATTAAGACTGAAAGATAGATAAATTATAAGTGACAGGTGGATAGAGGACAAACTGATGGACAGATAAACTAAGACTCATAGATGGATAAAATCAGACTTTTAGATAGAAATTAGGACTGATAACTGTATATACTAGGACTGACTTATAGATAAACTAGGAGTGATAGATAGATAGATAGATAGATAGATAGATAGATAGATAGATAGATAGATAGATAGATAGATAGATAGATAGATAGATAGATAGATAGATAGATAGATAGATAGATAGATAGACAGACAGATGAACTAGGACTGATAGATGAACACGACTGGACTGATTGATGGACAGACTAGGACTGATTAATTATTCTTTCACATGTTAGACTCCATCTACCTGCTGGAGTTGGAATAGATGATCAAGTGTCCACATCAAAGAGATGGCAAGGAGTGAGTTAAATGTTTGTTTCCGCTGCTTCAATTTAACCAGGTAACAGGTGTTCGATCTATTAAACTGTCGCTTGTCGTAACATGTAGCAATTTGTCTTGAGAAGAAAAAAAACGAAACTGTTTAAATGATTACAGCTGTGGTGGGGGAGAGAGGGGGGGGGGAGGGGGTGAAGACACTGTTCGATGAGGCAATCAGCGACTCACAGCTGATATGCTAGCGTCAGGGTTAGCGAACCATAGCTGACCAAGACCCTGTCCCACCGCTCCGTTGGTATCCCCAAGTTAATAGGCCTAGCCTGGCTAACGGGGCAGGGATCGCCATAGTCCCCACGGTGGTGGAGTCTGCATCGCGCACCCCCTGTTATTTTTATCTCTACTCCGGGACTGAAAAGATAGCCGCCATAACCCGCTCCCACGCCGATACGATGCTGTGCCTCAACACCTCCACAGCATCGGCTGCAAAGAAACACCAGCTGGCAGTTACAGGGAGATAAAATATAAGATAAGAATTATTGCGCCTCACTGTTTTAAAAAAAAATTATACTGATAAGAACATATGTTTAGTTGCTTATTTATTTTTCTCTAAATGTACTATCCTAAGATTTTCTTACCTCTGATATACAGGACTAATATGTTTACTCTAATAATAATACTTGAAGAACATATCGAAAAGCAGAAACCTTTAATACTGAACTTCATAGACTTTAAAAGGGCATTTGATAACATACACAGAGATTCATTGTGGAGAATTTTAAGTCTATATGGAATACCATCTAAAACTGTCAACATCATTAAGGACTTCTACAATAGATATGTTTGTGCAGTCAAAACAGAAGAAGAGATGAGTGAATGGTTCCATATTGAAACAGGCGCGAAACAAGGATGTATACTGTCTCCTTTGCTTTTTGGAATTATAACAGACTTCATAATGAAAAAATGCTGCACAGGTAATACAGGTATTGACTGGGTACATGGGACCCAACTAGAAGATCTTGATTTTGCTAAAGACATAACTCTTATCAGTAACAATGTGAATTCCATGCAAGAAAAAACAGATAGCCTGTCTTCACTGGCTAGCAAAATAGGACTTGAAATTAACAAGGAGAAAACAAAGATAATGAAACTTCCCATAATCAAAATGGAAAAAATACATGTAGAAGGGACAGATATTGAAGAAGTCAATCAATTTGCATACCTTGGCAGCTACATAGACCAGGATGTTGACACTAGAAAGTAAGTTAGAATTAGAATTGCAAAAGCAGCGTCGGTCTTCAAGAATTTTGAGAACATATGGAATTCAAAAGTTATAAGCACAAAAACCAAGTTAATTCAAATGTAATATCCACCCTCATTTATGCATGCGAAAGCAGGAACACAACTAAAGAAATTAGACTCTTGAAAACAAATGCCTAAGGAAAATACTCGGCATCAAGTGGAACGAATTCAAGAATAATGCAGAGATAAGACAGATGACTACTGAACAATAACCAGTCTCATGGGTGATCAGGAAAAGGAGATGGACATATGTTGGTCACGTGATGAGAAGAAACAGTCAGAGAATCCCAAAACAAGCTATAAAGTGGAACACAACAGGCCAAAGAAAAAGAGGCAGACCGCGTGAAACTCTAAAGAGGACATTGTTAAGAGAGGTCAAATTAACAGGCATAAAATCCCTTGATGAGGTTGAAAGACTCGCCGAAGACAGGAAAAATTGGCGAACTACCTTGCGAGCCCTTTGTGACGTTTTACGGTACGGGAAGGATATAAGATAAGATAAGAATAAGAATATGTTCCTAATCTTCACTGAGTTTCAGCAGAGCTTTCTAATTCTAATAATTCTTCTAATCCTTTGTAAACATTTGGTCTGGATAGAATTAGCTTGCTTTCTATAGTTTTGGTGATTTTCCAGCATTCACTTCCATGGAATCACTAAAGCTATAGAAAGCAAACTGAATTCTATCCAGACTAAATGTTTACAAAGGATTAGAAGAATTATTAGAATTAGAAAGCTCTGCTGAAACTCAGTGAAGATTAGGAACATAGGATTAGAAAGAATGTTTTGGCCAAAAAAAAACCGTAAGAAATAACACCTTGTTGGCAGAAATGCAGATGAAGCAGCTGACAGCGATTACTGAAGAAAGAAGCCGGCGATAGTTCTGACATGTGCTCCGGTTGACTAACGGCTCACTATTAAAACAACAACAACAACAACAACAACAACACTAAGATAGACACCGGAGGGGAAAAGGAGTAAAGATACACCGAAGGAGACATGGAGAAGAACAGCAGATAGAACATTGAGGAACAGAGGGCTCACCTGGGCAAAGGTAGAAAAAACTTCTTTCTTTTTCATTGAGGTGTCCAAGCCAAGACAATATAGAAGTGTCTTCTTTCTTCTTCACTGAGGTGTCCAAGCCAAGACAATATAGAAGTGTCTTCTTTCTTTTTCATTGAGGTGTCCAAGCCAAGACAATATAGAAGTGTCTTCTTTCTTTTTCATTGAGGTGTCCAAGCCAAGACAATATAGAAGTGTCTTCTTTCTTCTTCACTGAGGTGTCCAAGCCAAGACAATATAGAAGTGTCTCTTTTCTTCTTCACTGAGGTGTCCAAGCCAAGACAATATAGAAGTGTCTTCTTTCTTCTTCACTGAGGTGTCCAAGCCAAGACAATATAGAAGTGTCTTCTTGTGTTTGTTTTTTTTTATTCGTATTGTGTGACCCAGTCATTTACATCGTTGTCATTTCATTTCCGTAGTAATGTTCTTAATGTCAGTTTGATTATGTCAATCAGTTTGATTATGTCAGTTAGTTTGATTATCTCCTCGTTTGCCAGACGTTCTTCCCATTCTGTTCTTAAAATGTTCTTAAGGTTCTCTCCCTCTGTAGGAATTTTATTATTTTAAAATGGGGATGTGTACTGTCTCCAGACCTTCTTTCTCTGTACAGCGAGAACATTCTAAGAACGATCATCTCAGAATCAGGCATCAAAATTGGAGGATACAATATTAACAACCTTCGGTATGCTGACGACACAATACTGATAGCTGAGAACCAACAAGACCTGCACAATCTCTTGGATAAAGTCACCAAAGAAAGTGAACAGAAAGGCCTTACTTTAAACATCAAAAAGACAGAGACTATGGTTATATCTAAGAAACAGAATCCACCAACATGCAGTATAAAATTAAACGGAACTATTCTAAAGCAGGTGCAGAAATTCAAATACCTTGGAGCAGTAAAAACTTCAGATGAGAAATGTAGAACAGAAATTAGGAACAGAATAGGCCAAACAAAGACTGCATTTCAGAGAATGAGAAACATATTAACCAACACATCCTTATCAATGAATGTTAGAAAACGAGTCCTAAAATGCTATATTGAACCTATCTTGTTATATGGAAGTGAATCATGGACAATAGGCAAGTCTGCACAAAAATCATTGGAAGCAGCAGAAATGTGGTTTATTAGAAGAATGTTGCGAATTCCCTGGACAGCAAAAATAACTAATGAAGAAAGTATGAGAAGAACTTGAGAGACAAAAAAAAATCTTGTCAAAAAGAGAGAGAGAGAGAGAGAGAGAGAGAGAGAGAGAGAGAGAGAGAGAGAGAGACAATGTACTTTCATAGGACGTGCAATGAGAAGAGGGGCCATTGAAAATATTATAACAACAGGAAAAATAGAAGGAAGAAGATCAAGAGGAAGACCAAGAGAAATGAAACTGGACAGTCTGACGGGATGGTGCGAGAGGAGATCACCAACTGAGCTGATGGCCTGTATGAACGATCGTGTACTCTGGAGAAGCATAATAGCCAACGCCAGTCGGCACGGCACCTGATGATGATGATTAAGGTATGTAATTTATGTTGTTATATTGTATTTTTACTGTTGGTATCTTATCTTTATAGGTACATGAAGACTGAAGATTGCACAAACTAAGACATTACACTAATCAGTACTACTACTTCAAATAATCATAAAACTTATATTGTTGTCAAATCATCTGTTGACATAGTTAGCTAAATCAAAACAACGGATCATCATTTTATATGTTGTTATTCATCAGCTTAAATGTTTATCAACAAAAATCATTAAAACAATTCCCTTAAATATTTAGGTTACTACAAAAATATAATTTCACAAGTGGAATTTAGTACACAGCAGTAAAACACATTGTACGTATATTTAGGTCGGTATAGTCTCTATTCGTAATCACAATATATATATAGCCAACTGGTAAAACACGTATACACATGCATATGCAAAAATTCGGTAATATAAAAATTTAGTGCACATCATTTCCACACTACAGAAAAGAACAAACAAAATCTTACTGCGAACAATTACACTTCCACTGAGTTATGATTTATTCATTACCATTTCGTTACCATTCACTAACAAAATATTTACCTAAGTTGATCGGGATTGGACCGGATGAGTCGACTGCACAGCTCGCATGCATCTACATCACAGAGTGAATGCCAACCTACACATACATTGATTCTCGCTCGACGAATAAACATTCTCATTCGCTCTTGAACAATAACACGACTCCCCCGATCCGCTGGCCTTCTACGTGGTCAGCTTACAAATCCCGACCGATTAAAACTCTATCATGTTTCTTTATATACTGGGCCATAGACGGACTTTCCCCAGAATTGCGCACGTCCGGTACTAGCCTGCCTCTGATCCATTATTTCCTACGCTTAGAATTGCCAACCAACCTAGGTAACTAGTTCTGTTCCGCCCATCCTGCATCTCCCCCACCCCCTCTCTCTTTCTCTCTCAGGGTCCCTGTCAACGGGAATAGGATATTATGTCTTTCCTTCTTATTAAAAGCCATGTTTGGCACTGGTAGGAGTGTGTTGTTATGAATGTAAACATAATATAATATATATTACTGTTTCATTCATTCATTCCTTTGCATGTCCCTTGCGGAACTTTGCCTCCCAAACAGCACTCCTGTAGGCCTCTCGGTTGTGAGCAGGATGGCCTGCTGCTGCTGCATCCATTTCCAGATCATCAACGATGTCTTGCAGCCATCTTCGTTTCGGTCTTCCTCTTTTTCTATTTCCCATTATGTATCCTTCCAATACGGTCTTCTCTAAATTATCATGACGTTTAATGTGGCCAAAATATTTAAGTTTTCTCTCTTTAATATTACTGTTTATATTTTATAAAATGTAATGTATAATAATATAACTGTACTAATTATAATACTGTATTAGTTTAGTTTTTAGTATTTATATTGTATATACTATATTAGTTGTAATATACGAGAGTTATACCGAAAGTCGCGAGTAAAATTGTTTCTTCTTCTTTGTTCGCTTCTACCACCAAAACCGCACTGTGATCCTACTGAATTTACACCTGTGGTCCTCATTAGGTCCCGTGGTCTCCTGTGTGGTCTCCGAAAGGACCACACGAGATCCACGAGAGGACCACAAGGGGTTCAGAGTGTCACAGGGCTTTAGCCTGTATTCTTGGTGGGTCTCTGAAGCGTATTGCGTGACACCGTGGTTTTCGCTGCACCAGTTTAGTCTAGAGTTGGACTTTCTCACCAGAAGACCTCGACGTGTTTAGGATATCAGTGCATCACCGCTAGGTGAGAGGCGGTAGCCCACCCAGGCCAGAGTTGGATATTCTCACCGGAAAACCTCGACGTGTTTTGAGATATCCGTATATCACCGCCGCGTGAGAGGTGGTTGCCCATCCAGTCCAGAGTTGGACTTTCTCACCGGAAAACCTCAGGGTGATTAGGATACGCAAACATTCCTGCCGGGTGAGAGGTGGTTGCCTATCTAGACTGCCCTGGTCCAGTGTCTCCGACTTCAGCATTTTGCGGTCGTGGCCGCTACCCTTCCTAGTTGTGACCAGGATGGAGCTTTTGTCCAGGAGGACGAATCCTCGCCATTAGTGACTTCCATCCCTGGGTTGAGCCGGTTTAGGCCTATTATCTCAGTATGGGCGTGTTTGGGACGTGACCGACCTCTAGAGCAGAGGTACTGTGACATGCATAGCCTTCAAGATTCACCCCTGGTGTGAGCCGGTTTAGGCAAAATTCACCAGTATGGGTGTATATCAGGCGTGACCCACCTCTAGAGCGGAGGTGGCATGACATGTCTAGCCATCAAGTTTCACCCCTGGTGTGTGCCGGTTTAGGCATATTTCACCAGTGTAGGTGCATTTCGGACGTGGCCGCCCTCTAGATCAGAGGTGCCGTGGTTTGTATAGCTCTCGTAGCGATACTACTGGACATACCGATTAAACTTCACTTTATCCTTTCCACCACCTTTCCCATCGGCTCCGCACAGCAACCTTTATTTCTTTTCCGCAGTTTCTTCCTTGACCGGGAGGAGCTTCACTCCACGCGCGGCATTTGAAGAGTCTCGCCAGCAGTGTCTTAACCTCTGGGACAAGCCGGTTCATGCATTTCACCCGATATGACTGCACTCAGGACGTGGCCGACCTCCAGACCAGAGGTGCCGTGATTTGACTGTTTGCTTCGCTTTATCCTTTCTACCACCTTTTCCGCAGTGATGCTGCGCGGCAACCTCATTTGCACCTTTCTTCATTGGCCGGGAGGAGCACCGCTCCACGCACGGTAACAGAAGAATCTCGCCAACAGCGGCAGATGAGCTACCAAACGTGCCACTCATCTACCTTAAGTATCTGGTTTTAAGGCGCCAGATATTCGCCCTCGCCCCTTCTCCTGTCAGTTTAAACAGTTCTGCCACGGGAAGGCCAGGAGCTGGACTTGACTGCCAGAGGCTGTTTATGGCGCGTTTGCAGTCCTTAGAACCTAAAATTGTTTAAAAATCATAATTTATAGATAGAGAAAATATAAATGTGCATATTAATATGCATCATTTACACTTTATGTAGAGGTCACATGACGTCACAATCATGTGTGACGTGACCATGCGGAGCATAAACAAAATGGCGGGTGTTGAAGTTTATTTCGTCAACGTGCTGTTATTGAGTTCCTCGTTAAAGAGGAAATCCCCGCTGCTGAAATTCACAAAGACTTCAACTTGCCCGTGGAGATGTGTGTATGGGTGCTATCAGTGTTATCAGGCGAGTGAAACATTTCAAAGACAGAAACACAGGCATACAAATATGCGGTCGCAATCGAACTGCCTCCACTGAACGCAACGTGGAAAGGATTGACGACATCATTAAAGAAGACAGACGTGTCACAGTAAATCGCTGTAAATCTTGGAATAGAACACAATGCAGTACTGTAGATGATTGAAACCCTAGGCTATAGAAAAGTTTGTGCCCTCTGGGTCCCACAGGAGAGAACGTCCAGAAAACAGTGCGTCTGTGCCGTCGGTCAGCTGGAACAGAATTCTACTGGGAGGGTATTTTCAAACTTGCAGAGCGATGGGAAAAATGTGTGCAGAGAAACGGAGATTGTGATGAAAAGCGAAGAAAATGATGCAGATAAGGTGATGCATTTATATTTTTCTTGTATATAAATTTTGGTTAAAAAACATTTTTGCTCACGACTTTCGGTATGACATTCATAATACTGTATTAGTTATGATATAATGCATAATATTGCATTAGTTGTAATGTGTAATGCATACTACTGTATTAGTTATAATATAATGTATAATACTGCATTAGTTGTAATGTGTAATGCATAATACTGTATTAGTTATAATATAATGTATAATACTGCATTAGTTGTAATGTGTAATGCATAATACTGCATTAATTACAATATATAATGCATAACACTGTATTAGGTATAATATATAATGTATAATACCGTATTAGTTATAACATATAATGCATAATACTGTATTAGTTATATTATAATGTATAATACTGTATTAGTTATGATATATAATGCATAATGCTGTATTAGCTATAATATATAATGTATAATCCTGTATTAGCTATAATATATATAATGTATAATACTGTATTAGTTATTCTTCTTCTTCTTCTTCGTTCGCTTCTACCGTCAAGATAGCCCCGTGATCCTACTGAATTTACTCCTGGGGTTCTCGCGATAGTCTCATTCAGGATGGAGGCACAGAGCATCGTGGGGCTTGGGCCTATATTTTCGATGGGTCACAGAAGCGTGTGTTAGTTATAATATATAATGTATAACACTGTATTAGTTATAATATATAATATATAACGCTGTATTAGTTATAATATATAATGGATAATACTATATTAGTTGTAATATATAATCTATAACACTGTATTAGCCATAATATATAATCTATAACACTGTATTAGCCATAATATATAATCTATAACACTGTATTAGCCATAATATATAATCTATAACACTGTATTAGCCATAATATATAATCTATAATGCTGTATTATTTATAATATATAATTATAATACTGTATTTATAATATATAATGTATGATACTGTATTATTTACAACATATAATGTATACTACAGTAGTTATTATGTAACGTATAATACTGCATTATGTATAATAAATACCATATAACACTTTGTTGCTTATTTAGTTTATAATATAGTAATATGTCACAGTATATTGATACACACTGTATAACACTCTCTAGTTGGTTTCCTTCTATTTACGAGGGTTTTCAGTGACTGAGATTTCTGCGCGCAGATAACATCTCTGCAGTACCCGGCTATTTATTTCATCCTCTTACTTATCATAAAACACTGTAACCACGGGCATCCGTCAGGTGCAGTTCTAATTCTCAGATATCAGCAGTACGGATATCCGTCAGGTGCAGTTCTAATTCTCAGATATCAGCAGTACAGATATCCGTCAGATGCAGTTCTAACTGTCAGATATCAGCAGTACAGACATCCATCCGTCAGGTGCATTTCTAAGTGTCAGGTATCAGCATTACAATGACAGCAGAAGACTTATTTTCCATAGGAATAAATGACAAAGCAAAACAAAACACGCACCCCCCCCCCCCTTTCCACAAAGGAAATAGCTGAATACATTTAGTAGTCTCTTCATCGGTTCTTTAAGATGTCCTTAAACTATTTAATACTAATGTATCATAGTAGAAAAATGGTAAATCACCAGGATGTGATGAGATAACAGCTGAATTTATTAAAGCAGGAGGAAAGGAGTGTGCAACAATCTATCATGCACTATGTAAAAAGATATGGCATTCAGGTGTTTGGCCAAAAGAATGGAAAAAAACTGTATTCATACCACTGCCAAAAAAGGGTAACCTGAAATTATACACCAACTACAGAATTGTTGCCCTGATTAGTCATGCCAGTAAAATTCTGTTAAAAATCATAATGGGTAGACTTCGAAAGAAAATAGAAGAAGAAGTCAATATGGTCCAAGCTGGTTTCAGGCAAGGAAGAGGATCAAGAAATCATATATTCAATCTAAGATTAATAATAGAGAAATGCAGAGAGTTTAATGTGAATCTATATTTATCCTTTATAGACTACTCAAAGGCATTTGATTGTGTACAACACCAGAAACTTTGGGAAATAATGGAAAAAATGGGATTTCCAACACATTTGATACAATTAACATCACTGCTGTATTTAGACCAACAAGCAGCAGTAAGAATAAATGGTGAAAAAACAAGTTGCTTTGACATAAAACAAGGGGTCCGTCAGGGGTGCATATTGTCGCCTTACTTATTTAACTTGTATACTGAAAATATCATGAGGAATGTTAGAGAAGATGTAGACAAAGAATATTACGATGCCATAACAGTTGGAGGTTATGAAATACCAGAGATTAGATATGCTGATGACACAGTATTGCTGTCCACAACACAAAAAGGAATGGAAAAACTAATTATGTCAGTCCGCAAGAACAGCGAAGAGCAGAACCTGTATCTTAATGCAAAGAAAACTAAATTGATGACAATTGACAAAACAAACAAGGCAGCTCAAATATGTATCAATGAGGAAAAACTGGAAGAAGTGGAGAGTTTTGAATATCTTGGATCGCTACTAACTAATAATGGAGATACAATGAGGGAAATTAAAAGGAGGACGTCTATCGCTCTTCAGAAAGTAAAACAAATAAAGAATCTGTGGAGAGGAACAGACAGAACCACAAAAATAAGATTTTTAAGGGCATGCATCTTTCCCATAACAACATATGCCTGTGAGACCTGGACTCTTAACAAAACAGCTGAGAAACACATAAATGCCTGTGAATGTAAATGCTACAGAAGAGTTCTCCAAATATCGTGGACACAAAAAAGAACAAATATATCTATACTACAAGAGCTTAATATTGAAGAAGGCTGGCTAGTGAAGAGGATTAAAGAGAGAAAACTGAAATATTTTGGACACATTAAACGTCATGATAATTTAGAGAAGACCGTATTGGAAGGATACATAATGGGAAAAAGAAAAAGAGGAAGACCAAGACGAAGATGGCTGCAAGACATCGTTGACGATTTGGAAATGGATGCATAAGCAGCAGGCCATCTTGCTCACAACCGAGAGGCCTACAGGAGTGCTGTTTGGGAGGCAAAGTTCCGCAAGGGACATGCAAATGAATGAATGTATCATAGTATGTGCATTTAAACTCTTGATGTTGATATTCGTTTGTAGAAAACCCGCTCTAGTCATCACCTTGTTTGGTGTTGTCTGGGCTTTGAATTTTATAGCTTTAATTTCCGCCAACGTTGCAGCTGGTCAAGACCCTATTAGCACTTTCACACTGCTCCCCATGAAGCAAAGTCGTATCATAGAAGCCTGTGAAGGAGGTTGCTAATGACGCCGTCAACGTTGACATGGAAGCTTGACTCAGCAGCTCATCCGTAGAGCAGTGAACTGTGCCTCCATTTTCCCGCACGCTGATGTAAGAGAAGTGAGCTGGTTATCAGAGTTATACATATATCATCAGTGAGCAAGCAACTCCTAGCATGGCGTTCGTCACAAGTATAACTACAGTTTTATTGTGTCTTTGTCATGGGAATCAAGAAAAATGCAAGAGATAGCAAAAAAAGAGAGGGGGTCTATGGGAAATGAGCGTGTAAAACAGTTTCCATGTTTAAAGAAATAAGAAGAAAGATAAACTCTGACGGCTAAACACAATAAAGATAAACTCTGACGGCTAAACATAGGAAAGATAAACTCTGACTGCTAAACATAATAAAGATACACTGTGACTGCTAAACATAATAAAGATAAACTCTGACGGCTAAACATAATAAAGATAAATTCTGACGGCTAAACATAGCAAAGCCCCCGTGTGGTACCCGGGATCTGCAAAGAATAGGACCACTGTACCCTACCAGGCATGATCGTAAAAGGCGACTAAGGAGGGTTCAGCATAGGGCCAGCAACCCTATCTGGTAAAAAAAAAACTATCAGACTGCTACAGAAACGGAAGCAAGGGAAAAAATAAATGCAGGTGGAAGGAGAAATGCGTATCAGGAAACTGAGCCCATGAAGGTTGTGGATGAAAGCCAGCCACTGGAAGTCCCCAGCCCGACTGCAGACATCCTGGAACCTAAACAAAAGATGCAAATAGGCAGCTGGAATGTAAGAACACTAAACCAGACTGGAAAACTAGCACAAACCATCAAGGAAATGCACAGATACAAACTAGACATACTAGGAATACAAGAAGCAAGATGGACAGGACAAGGCAGAAGGAAATTAACAACACAGCACACAGAAGATACAATAATATGGTCAGGTAAAGAAGATCTTCCTGAAGGAGGAGTAGCATTGATTATAACAAAAGAAGCATCAAGAGCATTGCTGAAATGGACCCCAATAAATGAGAGATTATTATATGCACGGTTCAACTCAAGATTCACGAAGCTGTCTATTATAGTTTGTTATGCACCAACAGAAGCAGCTGAAGAGGAATTAAAAGAAGATTTTTACAACAGCCTCCAAGCAACAGTAGAAACAATACCAAGCATGATATGCTACTCATCTTGGGCGACTTCAATGCAAAAGTAGGTGAAGGAAATGAAGATAGAAGAAGAATCATGGGAAGAGAAGGAATCGGAGAAATAAATGAAAATGGAGAAAGACTGTGCAGTTTCTGTGAAGAAAACATGATGACCATTGGAGGGACAATTTTCCAACACAAAAACATCCATAAGGTGACTTGGAGGTCACCAGATAAAACCACAGAAAACCAAATCGATCACATACTAATAAATAACAAGATGTGCGAGCAAGGAAAGGAGCAGATGTAGGAAGTGATCACAACCTTCTGGTAGCAAAAATAAAACTAAAATTAAGGAAAGCCAAAATCGGAGAACACAGAAAGATATATTTTGATACAAGAAAACTGATAGACCAGCAAACAAGAAATGAATTCTCAATAGTACTTAAGAACCGCTTCAGTGTCCTACAAGACGAAGCAGAAATGTCCATATTAGAGTTCAATAAAACACTACAGGAAACAGCAAAATAGGTGCTGGGATATCGAAAAAGGAGAAAAGAGGAATGGATAAGCGAGACCACATGGGAAAAGATAGAGCAAAGAAAAGAAATCAAGAAAAAATTACTGAACACCAAATCACAACGGCTTAAAGAATGAGTTTTAAGTAATTATGCACAAAAAGACAAAGAAGTGAAGGAATCATGCCGTCAAGATAAACGTCAATATTATGACAACTTAGCAGAAGCAGCAGAGAAAGCAGCATACACAAATGACATGAAAACCATATATAAAATCACAAAGCAGATGACAGGTAACTTCAACACAAGATATGAAAGTGCAGTAAGAACACAAAATGGACAACTGGTCAGTGGAGAAAGAGAAAAAATTGAAAGATGGAGGGAACACTTTAACACACTACTAAACAGAACACAAGCAGCACAAACAATAGACATACCTGAAACAAAAACGGAGCTAAACATCAATACAGGACCAATAACAATAAATGAAGTAAAGGAGGCGATAAAGAAGCTAAAATCAGACAGGGCACCAGGTGAAGATGAAGTGACTGCTGAGATGTTGAAAGCAGAAGAAACAGAAACACCAAAACAACTTTGCCGGATATTACGACAAATTTGGGATCTAGAAAAAGCCCCAGAGGAATGGAAAACTGGGCTTATAGTAAAACTACCAAAGAAGGGTGACCTCAGAGATTGCGGGAACTGGAGAGGCATTACCCTACTGCCACTCACCAGTAAAGTATTTTGCAAAATAATCATCAACAGAATTGTACCAACACTTGAAGAAAAACTTCGGAAAGAGCAGGCAGGATTTAGGAAAGGAAGATCATGCATAGACCACATATTTGTACTTAGACAAATATTAGAGCAGGCAAATGAGTGGCATAGCACAACATATGCATTATTCATAGATTTTGAGAAAGCCTTTGACAGTGTCAACAGAGATGCACTGTGGAAAATCCTAAGATGGCATGGCCTCCCCCATAAAATAGTTAATGTAATCAAAGCCCTATACGAGGGTTTTCAGTGCAAAGTTATCTGTGGAGAACATAAACTCCAGCAGCTTTAGGGTACAAACAGGAGTGAAACAGGGATGTGTACTATCACCAACATTATTTATCTTGGCAGTAGACTGGTTAATGAAGGAGGCAACATCAGACAAACGCAGAGGATTACAATGGACCCTTGACACAGTGCTGGAGGACCTTGACTTTGCGGACGACATTTGTCTATTATCAAGCAGTCACAAAGATATGCAAGAGAAAATAAACAAGCTAACTCAGAATGCAAATAACATAGGACTAAAGATCAACGTAGGAAAGACAAAGTTAATGAAACAAAATGTGAACAACAGAAATGTACTCAGAGTAGATAACAAGTTAGTGGAGGAGGTCAATGAATTTGTATACCTTGGCAGCAGAGTAGTAGAAAATGGAGACAGCACAGAGGACATCAACAGCAGACTTACTAGAGCAAACCAGGCTTTTGCAATGCTGCAGACTATATGGAAATAAAAAAAAAACTAAGCATAAATATGAAAAACAGGATATTTAAGAGTAATGTTCTAAGTGTACTACTCTATGGAAGTGAATGCTGGAAAATCACCAAAACCATAGAAAACAAGTTAAATTCTTTCCAGACTAAATGTTTACGAAGAATTAGAAAAATATTTTGGCCAAACACCATAAGAAATAACATCTTGGTGGCAGAAATGCAGATGAAGCCACTGATAACAATTTTGAGGAAAGACGTTGGCGATGGTTGGGACATGTGCTCCGAATGACTGACAACTCACTACCAAAAATAGCACTAAAATGGACACCACAGGGGAACAGAAGTAAGGGTAGACCAAAAGAGACATGGAGAAGAACAACAGAAAGGATGTTGAGCAATAGAGGGCTCACCTGGGCAAGAGCAGAAAAAAAGGCAAAGGACAGGCATTTGTGGAAAACCCTTGCAGAAGCCCCATGTGCCCTGGGCACTTAAGGTTCAGAGAGAGAGAGAGAAACATAGCAAAGATAGACTCTCATGGCTAAATATAGCAAAGATAGACTGTCGTTGTTAAACAGAACAAATGTAAAGTCTCATAGCTGAACACTTTAAAGATAAACTCACACATTCAAACAGCACAAAGGAGAATTGTCAGTTTTAAACAGGACAAAGATAAACTCTCGCACCTAAACAGAACAAATAATAACTCTCACAGTTAAACAAAACAAAAGTACAATCTCACAAGACAGTGAAATGTTCAGCGCTACAAAAAAAAAAAAAAACAGCACTAGGTAATAGACACTTCAAGTGACTGATGAAAATGTAAGCTGAAAATCACAGTTAATGATCTTTTCTGATGAAAATGTAAGTTGAAAATCACAGTAAATGATCTTTTCTGATGAAACACCAGGAGAAACTGACGGAGTTATGTATTATTCTTGGGCTAACTAAGGCGTATAGGACCCTCATGTAATCGTGCAACATGAAAGATATCTTTGGTAAGGACAATATTTTTTTCATTTACGATTCTTTTTTGTTTTTTTTTCTTTTTTTCTGAAGAGTATTACAAGCCGTTATTTAGAATTATTTATTATTTTGTATACCTTCCTAAATTATCACCTTCCTAAATTATCACCTTCCTAAATGATTACCTTCCTAAATTATCACCTTCCTAAATTATCACCTTCCTAAATGATTACCTTCCTAAATTATCACCTTCCTAAATTATCACCTTCCTAAATGATTACCTTCCTAAATTATCACCTTCCTAAATGATTACCTTCCTAAATTATTACCTTCCTAAATTATCACCTTCCTAAATTATTACCTTCCTAAATTATCATCTTCCTAAATTATTACCTTCCTAAATTATCACCTTCCTAAATTATCACCTTCCTAAATGATTACCTTCCTAAATTATCACCTTCCTAAATTATCACCTTCCTAAATGATTACCTTCCTAAATTATTACCTTCCTAAATTATCACCTTCCTAAATTATCACCTTCCTAAATTATCACCTTCCTAAATTATCACCTTCCTAAATTATTACCTTCCTAAATTATCACCTTCCTAAATTATCACCTTCCCAAATTGCTGACGTTACGGCTTTTAACTATCTCTTGACTTATCGGTAAGGGAAACAACATACTGACAGTATACCGTGAGTGATCAACATATTCATGAACAATACTTTCCCAGCCTGAGAGATGGTGGTTTGAAAGATAGATAGACTAGGGAAAATCCATGTATATTAGTCATGGACATTATGTCCCCTGTCTGGTGTTTATCATTCATTCAATAAGCTTTCCGAGCCACTGCGACACAATGGTGCAGGTGACTCTGGTCTCCATTTCTCTCTGTTCTTGGTCATCTCGTGCCAGTTGTCCACCCCCAGGGCACGTAGATCTTCATCCAGGTTATCACGCCAACGGTGTCTTGCTCTGTCGTCTTCCATCACTTCTTTGTAAGCAAAGCTTCAGAAATTAATAACATCTTCAGGAAGTTCAAAGAACCACGAAGGAGTAGATTTTATGGAGTCCACAGAACTGGGAAGTAACATATTTTAAGAAGTCCAAATAATGGTGTAGTAGTACATTTTATGAAGCCCAAAGAACGGTGTAGTAGTACTTTTTATGAAGTCCAATCAAGGGTTTAGCAGTACATTTTATTAAGTCCACATAACGGTGTAGCAGTACATTTTATTAGTTCCAAGGAACGGTGTAGTAGTACATTTTATGAAGTCCAAAGAACGATGTAGCAGTACATTTTATAAGTCCAACTAACGATGTAGCAGTACATTTTATAAGTCCAACTAACGATGTAGCAGTACATTTTATTAATTCTAAAGAACGGTGTAGTAAGACATTTTATGAAATGCGAAAAACGGTGTAGCAGTACATTTTATGAAATCCAAATAACGATGTAGCAGTACATTTTATGAAATCCAAAACGGTGTAATGGGACATTTTATTCAGTCCAAAGAACGGTGTAGTAGTACATTTTTATTAAGGCCACAGAACTTTAACATTATGTGACATTTGTGTTCGAAACACATTTCTCTTCTTAAGTTGTAAGTAAAATATTTTTTGGAGAAATACAGAGAAATTTATAAAACTCATATATATATATATAAAACACGTATGGAGCGATATAACACTCACACGCTGAATCGGAAAATGTATATATATTATAATAAAATTGATACAGCATAAATCAATATTTAAATCAATATTTATGCTGTATCAATTTTAAGTAAATGCTACCATCAAGACAGTTACATACGGTAAATAAGGTCATAAGACAAGAAACTCAAATAACAAGAATGGTATGAGGAATCATAAAATAAAAAAATCATACATAAGACATTAAGAAAAGAACAAGCAGCCCAAGAAATACAAGATAAAGGAAGTCATTGGATCAAATCTTCGCTGGATACGACTTTATACGAGCTAATTAATGACGTCTTCAAAGTGGAAAGATGAAATCAGAAAATCTATGGGTGAACGTTTTGGCTACAATCGACTTTTTTTTTTAAACCTCTCAATGCAGGGCAAGAAAAGGGTTGCAGTCCTTGATGCTTCTTTCTGCTATTGATGTTAAATGTGCAGCTGTTGCAGCCTTTTTTTTTTCTTTTTCGTAAAACAGCTTTACAACACTATTGGGGTTCATGTCCGTGTATCCAAGGATTAGACGTGGCGGTTAGTGAGGCCGCACGTGAGAACTCCCCGCGCTACGCCCTAAGCTTCAAGCCAGGGCTTAGTACAGTGACTCTCAAACTTGATGAAGAATGTCCATCCTAAAGGGAGGAATTTTTTTTTCCAAAGGAGGAGAATATATAATGGTGAAAACTCCATCTGGATCATGATTTTATATAAAGGGATGGATTTGGGAGTGGGGGGGGGGGGGGGTTTGACCTATCTGGATCATGATTTTATATAAAGGGGTGTATAATATTGTACAGGTGTAAATTATATATCATTGATGGCACCAGTATAATACTGACAGATTGTGACTCATATATTTCTGACTAAAGAAGATGTTCTTGATCAATACCGACTTTATCTTCACACACATCCAGATTTCTGTTGTTTCGATTAGGTTTCACAAACATTACAATTTCACTAATCAGACCAGAACAAGTCCGATGAAATGTTCTCTGCAGAATTCATTTAATTCTGACAAATAAGATATTCGACTTAGAATTGACAACATCACTTGTACTAAGATGCAATATGACATAATCTTCGTTAGTTTCGTCGTTGAAGCACATCAATATCAAACTTCTCAATGTTCCCCTATTTCACAATATTCTACACATTTGATAAGAGGACAATTCTAAACTGCACTATATTCGATCTGAAACACGTGGTCAATCAGTTACAAGACAAAATCACTGTACTCGAAGTTTCAAAGTATCAATTCTTCGCAATCACTTGAAACACAGCTTCAATCTGTCCGACAACTACTTCTTCAAAACTGCTTTTCCTGAGTATCTATTGCTCTAATTGTCCATCTATTCCAACTGTCGTTACCTACGTCTTCTTTCTCTCTCGTGTCTTCTCTGGTGTGTCTGTCCTTCTCTTCTTCTCTTGTCTGGACCGGTCTCAGTTCACTGACCGTCCTTGTTCTTATTGTCTGTTCTTCCGCATTCAGGTTCCCTCCTCTGTCTCTTCTTTTTCCTCGTTTCCCACTATTTGGTTCCTACTCGTTCCCGTTCTTGGTTCTTCTTCGTTCTTGGTTTTAGACTGTCTGTTCTTCCGTCTTCGGGGCTCTGTCCTCTGTCTCTTCTTCTTCCTCGTTCCCCTTCTTCGTTTTTTCCTGGTTTTCCTGTCTCTCCGCTCATCTTTTTATCTTCAAGTGCAGCTTGATGGATTAACCAGCAAGTATTTTGGCTCCACCCTTCAAATGTCCACTGGTTCCCATGAGCGTTCTGATTGTCCGTCATTCAAACTGCCCGGTTACTTATATGTCGTAAGTCAATTATCCAATAGGCCACGCCTATAAATATTTAATTGGTCAGCTGGCCGAGCTGGTTACTCCTTTATTTAAAACCTGTGTGCAATATCGTCACCTAACAGTTGTCAATGTCAGCTCCGTCTATACAATTGTTATTTACCTAAGTCATTATCTTGCTATTACATGTCGAAGGTTTTATTGTGTCCTGGCTTTTCATTGTGTCTGCCTTTTCTATTTGTCTTTTCTATTTTGTTTAATCGTGTCAACGTCCAGTCCTGCTTTGTTATCACTGGACCATCCTACTTTCTGGCGTCCTTCCTTTGTATTCCATGTGTCAGCGTAACTGAGTCTCGTCTTTTTCTATTCACTGTTTCCACTGTTTACTTTTGTCCGGGTCTTGTTCTAGTGTCATGGAAGTTCTATACCTTTCTCTTCCTTTCCTCTCCATTTTTCTCTGTCGCTTTTCGATGGTACTATTTTCTTTACAGTATATTTTCATAATCATATTCATCAATAATAGTAATAACAACAATATTCGTTACTTACAAGGCCATGCTACAGTTGGATTTCAGGGGGGAGCGGGCATCTCTCTGTATCATGATTATATATAAAGGGATGGATTGGGAGGGATGGGCGAGGGGACCTTACTGGATCATGATTTTATATAGAGGGGTGGATTGGGTGGGGGGGGGGAGGTGGGCCTATCTAGATCATGGTTTTATATAAAGGGCTATATTGGGAGGGGCGGGGGGCCTATCTGGGTGAAGTTTATTTATAAAAGGAGTTGACTGGGGTAGGGGGAACCTATATGGATCATGATTTTATATAAAGGGGTAGATGGGGGCGGGCCCAGCTTGAGTTGAAAGGGATCTTTGGAGCCTTTCGACGTTGAGAGCTACTGTCTCTCATATCTTAAGACCGCAATGCATGTTGAAGAACCACAGCCTCCCAGATGTGGCCTCGGCAACTGACGGCTCTATCCTTACCAGGCTAAACATTGCGAATCTAGAAGAGAAGTGCCTCGATTTTTAAAAAAATGCCGTGTAACACCTGAAAGATTTCATGGTACATATGCTTTAGAGTACAGGCGGCGAGGAATGCCCCTATTTCCTACCTCACCATACCCTGGACTGAAGACAAGGACTGACGAAAGGAATGAAGTAGGTCTGGCTGGGATGCAGTAAGTTACAGACTTGTTCCACATCTTATATCTTACATCCTTCCCGTGCCGTTAAACGTCACATATGTAAACTTTGGTGATTATTTATATATATCAGCTTATATTCATTCATTCATTCATTCATTCATTTGCATGTCCCTTGCGGAACTTTGCCTCTCTAATAGCACTCCTGTAGGCCTATCGGTTGTGAGCAAGATGGCCTGCTACTGATGCATCCATTTGCAGATCATCAACGATGTCTTGCAGCCATCTTCGCCTTGGTCTTCCTCTCTTTTTTTTCCCCATTATGTACCCTTCCAAGACGGTCTTCTCTAGATTATCATGACATTTAATGTGTCCAAAATATTTAAGTTTTCTCTCTTTAATACTCTTTACTAGCCAGCCTTCTTCAATATTAAGTTCTTGTAGTACGGATATATTTGTTCTTTTTTGTGTCCATGATATTTGAAAAACTCTTCTGTAGCATTTACATTCAAAGACATTTATGTGTTTCTCAGCTGTTTTGTTAAGTGTCCAGGTCTCACAGGCATATGTTGCGACAGGAAAGATGCATACCCTTAAAAATCGTATTTTTGTAGTTCTGTCTGTTCCTATCCACAGATTCTTTAGTTGTTTTACTTTCTGAAGAGCGATAGATGTCCTCCTTTTAATTTCCCTCATTGTATCTCCATTACTAGTTAGTAGTGATCCAAGATATTCAAAACTCTCCACTTCTTCCAGTTTTTCATCATTGATATCGGCTTATAAGAGAGTATAAAACTACAAGCCCGTACTGTCGTACAGATGTGGGTCGAACGATTTGTTCCCCTCCCTTGCTCTTCCCACATCCTGGTTCTCTCTGCCCGTAGCAGTCTGGGACAGCATCATTTTGAGTACATTAACTATCTGCCTACAATAGTGTCACAACAATGTCCACATAAATGAAGAGTCAGATCTAAGAGGTGCACACACTGTTTTTAACGTGGCTAACGAAACGGTGGACGACAACACAGAGGACATAACACGACTGTCAGATTTCCAACACTTAACAATAGCATGTTTAATAATATATCAATTGACGTAATTGTCTCTATTATAAATTCCTTCTTCACTTCTTTCCCTTATACACATCGGCTGCTTCTGGGGCTCCCTACCCCTCTTCTGGCCCCGCATCTTCTCATTCTATTATCTACCTTATGACATTGGTCATTTGTGCATCTTGCACCTGGTAGCCCCATATCTTCTTTAATAACTAGTCTGCTGCCTGCGCAACCTTCTCTTGTTTCCATAACTCTTAACTTCCTTCCACCCTATGACACCCGTCAGTGCGCCTACTGCGCTGGTGGCTTCTCCGTGCACCCTTCCTTGCGCACAACTCCTAACTTCACTATAACGCATAGAATCGTCAATATAATCAACACACAATCAATTCAGTCAATAATAATAATAACATGATGACATAAACAATTTCAGTGTCACATTAAGTTATACTCAATACCTGCAAGGAAAAGAATACAAATTCTAACTATCAACCTTAGCTCTCGACAATCTATTTTCATATGACTATTTATAATACATATATGGACTGGATGTACAGGAGGAGATGACACCAGATGAATTGGCTACGCAGGCGAAAGATATCTTAATAACAAAAACTAAAGACATGGTTCCAGTAAAGAAAACACAAAAGAATGGATGGATTACAGCAGGCACACTAGAACTGATAAAACAACGTAGAGAAATGAAGACGCAATGGAAAGTGACAAACAACAACAAAGAGGAATATAAATCTTTAACAAAATAAGTACGGAGAAACATAAGAAAAGACACACAAAAAAATACATACACGATTGTTGTGAAAGAATAGAAGAACATCAGAAGTGTGGAAGAGATAGTGAAATGTTTAAAGAAATGAAGACATTGATAAGAAATGTCACACCTAATCTAAATGTAATTTGTGATGAGATGGGGAATACCTTGACAGAGACAGAGGAAATTCTGGAAAGATGGAAGGAATATTGCAAAGGAATGTATGAAACAACTGATTGTGGAAGCAGAAATCAACAGTGTGAATTATTATTGGAAGGGAAAGAACCCGAACCAACAATAGAAGAAGTTTTATGGGTAATAACAAATCTGAAAAATGGTAAATCACCAGGATGTGATGAGATAACAGCTGAACTTATTAAAGCAGGAGGAAATGAATGTGCAATAATCTATCATGCACTTTGTAAAAAGATAAGGCATTAAGGCACTTGACCAAAAGAATGGAAAAGAACTGTATTCATACCACTGCCAAAAAACGGTAACCTGAAATTATGCACAAACTACAGAACTGTTGCCCTGATTAGTCATGCCAGTAAAATTCTGTTAAAAGTCATAATGGGGATACTTCGTAAGAAAATAGAAGAAGTCAATATGGCCCAAGCTGTTTTCAAGCAAGGAAGAGGATCAAGAGATCATATATTGAATATAAGATTAATAATAGAGTAATGCAGAGATTTTAATGTGAATCTATATTTATCTTTTATAAA
>CM019721.1:3814351-3926851 GCA_009760885.1 Achatina immaculata | reverse complement strand
CATCCCAATCACAGGGTTATGGTTCTTAACAGGGGTCTCACTGAAGGATTTATGGGAGTCCACTAACCAACAGGTGAACTGGCTCGATTAAAAAAAAATCTTAGCATCAACTGCATTCCAGTGTGCTTTGTTTTCAACGAAGGGGGAGGGTCCTTAGCTGTTCTCGGGTACTAAAAAGTGGGCGGGGGGCCACGGCTAAAGAAGCAGAGAAACATTGTCACATAGGCTCTTTATTGACTGTGCCTTTTTAAAGATCACATGTGTCTGTACTAGGAAACAGGTACGGTCAGTGAGGTAAGCGACTCAAGTCTTACATGGGCCATACCCCACATATTTGTCATGTTAATAGCAATCAATTTGCCTTGCAGTAACTTTAATGTAGTCATCATAGCGGAGAGTTTTCGTGCCCTAGTCCTCATTGCAGAAAGTTAATTATGACATACAGTCCTCATAGCGGAAATTTTCATGGCCTAGAGTCCTCATAGCAGAAAGTTTTTTATGGCCTAGAGTCCTCATAGCAGAGAGTTGTCATGCTCTAGTCCTCATAGTAGAGATTTGTCATGCTCTAGTCCTCATAGCAGAGAGTTGTCATGCTCTAGTCCTCATAGCAGAGAGTTGTCATGCCATAGTCCTCGTAGCAGAGAGCTGTCATGCCCTAGTCCTGATAGCAGAGAGTTGTCATGCTCTAGTCCTGATAGCAGAGAGCTGTCATGCTCTAGTCCTGATAGCAGAGATTTGTCATGCTCTAGTCCTTATAGCAGAGAGTTGTCATGCCCTAGTCCTGATAGCAGAGATTTGTCATGCCCTAGTCCTTATAGCAGAGAGTTGTCATGCCCTAGTCCTCATAGCAGAGAGTTGTCATGCCTTAGTCCTCATAGCAGAGAGTTGTCATACCCTAGTCCTCATAGCAGAGATTTGTCATGCCTAGTCCTCATAGAAGAGAGTTGTCATGACCAAGTCCTCAAAGCAGTCCTTCTTAGTTCTTCTTCTTCTTCGTTCGCTTCTACCAACAAGACCGCCCGGTGATCCTCCTGAATTTACTCATGTGGGTCCCTTCGGGGAACACATGAGATCCACGAGAGGACCACAAGAGGTTCAGAGTATCGCAGGGCTTGAACCTGTATTCTTGGTGGGTCTCAAAAGCGGGAATACGTGATACCGTGGTTTTCGTTGCACCAGTTTAATCAAGAGTTGGACTTCTCACCGGAAAACCTCGACGTGTTTTGGGATACACGTGTATCCCCGCCAGGTGAAAGGTGGTTGCCCATCCAGTCCAACGTTGGACGTCTAGAGTCCTCATAGCAGAGACGTTTCATGGTCTAGAGTCCTCATAGCAGAGAGTTTTCATGGTCTAGAGTCCTCTTGACGTAGAGTTTTCACGGCGTAGAGTCCTCATATCAGATAGTTTTCATCCTCTAGTTCTCATAGCAGAGAGTTTTCATGCCCTTGGTCATAATAGCAGAGAGCTGTCATGCCAGTAAGATCCAGTGACAGCAACAATAACAACAACATCAAAAGATATATAAAGCAATATCATAAAGAAATTTCATTAATGTTGGCATAAACTCATAAATCAGCATACATTTTATTAAGAATTTTGTTTAAGTAGAAGAAATACTTTTTAAAAAATATATTAAGTTTATAAATTATTTTGTACTGTATTACATACTCTCTGTATGTGTCTTTATATGTCTCTCTCCCTTTTTGTCTCTGTTTCTTTCTGTCTTTCTGTCTGTCTCTATCTTCGTCTCTTTCTGTCTTTCTCTCTGTCTCTGTCATCGTCTCTTTCTGTCTTTCTCTCTGTCTCTATCTTCGTCTCTTTCTGTCTTTCTCTCTGTCTCTGTCATCGTCTCTTTCTGTCTTTCTCTCTGTCTCTGTCATCGTCTCTTTCTGTCTTTCTCTCTGTCTCTGTCATCGTCTCTTTCTGCCCCTGTCTCTACCTGCGTCTCTTTCTGTCTTTCTTTCTGTCTTTCTCACTGTCTCTATTTTTCGTCTTTTTCCTGTCTTTCTCTCTGTCTCTATCTCCGTCCCATTCTATCTTTCTCTCTGTCTCTATCTGTCTCTATCTCCGTCCCATTTTGTCATTCTCTCTCTCTTTCTCTCTCTCTCTCTACACACACACATATATATATATGTATATATATGTATGTATGTATGTATGTATACACACACACACTCGTCTCTTTCTTTCTATCTCTCTTTCTCTCTCTCTCTGTCCGTCTCTTTCCGACTCTCTCTTTCTGCCTTTCTCTCTCTCTCTCTCTCTATTCGTCCTTTTTTGCCTTTCTGTCTCTATCTCCGTCTCTTTCTGGCTCTCTCTCTTTATATCTTTCTCTCTATCTCCGTTTCTTTCTGTTGTCTCTGTCTGTCTGTCTGTCTGTCTGTCTGTCTGTCTCTCATTCTGTCTTTCTCTCTTCTCTCTATGTACGAGGAAGGTTCAGAAAGTAATGCACTATATCGTTCTTTTCAGCTAATAATGAAGACAGAAGGGTGAAATTTTGCACACTTTAAATTTTTTATGTGCTAATTGTGTGAACCAAATGTGCACTGCAACCGGCCAAAGAATATGGCTGCCCTAACCGTTGAAATGATTATAAGCAGTGAATTTTTATAGAATTTCTCGTTACAGAGAAGGAAACTGTTGTGAACATTCACAAGCGTCTATGTGATGTGTATGGAAGTTTTGCAGTCGACAGGAGTACAGTCAGTAGCTGGATTCAGAGAATCAAAGAATCAAAAGAATGGAGATAAGCAGTTGCATGATCGGCCGCGCTGTGGACGTCCTGCCACAGCCACCAAGGCAGAAATGTTGAAATGCAACTAAGGCATTATTCTTACTGATAGACGTATGACTACTCAACAGTTGGCCTTAAAGCTGTCAGTCAGCAATGGTAGTGCAAATGCAGTTATAAAAGCTCTCGGATTTTCTAAGGTTTGCGCAAGATGAGTTCTTCGAAGTCTCACAAATGACCATAGATTGCAAAGGAAAGCATTTTCTTCTGAATTGTTGGAGAGTTTCAATGCTGAGAGAGAGAGAGAGAGAGAGAGAGAGAGAGAGAGAGAGATAGAGAGAGAGAGAGACAGACAGACAGACAGATCTTGTTTGCTAAGATCGCATCAGGTGACGAAACCTGGGCACATCATTTTGAACCTGAGACGAAAAGACGGTCAATAGAGTGGCATCATACGCAATCACCACGAAGAAAGAAATTCAAGACAACTCCTTCAGCCGGAAATGTCATGATCATTGTCTTTTGGGACAATGAAGGTGTGATTCTTGTGGATGTTATGCCAAGAGGAGAGACAGTCAATTCGCAAGCTTACATTAGGACATTGAAAAAAGTCAATCAACGTTTTCGCAGAGTTAGGTCGCACAAGAATCAAACAGACCTGCTTCTCCTTCACGACAATGCGCGCCCTCATACATCTGGCAACACGGGAAGCAATCACCAAATTGGCTTAGACTGTACTACCCCATCCACCCTATAGTCCCGATTTGGCACCCTCTGATTTCCATCTATTTGGTCCACTTAAAGATGCACCTCGAGGGGTAAGATTTGAAGATGACGAAGGAGTGATTAACGCAGCGAAGAAATGGCTACATAATCAAGAGAAAATCTATACATATATGAATACATGGATTTGCTTCGCGCTGGCGTATACATTTCAGGCTTTTTGAATAAACAGCTCCTGAGAAAAACGATGTGGTGCATTACTTTCTGAACGCCCATCTCTTTCTGTCTCTGTCTCCGTCTCTTTCTGTCTGTCCGTGTCTCTGTGTGTGTGTCTCTCTCTCTCTATGATTATTATTATTATTATTATTATTATTATTGATGCATGTTGCATACGTACATACATAAAAACTTTAATTACATATGCTTAGCAGTATTATATTTCATGTTGTACATCTGACACCTGTTATCTACTGATCGGCCCCAGGATCAGATTGACTTAACGACCACCTGGCCCCAACGTAACCCGGGTTGTAAGTGGGAGCACACATGTATTGATAAATTACTTGCTCCTAAGTCATGAAGTCATGACACATTAATAAACTCAAGCTAAGGTGACAAGTTATGCGGACTTGAATACATTACCAGTGAATACTGAGAAATATATCTCAGAGTCATATGAAATCAATTTGAAATGGGAGTCACTGAACTGAATCTCACACTCAGCGTCATTTCGTTGCCATTGCAAGCTTAATGAAAGGTATCTATTAGAAAAACAAATGCCTAAGGAAAATACTCGGTATAAAGTGGAATGAATTCAAGAACAGCGCAGAGATCAGACAGATGAGCAAACAACAACTGTCTCATGGTTGATCTAGAAAAAGAAGATGTACATATGACGGTCATGTGATGAGAAGAAACAATCAGAGAATCCCCAAATAAGCTATCAAATGGAACACAACAGGCCGAAAAAAAAGAGGTCGACCACGTGAAACTCTAAAGAGAAGCCAATTCAGTGGGCTAAACATCCCTTGATGAGATTGAAAAAGTCGCCGAAGACAGGACATCTTGGCGAACTACCATGTGGGCCCTATGTGACGTTTAACGGCACGGGAAGGATGTAAGATGTAAGATTAGAAAAATACGGTGACGGTTTTCAAACTATACTCTGTTTTTTTAAACGTATTTTGAGCTAATGTATACACTTACGGCAGCCAAGCATGACGCTGACCAAAATTAACCTGTAGCGTGTCGACAGGTTAAAGGGTACTAACACCATCTCCTTGAAGTGTTTATGGGTCATCACAGGGCTACCTATAACAATTTTTTTTTGTTTTTTTTTTTTTTTTGGGGGGGGGGGCATACTGGAAATCAGAAGCCAGTCCTTCATGATAAAGAAAAATCTGAACATTGAAACAGTATTTGTGAACTGCTAAAACGATGACAAGAAGGAACGTTTCTGAAAACAGCCTACAACGTATGGTCGCCATTTTACAAAAGCTCTTCTTCTTCTTCTTCGTTCGCTTCTACCACCAAAACTGCACTGTGATCCTACTGAATTTACGCCTGTGGTCCTCGTTAGGTCCTGTGGTTTCATGTGGGGTCCCCGAGAGGACCACACGTTATCCACGTGAGGACCACAAGGGGTTCAGAGTATCACAGGGCTTTAGCCTGTATTCTTGGTGGGTCTCAGAAGCGGGATTGCGTGACACCGTGGTTTTCATTGCACCAGTTCAGTCTAGGGTTGGACTTTCTCACCGGAAGACCTCGACGTGTTTAGGATATCAATGCATCCCCGCTGGGTGAGAGGCGGTAACCCACCCAGGCCAGAGTTGGACCTTTTCACCGGAAAACCTCGACGTGTTTTGAGATACACGTGTATCACCGCCGGGTGAGAGGTGGTTGCCCATCTAGTCCAGAGTTGGACTTTCTCACCGGAAAACCTCAGCGTGATTAGGATAAGCAAACATCCCCGCCGGGTGAGAGGTGGTTGCCTATCTAGACTGTCCTGGTCCGGTGTCTCCGACTTCAGCATTTTGCGGTCGTGGCCGCTACCCTTCCTAGTTGTGACCAGGATGGAGCTTTTGTCCAGGAGGACGAATCCTCGCCACTAGTGACTTCCACCCCTGGGTTGAGCCGCTTTAGGCATATTATCCCAGTATGGGTGTGTTTGGGACGTGACCGATCTCTAGAGCAAAGGTACTGTGACATGCATAGCTTTCAAGATTCACCCCTGGTGTGAGCCGGTTTAGGCAAAATTCACTAGTATGGGTGTATATTAGGCGTGACCGACCTCTAGAGCGGAGGTGGCATGACATGTCTAGCTATCAAATTCCACCCCTGGTGTGAGCCGGTTTAGGCATATTTCACCAGTGTAGGTGTATTTCGGACGTGGCCGGCCTCTAGAGCAGAGGTGCCGTGGTAAATATAGCTCTCGTAGCGATACTACTGGACATACCGATTAAACTTCACTTTATCCTTTCCACCACCTTTTCCCATCGGCAACGCACAGCAACCTTTATTTCTTTTCCGCATTTCTTCCTTGACCGGGAGGAGCGTCACTCCACGCGCGGCATTCGAAGAGTCTCGCCAGCAGTGTCTTAACCTCTGGGACAAGCCGGTTCATGCATTTCACCCGATATGACTGCACTCAGGACGTGGCCGACCTCCAGACCAGAGGAGCTGTGATTTGACTGTTTGCTTCGCTTTATCCTTTCTACCACCTTTTCCGCAATGATGCTGCGCGGCAACCTCATTTGCACCTTTCTTCATTGGCCGGGAGGAGCACCGCTCCACACACGGCAGCTGAAAAATCTCGCCAACAGCGGCAGATGAGCTACCAAACGTGCCACTCATCTACCCTAAGTATCTGGTTTTCAGGCGCCAGATATTCGCCCTCGCCCTTTCTCCTGTCAGTTTAAACAGTTTTGCCACGGGAATGCCAGGAGCTGGACTTGACTGCCAGAGGCTGTTTGAGACGCATTTACAGTCCTTAGAACCTTACAAAAGCTGAAACACAAGATAAGACGGTCGTGGCGGGTTTAACAGAATACATAGCAACTTCTAAAATAATATCTCACCCGGGACGTTCGCCGTGACTCTTGTCTCTATCGAAAGACAGAAAGAGACGGAGATAGAAACAGAGACAGACAGACAGACAGACAGAGACAGAGAAAGAGACGTAGATAGAGACAGAGAGAAAGACAGAAAAAGACGGAGATATAGACAATGTCAGAAATAGATGGAGGTAGAGACAGGGAGAAAGACAGAAAAAATGGAGATAGAGACAGAGAGAAAGACAGAGAGAGAGAGAGAGAGAGAGAGAGACGGAAATAGAGAGAAAGACAGAAAGAGATGGAGATAGAGACAGAGAGAAAGACAGAAAGAGACAGATAGACAGACAGACAGACAAAAAGAGACAGAGATAGAGAAAGAGAAAGACAGAAAGAGATGGAGATAGAGACAGAGAGAAAGACAGAAAGAGACGTAGATAGAGACAGAGAAAAAGACGGAAAGAGAGAGAGAGAGAGACAAAAAAAGACGGAGTTAGAGAAAGAGAGAAAGACAGAAAGAGACGGAGATAGAGACGAGAAAAAAACAGAAAGCGAGAGAGACAGAGACAGATACTGAGATAGAGACAGAAATAAAGATAAAAAGAGACGGAGATAGAGACAAGATTCTTGAAGACGAAATCGAAACTTCAAGAACTGTCACAAACGGAACAGACTCAAGGCCAACTAACTAGTATTAGCCTGTATGTGTGGATTACTGCTGTTAACAAGGAGTCTAGTTTACTCTCAAGATCAAGTTTATGTAGATTGATCTATGAATCTTAATCTTCATTTCTGGAATAAGCTCTTGTAGTTCTCTAACCTCAGCTTGGTATTTCTTCACTTGCTCTGACTGGGTTTCTCTGTTATCACCTGTGATATCCACCTTCCCCACCAGACATGTCAGTGATGCAGTCTTCTGCTCAATGACACTGACAGCCCATGTATGATGCTGTACTGAGAGATCAAACTGCTGGCCCAGACAATACGCCAGTTCCAGCTGATAATGTGTCTCTGCCAGAAGCCTGTCATCAGTGGCTAGAAACTTCTGCTGGATGTTTAAGGGACGCTCAAGATCTTCTGCTGTAGTCACGTGCTGCTTTGTCTCTTTAACTACAGAATTCTGTCACAGCGGATCTTTTCGTGTCTTTACAAAATTCTTAGAGGCCAATGATATGGCCAGGAAGAACTTGGGCTCTCTTCCACGAGGTAAAGGTGAAGGCTATTACATTAATGGCCCCCCCCCCCCAAAAAAAAAGTCACCTAAGGGTGACGATCTGCAAATAGATGCATCAGCAGCAGGCCATCTTGCTCACAATCGAGAGGCCTACAGAAGTGCTGTTTGGGAGGCAAAATTCCGCAAGGAACATGCAAATGAATGAATGAAGGGATGTGGTATTAGTACCAGTATTTTCCTTGACCTGTAGGCACTCTAGATCTGTGTGGAAGCTAGGGGATTGACGTATCCTAGGCCCTTCATCTGCCTACACGAGCGCCGAGAAAGTGATTAAACACAGAGTGCATGTGAAAGATCGTGAAGCTGGGCTTATGCTTGGACCTGTTCTTCAGTTTAGAGGTCACTCCTAAATCCCGCCCAAAGTCAGAGTGAAGTGTTCGTTTGTTTGGATGTTGCTGTGTGCTGGGCTGTTCTTGCTTACAACATGAGTCATCCGCCACTAGATCACGTCGTACACGTTTGAGAGGCCAAGTGGACACATTTGTGGCTGTTTATCAGCGTTTTCCAGGCGTGCAGGGCTTTCCAACGCCCACTTTGGGAAATACTGCTGTGGACGGTGATAGGCTACATAATGTCATCCAGTCGAATCCTAAGGAACAACTGTCTGCAGCCAGACGTTGTATCATGTACTAGCTATGCTGCGTGCTGTCCATCTTTGCCTATGTAGTTCTTCATCAGGTTGTCTTTCGACGGCGGGTTCTCTTCATTATATTTTAAGACTAGGATGTGTGCACAGTTCACCATCTTTTTGTTCTTGTTCTATCTCCCTAGAGCTGTGAGTACATGTTCCTTGCAGGCGATGCGATGAAGATGTTGAAGCACAGCATCGTATAGAACTTGGAGTGAATTAAGATGGTTATTTCTCCAGTCGTGGAGACGCCTGTCTGATCAGCCAATTAGCGACTCATGGCTGATATGCTAGCGTCAAGGTTAGCGATCTATAGCTGACCGAGACCCTATCCCATCTCTCCGTTAGTACCCCTAGGAACAGGCTTAGCCTGGCTAACGCAGCGGTAATCGCCATAGCCGCTATGGTGGTGGAGTCTGCTAAAGAAGCATTGCACACCTTCAGCTTTTTAGCTGTAATCCGGGACTGATGAAGTAGCTGCCATAACCCGCTCCCACGTCGACATGATGCTGTAGCCCAGTACCTCCACAGCATCGGCTGCAAAGAACACCAGCTCGCAGTTACAGGGAAATAGTACAAAGTCAGTCACTGAATAGAGCTAAAAAGCCTACGGGAGGAGTGTATAATGCGTCTTTAGCAGACTCCACCATCATCGGGACTATAGCAATCCCTGCCTTGATAGCCAGGCTGTTCTTGTTACAGGGGGGGGGGGGAGACAAACGGAGAGGTGGAACAGGATTCTGATGGGGTATCGTTTGCCAACCCCTACGCTAGTACATCAGCTATGAGTCGCTGACCGCCACGCGGGACCGCTTTTCATCTGTCCACCAAGTTTAAATAGCGATCTACTCTTTAGCAGTTCTTTCAGTACGGCCTTAAACTCGCATTAGAAAACACAAAAACAAAGCAAAACAAAAGATTGCTAAGACGCATACCTCTTGTCCTCGCAGCAAAAATGTGCGGAAAGTACCAAGTTTTATGTGACTTTGACTTTTCCCGATTCCCCGGTTTTACGAGTTTTCACTCTTTTCCCTCTTGTTCCAGATAATGAAACGTAAAGGTCCTTTTCAGCTGTTCTATGTCTCCATACAGAATGTCAGTGATTGAGGAGTTTGGTGGTATCAGGTTCTTCCGAAGGTCCTTCAGTGCACTGCAGTCCAGCAGATGGTGCTTAACAGTTTCTTCCTCTTGTCTGTTGCAGTGCATGCAGTATGGTGTGTGGTCTGCGGTCACTCTGTGTAAGTGCTTACTGAGGGTAATGTGTCCTGTTCGCGACCTGACAATTCTGCATTGGTCTCTACGACATAAGCTGTTGATGTGGTCTCCGGGGTTAGGCTTTTGGAGTTTTGTGTGAAGAAGGATCAAGAAGGAACAGATATCCTCGAAATGTTCAGAACTGTTGGTAATGATCACGTGTTATGTGCGGATGTCGATTTTTCTTCTTCTTCTTCTTCTTCTTCATCTACTACTACTATTACTACTACTACTACTACTACTACTACTACTACTATTACTACTACTACTACTACTACTACTACTACTACTACTACTACTACGTTCATCCTCGAAAGGGATTTGGTTGGGTTGGGCCACGGTTTTGGTCTTGCTGCCCGACACATCCAACTTTAACTGGGTTCCCCTTTCCATTGCTTCTCCTGTTTCCTTTGGCCAGACTCTTTATCTCTTACCAGAAGCACCGCCGGAAAATCTTTGGGTGATCTACCAATTCTTTGGGAACTTATCCATCTGAGGAAAAGAAAAGAAAAGAAAACAAAAACAAGAATAATCTTAGTGGTATAAATACTCTTAGTTGGTATAAATAATCTTAGTTGGTATAAATAATCTTAGTTGGTATAACTACTCTTAGTTGGTATAAATACTCTTAGTTGGTATAAATACTCTTAGTTGGTATAAATAATCTTAGTTGGTATAAATAATCTTAGTTGGTATAAATCATCTCAGATGGTATAAAAGTGCTAAATTTATTTGTGACATAAGCTCAGCCTATCTCTCTCTTTTTTTCTTTCTCTCTCTCTCTCTCTCTCTCTCTTTCTCTCTCTCTCTCTTTCTCTCTCTCTCTGCTCTGTGCCAGTCAGAGGTTGGTCGTCAATGATTTCCATAACCATCTATCCTTTTTCTCTTTCTTTAACCTGTGTTTTGGACTATGCTATGTGCCACTATTCTAGTCCGTCATGTACCTTGTTTCTTTTTCTTCCATTGTCCCTTTTTCCCTCCAGTTTTCCTGTTGTCATTAAGCATTTCAGTTTGCCTCATCTTAAAACATGTCTTACAAATCTGGACTGTCGTGTTCTGAATGATGTTCCATAATTTCTCTCTTTTACCCAGCTTTACTTAGAAGCTCTTCATTTGTTTTCTTGGCTGTTCATGGTATTCTCATCATTCTTCTTATGAACCACATGTCTGTTGCTCCCAGTACATTTTGAGTGCTCTTTTTTATTGTCTGTGCTTTGCATCCATGTAATAATGTGGGTTCAATATAACACTGAATAACTCTCTTTCTGGTGTTCATTGACACAGCTTTATTGCACAGTATGTTTTTCATTTTCTTAAATGCTGACTTGGCTTGAGCTATTCTGCTCCTTATTTTGGTTTCGCGTCTTCTGTCTTCTTCTTCTTCTTCGTTTCCACCACCAAGACCGCCATGTGATTCTCCTGAATTTACTCCTGTGGTCCTCGACAGGTCCTGTGGTCCCCTGTATGGTCCCGGACAGGACCACAACAGGTTCAGAGTATCGCAGTGCTTGAGCCAGTATTCTCGGTGGGTCTCAGAAGCGGGATTGCGTGACACCGTGGTTTTCGTTGCACCAGTTTAATCTAGAGTTGGAATTTCTCACCGGAAAACCTCGACGTGTTTTGCATATCAGTATATCCCCGCTGGGTGAGAGGTGGTTGCCCATTCAGCCTAGGGTTGGACTTTCTCACCGGAAAACCTCGACGTGTTTTGGATATCAGTATATCACCGCTGGGTGAAAGGTGGTTGCCCATCCAGTCCAGCGTTGGACTTTCTCACCGGAAAACCTCAGCGTGATTATGATAAGCATACATCCCCGCCGGGTGAGATTCCGTCTTGTGTTATTATTGTTTCTAAATACTTGAATTTGTCCACGTGTTTTAGTTCTGTGTTTTTGCCAGTGCCGCTCCAGCCTCGCACTAAATTGCTGAGTGAATACACTACAAAATCCAGTATTCCAGATGATTTTATACCACATCATCTGGAATACTGGTATTTTGTAGTGTATTCACAATGTTCTGTTTCAGTACAGCACGACCTATAGCAACCAGGTTCGTCTTCTACATAGACATGCTGGTGTTTCTAAAAAGTAATGAATCTCATGGACTTAGCTACATCTTCAGTATCTTTTGGACAGTTGCTTGATTTAGGCGAATGTCGTTAAAATACAGTACGTTGTGGCAAAGCGTATTTGTGTGAAAGAATGCAAAAACAACATACAGACCGGAGGTACAGTGGTAGCGCCAGGCAAGATCGTCGTGTTAAAAGTCTTGAGATATGTAGGTTAACATAGGCTTGGTGTCATCCACTGATGTACATTGAAATGTATAATAAGCACTTGGAGATTGGAGCACTTGTGGGCGACGCCGATCATAACTAACTAACTGACTAACTACTTAATTAACTAACTGACTAACTACTTAATTAACTAACTGACTAACTACTTAATTAACTAACTGACTAACTAACTACTTAATTAACTAACTGACTAACTACTTAATTAACTAACTGACTAACTACTTAATTAACTAACTGACTAACTACTTAACTAACTAACTGACTAACTACTTAACTAACTAACTGACTAACTACTTAATTAACTAACTGACTAACTGACTAATTAATTAACTAACTGACTAACTACTTAACTAACTGACTGACTAACTGACTAACTAATTAAATAACAGACCGACTAACAGTAAAGAGGATTAAAGAGAGAGAACTTAAATATTTTGGATACATTAAACGTCATGATAACCTAGAGAAGACCGTCTTGGAAGGGTACATAATGGGAAAAAAGAAAGAGAGGAAGACCAAGGTGAAGATGTCTGCAAGACATCGTTGATGATCTGCAAATGGATGCATCAGCAGCAGGCCATCTTGCTCAGAACCGAGAGGCCTACAGGAGTGCTGTTAAGGAGGCAAATTTCCGCAAGGGACATGCAAATGACTGACTGATCAACTAACTAATTAACTAACTGACTGACTAGCTAATTAACTGACTAACTAAATAACTGACTGACTAACTATCTAACTGACTAACTAATTAACTGACTGACTGACTAACTAAATAACTAATTAACTAACTGACTAACTAACTAATGGACTGACTGACTGATTAACTAACAAACCAACTAAGTAACTGACTGACTAACTAACCAACTAACTTACCAATTAACTAACAAGCTAACTAACTAACTAGCTAGCTAAATAACTAACTAACTAAACAACAGACAGCGCTGACTGACCAACATACTCACGATCACGCTGTGATTGCCTGAATATCTATCGCCTTTTAAAATTCCAGATCACCGTACCATATATAATAACAGTGACAGAGTGACAGTTTCAAGCTAATTACAGTATTAAATACTAAAGCATGAATCCAATATTTACATGTATTGCAAAACACACTGAGGAACGTTTCAACACATGCTGCGGAAGATGAAACAGTTCAGCTCCCCACGAAGCCATCACGGGGCCATTATTTTGATCCCCTATGTCTTTTGTGTGGAGTTCTTGAAGCAAAGAAGTTCGCTTTCCCGCTTCGCCTGCGCCCCATATCGTGGTCATTGTGTACGGAAACCATTGACTGGGCCGGCAGCCCTTATCTCAAGACTGTGGGCGCCAATGCTTCAATGATCTTGTATTTAGGAGAAGGTCTTTGGCCATTGAAATGCCGTGCCTCCTTCTCTTTGTGGCATTTTTGTTGGCTTCTACACACTGAAGATTCCATTGAGTCAATTAATGCTCCGATTGACGATTCACAAAAGCGAATTCCAACTTTTCAAATAATTCCGCTTGTACGGAACAAAGAGAAGTTTTCCTAGCCAGTGTTGAAATGGTGTATTGTTCGTCTTGTATTGGTTCGAAGCTTTCAAGCCATTTTTAAAAAAAACCATAAGAACAGAAGATAGCATTTGGACTGAAAAAAAAAAAGCCAAAGAAAACCCTGCTTAATATTTCCTCCAGCAGACGGCGCTGATTCATTCTGTTTTGTTGCTGCAGACCTGGCTAGCTTCTCACAGTTAGGACACTAGTGCAGTTACAATATTCTGGTAGCATTCACCCAGTGCGGTGCTACATAGCTTATCATCACTAGACGGTGATTTTTTTTCTCTTAGTTAAGGGCCGGAAATAACATATCTTGTGGTCTCCGGGGCCAAAAGAACCGGGGAAAAATCAGATATTTTCAAAGTCATAATATACCACCTTTATAAATGTAACTGCGGGCACATCCAGGGCAGGCTAGCCACTTCCTGGATTGTAAAAAATGTCATCATTGATGAGTCAGAAAAGGACTTTCTTGTTTTCTTGAATGAAACACAGTCGTACGTGGATTATTCGTTTCAAAAGACAGATCCGGCGGGCGGCGGGCTGGGACAGGAAGCAGCGGCTAACAGACCTAGTTGGTCCACCGACATGTAGGCTAGATCTAGTTGGTCCACCGACACGTAGGCTAGATCTAGTTGGTCCACCGACATGTAGGTTAGATCTAGTTGGTCCACCGACACGTAGGCTAGATCTAGTTGGTCCACCGACACGTAGGCTAGATCTAGTTGGTCCACCGACATGTAGGTTAGATCTAGTTGGTCCACCGACATGTAGGCTATATCTAGTTGGTCCACCGACATGTAGGCTAGATCTAGTTGGTCCACCGACATGTAGGCTATATCTAGTTGGTCCACCAACACGTAGGCTAGATCTAGTTGGTCCACCAACACGTAGGCTAGATCTAGTTGGTCCACCGACATGCAGGCTAGATCTAGTTGGTCCACTGACACGTGGGCTAGACCTAGTTGGTCTACAAAATAGCCTTCCAAGACTGTCTTCTCTACATTATCATGACGTTTAATATGTCCAAAATATTTACGTTTTTTTCTGTTTAATCTTCCTTACTAGCCAACCTTCTTCTATATTAAGTTCTTGTATTATGATATACTGTATTTCTTCTTTTCTGTGTCCAAGATATCTGAAGAACTCTTCTGTAGCATTTACATTCAAAGGGAGTTATGTGTTTCTCAGCTGTTTTGTTAGGTGCTCAGGTCTCACAGGCATATGTTTCGATGAGCAAGATGCATGCCCTTAAAAATTTTTGTACTTCTGTCAGTTCCTCTCCACAGATTCTTTAGTTGTTTTACTTTCTGAAGAGCGATAGATGTCCTTCTTTTAATATTCCTCATTGTATCTCCTTTATTAGTTAGTAATGATCCAAGATATTCAAAACTCTCCACTTCTTCCAGTTTTTCCTCATTGATACATATTTCCGCTGCCTTGTTTGTTTTGTCAGTTGTCATCAATATAGTTTTCTTCGCATTAAGATAGAGGTTCTGGTCTTCGCTGTTCTTACGGACTGACATAATTAAGTTTTTTCCATTCCTTTTTGTGTTGTGGACAGTAATTCACACCAGAGGCAACTATACAGGGACTCTGGACTTTTCTAAAGATGTGGTATCTACCTGAGATATAACTAAATGAACTACAAATAAACCTGCTTCCAAGACACCATACAGTTCATAACTGTCTATAATCCAAGACTGAACATCTACAAAGGACAGCCAAGTTCTTCATTAATGGCATCTGCTATCAAGAGCTCCTAGTGTCGGCCGCATGAAATATGAATTGAACGGTAAGTAAGTGAATGATCGAAATGTAAAACAAAAAAAGCATAAAATGCAAACACCCATATATGATTTATCCATTCATGCACGCATATACATACACATAGTTGTATTTAGGTCATACAAAGGAAGAATGCGTCCAGGCGTGAAGCTGGTAACATCCCTGCTGTGGTGTACTAATAGGACACGGAAACCTAGCCCATGAGCTGTGCTTTCACGAGGTTTCCATGTGACAGAGGCGGTCACACCACGGCTCGCAGTCGGTTCACATGCATGGATACTTATATGTATCTCTATCTCTCTTCACTGAAGACAGGACATCTTGGCGAACTACCATGCGGGCCCTATGTGACGTTTAACGGAACGGGAAGGATGTAAGATGTAAGTAAGATCTCTCTCTCTCTCTCATCTCTCTCTCCTCTCTCTCTCTCTCTCTCTCTCTCTGAACCTTAAGTGCAAAGGGCACATGGGGCTTCCGCAAGGGTTTTCCACAAATGCCTGTCCTTTGCCTTTTTTTCCCGTTCTTGCTCAAGTGAGCCCTCTGTTGCTCAACATATTGCAGAATGTCAGATGGGCCTGCGTGCCCAATTCTTAACCCTTTTGAAATAAAGACCAATCAATCAATCAATCCTCTCTGTTGTTGTTGTTGCTCATGCCTCCTTTGCTCTACCCTTACTTCAACCCTGTGGTGTCCATCTTAATGATATTTTTGGTAGTGAGTTGTCAGTCATCCGGAGCACATGTCCCAACCATCGCCAGCGTCTTTCCTCAATAATTGTTGTCAGTGGCTTCATCTGCATTTCTGCAACAAGATGTTGCTTCTTATGGTATTTGGCCAAAATATTTTTCTAATTCTTCGTAAAAACGTTTATTCTTGAAAGAATTCAACTTGTTTTCTACTGTTTTGGTGATTTTCCAGCTTTCACTTCCATAGAGTAGTATACCTGACATTACTCTTAAATATCCGATTTTCGTCTTCATGTTGAGTTTTTTTTTTTTTTTTTTAAGATTTCCATATAATCTGCAGCATTGCAAAAGCCTGGTTTGCTCTAGTAAGTCTGCTGTTGATGTCCTCTGTGCTGTCTCCATCTTCTACTACTCTATTACCAAGGTATACAAATTCGTTGACCTCCTCCACTAACTTGCTGTCTGCTCTGAGTACATTTCTGTTGTTCACATTTTGCTTCATTAACTTTGTCTTTCCTACGTTGATCTTTAATCCTATGTTGTTAGCATTCTGAGTTAGCTTGTTTATCACATGTCTTTGTGCCTGCTTGACAGCAGACAAATGTCGTCGGCAAAGTCAAGGTCCTTCAGCACTAACTGTGCCAAGTGTCCATTGTCTTCTTCTTCTTCTTTGTTCGCTTCTACCATCAAGATCGCCCAGTGATCCTACTGAATTTACTCCTGTGGTTCTCGCGATAGTCTCATTTAGAATGGAGGCTCAGAGCATCGTGGGGCTTGGGCCTGTATACTCGGTGGGTCACAGAGGTGGCATTGCGTGACACTGTGGTTTTCGTTGCACCCGGAGACAAATCTTCCTTAACGTTGTGACTTCCCTCACATTCGGAGACAAATCTTCCTTAACGTTGTGACTTCCCTCACATTCGGAGACAAATCTTCCTTAACGTTGTGACTTCCCTCACATTCGGAGACAAATCTTCCTTAACGTTGTGACTTCCCTCACATTCGGAGACAAATCTTCCTTAATGTTGTGACTTCCCTCACATTCGGAGACAAATCTTCCTTAATGTTGTGACTTTCCTCACATTCGCAGACTTATCTCCCTTAACGTTGTGACTTCCCTCACATTCGGAGACAAATCTTCCTTAATGTTGTGACTTTCCTCACATTCGGAGACAAATCTTCCTTAATGTTGTGACTTTCCTCACATTCGCAGACTTATCTCCCTTAACGTTGTGACTTCCCTCACATTCGGAGACAAATCTTCCTTAACGTTGTGACTTCCCTCACATTCGGAGACAAATCTTCCTTAACGTTGTGACTTCCCTCACATTCGGAGACAAATCTTCCTTAATGTTGTGACTTTCCTCACACTCGCAGACTTATCTCTCTTAACGGTGTGACTTCCTTCACATTTTATTTTTCCGATCGGAGAGTCCAAGGCGCAGAACTCAAACTGAGTGAGAGAGTATTTAGAGACATACAGCTGATGTTTTGCACTTAGGCTTGCGAGGCATATCTGATCAAGACCCTATTTCACCTCTTAATGGTGTCCCCTGGTAACAGACTATAATCTGGCTGAGTCACTCTCTAGTAACAAATTATAATCTGGCTGAGTCACCCTCTAATAACAAATTATAGTCTGGCTGAGTCACCTTCTAATAACAAATTATAGTCTGGCTGAGTCACCCTCTAATAACAAATTATAGTTTGGCTGAGTCACCCTCTAATAACAAATTATAATCTGTCTCACTGCTTGCGAGATTCTTCGGATGTCGCACGTGGAGTGAAACTCCTCCCGGGCAATAAAGAAAATGCGAAAAAGAAATTAGGGTTGCCGTGCGGCGCCGATGTGAAAAGGTGATGGAAAGGATAAGGCGAAGCTTAATTGGTATGTCCAGTAGTCTCGTGGCGAGAGCTACTCATACCACGGCACCTCTGCTCTAGAGGCCGGCCACGTCCGTTCTAAACCCATACTGGTGAAATATGCCTAAACCGGCTTAAACCAGGGGTGAAACTTAATGGCTACTTACGTCACGGTACCTTTGCTCTAGAGGTCGGTCACGTCCTAAACACGCCCATACTGGAATAATACGCCTAAACCGGCTCAACCCAGGGGTGAAACTTACTAGTGGCGAGGATTCGTCCTCCTGGACAAAAGCTCCGTCCTGGTCACAACTAGGAAGGGTAGCGGCCACGACCACAGAATGATGAAGTCGGAGACATTGGACCAGGGCAGTCTAGATAGGCAACCACCTCTGGCTGAGTCACTCTCTAGTAACAAATTATAGTCTGACTGAGTCACCTTCTAGTAACAAATTATAGTCTGGCTGAGTCACCCTCTAGTAACAAATTATAGTCTGGCTGAGTCACCCTCTAGTAACAAATTATAGTCTGACTGAGTCACCCTCTAGTAACAAATTATAGTCTGACTGAGTCACCCTCTAGTAACAAATTATAGTCTGGCTGAGTCACCCTCTAGTAACAAATTATAGTCTGGCTGAGTCACCTTCTAGTAACAAATTATAGTCTGGCTGAGTCACCCTCTAGTAAAAATTATAGTCTGGCTGAGTCACCCTCTAGTAACAAATTATAGTCTGGCTGAGTCACCTTCTAGTAACAAATTGTAGTCTGACTGAGTCACCCTCTAGTAACAAATTATAGTCTGACTGAGTCACCCTCTAGTAACAAATTATAGTCTGGCTGAGTCACCCTCTAGTAACAAATTATAGTCTGGCTGAGTCACCCTCTAGTAACAAATTATAGTCTGGGTCACCCTCTAGTAACAAATTATAGTCTGGCTGAGTCACCCTCTAGTAACAAATTATAGTCTGGCTGAGTCAATAAGAAGGAACGGGAATAGACTTCTGGTTAAAAAAAAAAAAATGACAAGACAGATATGTCGGGCAAAGTGGCGCAGATACTGCAACCTGGATGTAAACCACGGCACAAACGCAACCACCACCCCGTTTCAGAAGCAACGCAGAAGATGAAGAAGATTGTAACCGAGGGACATCATGAGAGCCGTTTCTGACACCGACAGAACTTGGTCGCCGATTAGAATAGCGCTGGCGTCGTGACACAAAGACTCGGGAAGCCGTGCAGTTTATCCAACAGCTGCAAATAATTATTCTACAATGAAAGCTACTAGAGATAATATTGTGCCAAAACTTGAAAACTATTAATTCAAAACGCAAGCTGTGTCTCAAGATCTCAGCAATGGCGTTGCTTATAAAGAACTTTAATTCAAAACAACAGAAAAAAGCCCTATCCCCCTACCCCCACCCCCACAAAAAAAAAAAATCGTTTCTTTGTTTCTGCACTGTTATCCTAGAGTCATCTCGAACGTTTTAGGTCTGCTTGTGTTTAGAACAGTAGTTCTCAAACTTTTTCGTGCTGTCGCCCGAACATGTGCCTTCCAGGTCACAACTCTAACTACTCCCCCCCTCCCCCCCCCCACAGAAAAAAACTTTTTTAGTTGGTTCTGATGTTCTCTGTCCTTTCCTATTCCCCTACCACACACCCCCCCCCCCTCCTCCAGGATGGAAATTTATTGCCTTCTTGTCCCTTGCTATTCTGTGACCGCCCTCCCTGATGAAGACTCATCGCCCCCAATCCCTTGCTATTCTGTGACCGCCCTCCCTGATGAAGACTCATCGCCCCCCCCCCCAATCCCTTGCTATTCTGTGACCGCCCTCCCTGATGAAGACTCATCGCCCCCCCCCAATCCCTTGCTATTCTGTGACCGCCCTCCCTGATGAAGACTCATCGCCCCCCCCCCAATCCCTTGCTATTCTGTGACCGCCCTCCCTGATGAAGACTCATCCCCCCAATCCCTTGCTATTCTGTGACCGCCCTCCCTGATGAAGACTCATCGCCCCCCCCCCAATCCCTTGCTATTCTGTGACCGCCCTCCTGATGAAGACTCATCCCCCCAATCCCTTGCTATTCTGTGACCGCCCTCCCTGATGAAGACTCATCCCCCCAATCCCTTGCTATTCCGTGACCGCCCTCATTGATGGAGATTCATCGCCTCCTGGGAACAGACTTTCAGAGCCGCTTTATTAGAAGTATATGTTGCCATGTTTCAGTTTAGCTAAGAAATTCAGCATAACAGTACTGCATGAGTAGCGAAGTGGTTAGCGCTCTTGTTTTTCATTGTGTTTGGCGGTGGTTCGAATCTGGTCGAAGGAACCCCAGTCACTCAACTGTAGAAAGAAAGAAAAAAAAAACCCCAAAAAAACCTAGGAAAGAAGGCGGTCGGGTGTGACACTGTCCACGCCTCTACTATGTGTGCTGACAGGTCACGGAAACTGTGCGCACTAAAGCTCTGTTCCTCCAGGTGCTTGTGTGGACTGATGGGTCTGCCTGGACCTTCATAGTTTTAACTTAGCCATCTTAACAAGACGACGACAAGACAGATCGAAGGATGACAGAACAGTACCATTTCTTGAAATGAATGGATGGATGGATGGATGGATGGATACACATAATACATACATTCATACATACATACACACATACATACATATATACATACATACATACATACATGATGGATGGATGGATGCACACATACATACATACATTCATACATACATACACACATACATACATACATACATACACACATACATACATATGCACATACATACATACATACGCACATACATACTGATGTTCTCTGTCCTTTGCTATTCCCCCACCGCCCTCCAGGATGGAAATTTATTGCCTTCTTGTCCCTTGCTATTCTGTGGCCGCCCTACTTGATAGAGGCTCATCATACATACATACATACATACATTATATACACACATACATACGTACATACATATGTACATACATACATAGACCATGATCAAGAAGAAAAGAAAAGTAAAACATAACCCCCAACTCTTAAATCCTGCTACACCTAAACATTCAATTCATGGCCCGAACTTTGTTACTGAAACCAGAGTTTAAATTAATGAACAAAACCAGCCACAGTTTTACACTAAAGGCAACACGCGTCTTTCAGGCTATTAATAATCGTGCGAACACTACTTTTTAATGATTGACTACAGATTAGAAATAAACTACTTCTCATTTTAGTCTCCAGCATTGTACTCAAATGAGCCACAAAAAAAAAAAAGTGACCAGCTCCAGTCCCGTACGTTCAAAACCCGGATGTGAATGCAGGCTGTCATGTATACTGTTTTACAAAGTAGTTATTGCCCAACGTCTGTTGAAATGAACACATATGGCCATCACGGCTTACCGTACTCACGAAATAATGTGATGGAAAATAAAGTAAAAAAGAAATTAAAATAGCTGTATGAAGACTATAGCAGGCTTAAATAACTGCCTGTCAAATCACAATGAACATTTAGCAGATTAAATGTATGAGAGACCAAACGGGCAACAGATGTTCCAACATACTTTTTTTTATTTTTTCCGTGACGCAGTCTGTTACGTCGACTAGAAAATCTCTGAACTGACAGATACACAGACAGAGAGATAGACAGACAGACAGATAGATAGACAGACTGACGGACGGACGAATGGATGGATGGATGGATGGATGGATGGATGGATGGATGGATGGATAGGCGGGCGGGAGGACGGACGGACGGATAGATAGATAGATAGATAGATAGATAGATAGATAGATAGATTACAGTTTACAGTAATAATTATTGAGTAGATAATATGGACTAAGAGATATTGAATTTACACCAAAAACCACCTTTTATCACGTAATTTTCGTTACAAAAACGCGCGTATAACATGATAGATTTAGACAAATGTAACGTTTACATATATATACATGAACGAAGAAAAAAAAAAAGTAACATTTACCAGACGGTGCTAGTGAGTACAAAGGAAAGCAGTACCTTGTTGCAGCAGCAACTGAAAAGATAACGCAATACTTACCTTGCCGCTCTGACATTTCATCAAGTCAGTAGGCTCTACAACGTCATCAGGAGTGTATGTAAGATAAGTGTATTTGTGTCCTGAACCTTTCAGTGCTTTGACCTGTAGGACAAAGGGCGGCCCTGGTTGGCGATTGGGGGGGGGGGCGAGGGGGGGGGAGAGTTTAAAAAAAGAAAAACACAAACCGAAAGAGGGAACAGTTTATTTCCAGTTTTAGACGCAATTTTAAACAGCTTTTCATGAAACCATCATTCGCATTGTCCAGGTTTCAAGCGCAATCGCTTTACAATCCAGCGCTCTGTCGTTTAAGTGTAATCGCACTGTATCCCCCGCCCTGCGATCATGCTGTTTGTAGAATCCGCGTCTCAATGAAAACTGGCCCTTTTTAACAGCGCACAAAAAGCCCCCTTTATGGTCGCGCGTTGCCCTGCACAATACAAACTTGCCTAATGATTTAATAATTTCGAATACCCATCGCCAGCGCCTACAATGGCTGCATCGGTGGAAATAAACGACATTGTGTGGCGATCTATACCCTCCATTATTCGCCTTTCATTTGAAGAACCATGCCTTTTGTTGTGAGATTTTGCCTCGCCAGTGAAAAGCAAAAACGGGGGAAAAAAGCCGGCCTTTGTCATGGTTATAATACATTTTGTTATTTAGAGAACACGCAGTAGGTGTTTTAGAGGCGAGATTGTGCGAGAATAAAGCAGGAAAACGCGCGCGACGCGAGAAAAGGGTTTCAGCGAAGAAACGGACGCCGTGAGAATAGCAATCATTTATGGCGGCAAGCTGTACACAATAGTCGTGCATCTAGAGAAGGAAGATTACTATGAACAGCAATAACAACAACAAAAATAACAGCAATAATAACAAAAAGCGATAGAATGGGCGATTGGAATAATGTTGGCCCCCATCAAACTCTCGCCCGCCTGTTTCATTCAAGTCGCTATTAAATGCACTTAAGCTTTTGTTTCATGAAAGGAATAGAAACATCAGTGTTAATTTGAGCGAATGGTGTTAATTCTTTCCCCGTCTGTGATGGGTCCTACATTCAGAAATCCAACAATTTAGACACTGTGAAGGGATTATAGTACGCTCAGGTGTACAATAGATTATTTCCATTGTTCCGTTTCCTAATGCCAGTGCTCAAACTTTTCAAGCTCTTTCTGTTTGGATAATTTAAAAGGGTTTTACAAAAACATGAAACGAGCTAGTCGCAAATGAAACGGAAAACGAGTTATAAGACAATGACCGAGCACGTTAGACAGATGTCGCATCGGTCGCGAGGGCTTCAATCCCTCTTTCGCCTCGATAGAAACACAATCTCTCCGGCAATATTCTTTTAAATAATTGACGATTGATTGAGTGAATTGGTCTTTAATGTGTCAATCTGGAGGGCTTTACAAAGAGGACAATAGATTTCTTACGGGACAATATCTCTCATCGGCACAGATAAGACCTGTGTTACGTTGATACATGAACACAAAGATCTACTTAAGATGTCTCAGAAATAATGTGAACAATTGATGAACTCCGATGTATAATTGCTGATGGTTATGCAGTCTGTTGCCTCCTACGTTCTCAACACAAACTCCGCTACGGTTACAAAACTAGATATTTAACGAGGATTATCGAGGTCTTGACCTGGCGAACTCACCTCAAGAGGACACGTGTGGACTTGAGGAACTGAGAATTTGACGACAATAAAGAACTTCTGTTAAAGTTTAACGTCTCGCTTTAAAATTGAAGAAACCGACGAACATTTTTTGTTTAAAAAAAAGTGCTGAAATCTTAACAGCCAAATTGCCACAATTATTAATTAACTAAGAAACTTTTTTTGTTTTTTTTTTAAATTTTAAAACACTTGAGGTCTCATGAGTAGCGCAGTTGTTGCAAACAGATTTCTCATGCAAAGGAACTGGGTGGTAGACCATTTATAAGCTTCAAAACTTTGTACCTGACATGCTTGTGTGAAGGAAATTGCTCTCGTGTTGAGATACTTTCTCCAAACAAAGAAAGGCTTAATGGAATATGCTAAACACTGTTGGCAGTAAAAGAAACGATAAAACCAACTGATCACACAAAATTTGTCACACGTACATAGATCTAACTTCACTATGATTAAATAGAGCTTTCTTAGTAGTCCTTTTTTTCCCCAAGGTGATCAGTGACAAAGTAGCTGATCTGTTGATCTTTGCTATATCTTTCTCGCTCTTAGCAAGCAGACATGTTTGGGAAGTTGTCCTCAAGAGCAAGGGAAGAAACGCTGTACCAGTGGTTCCCAAATTTTCTATATCCAGGGACCACTTCTCCAAACAAACATATACTGCAGACCGCCATCTTAAGTATAACATCACAATGCAATAAACCCTTCCTTGTTTATATCAATAGATGGCACTTAAAGTAGAGATAGATAACGCCGCCGTGGACACCTGATAATGCGCCTAGGACCATATGATAATGCGACTCGAACCACCTGATAATGCGCCTCGGACCACATGATAATGCGACTCGAACCACCTGATAATGCGCCTCGGACCGCATGATAATGCGCCTCGGACCACACGATAATGCGCCTCGGACCACCTGATAATGGGCGTCGGAGCACTTGATAATGGGCATCGGACCACACGATAATGCGCCTTGGACCTCACGATAATGCGCCTCGGACCACCTGCTGACGTAGCCGCAGATCACCTGATAATGTCCCACAGACCACCAGACAATGCTCCGGTGACCCCAGAAACATCGGTAAAAAAAAAAAACCCCATGCGATGGAGACCTCAAGGAAAACGAAAGAAGAGGCAGATCAAGGGCTACCTTGCCCAGAACTGTAAAGGCAGAAATGAGCAGCACGCCGCACAGTCAGGGAACAATACACAGGCAGGCCGCAGACAGTGGAAGGTGGAGACAATTTGTGGCTGCCCTGCAAGATGTCAGTAGGCGTGCTGGGACTAGGATTGTTTAGCTGATCGCTGACCGAGGACATGGATGTACAGTTCTGGCAAATAGGAAATGAATGAGAACAGCGTACAGTTAAGCATTGTCGCAGGTATACTTGGTGGGCTTCCTTTATAATGCATTGTCCTCTCACAGCTGGAGACAACGGGGAAACTTATGTGAATTTATAATTTCCCTGCTCTTCCTACCTCTTTGTCCTTTATCGAAACGGTACGTTCGTTAACTAATAAAGCTGTTCCTTCTCTTATTTAAATAGTCGTAACATTTTGATGTTACTGCGACCGTTTTGTGTGTATTTGTATACTTAGTTTTATATATCCAAGAAATATTCGTGTGAAATAGTTTGCCATCCGCTTCCACGGAGCACCTCTAGGAGCCCGAGATAATGTGATCTGTTTCCAGAGAGCACCACTGGGAGCCCTGAGATAATGTGATCCGCTTTCAAAGAGTACTACTGGGAGCCTGAGATAATGTGATTTGTTTCCAAAGAGCACTACTGAAAGCCTGAGATAATGTGATCTGCTTCCAAAGAGTACTACTGGGAGCCTGAGATAATGTGATCTTTTTTCAAAGAGTACTACTGGGAGCCTGAGATAATGTGATCTTTTTTCAAAGAGTACTACTGGGAGCCTGAGATAATGCGATCTGTTTTCAAAGAGCACTACTGTGAGCCTGAGAAACTGACTACTCAGATTTTAGACAAGGGCGTCTGAATGGCGAGTGGTTAGTGCACCAGCCTTTCATGCCGAGGTCGGTGGTTCGAATCCATTTAGAGACGCCCCAGTCACCAACCATACAAATGTGCACCTTGCTTCTACTGGAGTTGGGTAAGGTAAAGCGGCCAGGTGTCATGCTGACCACGTCATTGTCTGATACAGAGGCTACTAGACTTTTTCAGACTGTGGTAAACCTACCAATGCAATACAGGTATATATAAACTGGGGGGAGGGGGGAACAGTAGGAACAGTTTTATTACTTAACGAGCACACAGTTGTGAGAGTTTCGGTGTGAACCTTAACCATACAAAAACACACAGGACGAAGAAATAGACAGAATATGCAGGCACTTCTGAACACATCCTCGTACAAGTCACAGCCTCTTACAAGTCTTCACTTACTTTATTTTATTTTATTTTTCCCATTTCTACTTTTTACATAGCATTGATGTGAATCTATATTTTATCTCCTCTCTCTGTTTCTTCGTCCCGTGTGTTTTTGTATGATTAAGGTTCAAATCGAAACTGTGCTCGTGAAGTAATAAAGCTGTTCCTACATTTTTTTTTTCCTACTGTGTATATTTTGTTATCATAGTTTTACTGCAGTGGCTTCGTGCGTAGTTATATACTTAGTTGTGTATACTTATACGCTAATTATTCAGCTGTTAACACAAAACCTTGTCGCGGCAAACTTATGTTCTTAAAGCTGAGCTCTCGTGTAGTTTTAGCCATATAGTTTTAACACTTTAATAGTTTACATACTCTCTCTCTCTCTCTCTCTCTCTCTCTCTCTCTCTCTCTCTCTCTGAATCTTAAGTGCCCTGGGGACATGGGGCTTCCGCAAAGGTTTCCCACAAACGCCTGTCCTTTGCCTTCTTTTTTCCGTTCTTGCCCAAGTGAGCCCTCTATTGCTCAACATCCTCTCTGTTGTTCTTCTCCATGTCTCCTTTGGTCTACCTTTGCTTCTGTTCCCCTGCTACATTGACTATATTCAAATTATATATAAATTATACATAAATCAAATATAAATGGCAAATGAAGATCTCTGAAAGCGATTTTAAGTTTTATTATACATGGCTTTTTTCAACGCAAAACCCCTACGGCCGTTCATTCATTCATTCATTCATTCATTCATTTGCATCTCCCTTGCGGAACTTTGCCTCCCAAACAGCACACCTGTAGGCCTTTCGGTTGTGAGCAAGATGGCCTGCCGCTGATGCATCCATTTGCAAATCATCAACGATGTCTTGCAGCCATCTTCGCCTTGGTCTTCCTGTCTTTCTTTTTCCCATTATGTACCCTTCCAAGACGGTCTTCTCTAGATTATCATGACGTTTAATGTGTGCTATCAAGTGGAACACAACAGGCTGAAGAAAAAGGGGCAGACCACGTGAAACTCTGAAGAGAACATTATTAAGAGAGGCCAAGTTAACAGGCATAAAATCCTTTGTTGAGGTTGAAAGACTCGCCGAAGACAGGAAAAATTGGCGAACTACTTTGCGAGCCCTATGTGACGTCTAACGGCACGGGAAGGATATAAGATATAAGATAAGATTAATGTGTGTTTGACTTTCCATGTTGCTGTTTGGGTTTCTTGGTATATTTCCAGAAGACATTTTACCTTTGCTTTCCTTCCGGGCAGTGACTGTACTAGTCATTGATCGTAGCCATTGTCCCTACACTGAGATCATCTGCCTACCATCATAGAATGGTGACCATAACCAACTTTATCTGTCGGCTGCTCTCCCATTCCATCCACCACCTGCTCTCATGGTTTCACGTCACCCTGATCGGGTACTCCACCTTGCCCAAGGGTGTCCCTTAAACTGACGGAGGTAAGGAGGCGTCTTACTTCTCCTTTGATAGGGGATACCCCTACCCCGCTAACCATATACCCCTACGGCCATACCGCGTTGAAAATATCGATTCTCACCTGATCTGCAAGTCAAGCTTCGTCGGGCGTGGTTAGTACTTAGATGGGTGACCGCTTGGGAACACCACGTGTTCTAGGCATTTATTTAAGGGGAAAGAAAAATCACAAGAGAATTACCTGTACTCTGCGACTGAAAAAAATAACTGCCATAACCCGCTCCCACGCCGATACGATGCTGCAGCCGAACACCTCCACAGCATCGGCTGCAAAGAACACCAGCTCACAGTTACAGGGAGTTCATACAAGTCAACGCAAAATATGAACCTGCAATGGGGGCAGACATCTCTGGCCACTTCATCTCACTGGACTGCGACTTCTAACTAAATTACTATGGGCTCTCTGTATGCCCAGTATTTATCACACAAATAAGCACATGTGTGCTGTAATGTGCTAAAAAATGTGAAAAAAAGTAAAAGCCCCGTGTTCATGCCACTAAGGTATATTGGGGATACGGTGTTAGGGCCCTATTTCCAAGACCATCGGCACATGAAAGTCTGATGTGGTCAGTGTCACGCCTGGCTGCATTTGCCTTCCCACATTTTTCTAGTACATATTTCGGGGGCTGGGTGAATCCCGGGGACTTTTTTTTTGTTTGGACAAAAATATATTTTACTGTAAAAATTTGATGGAAACCTCTGTTTCTCCCGCGGCACACAGTTTGAAAAGCTATGCTATCATGTGCCAGCAGGTAGAACACAAGGACATCAACACCAAGTCCCCTAGATGCCTCTGTTACATAAAAGGACTACAGTTACCTACCTACCTACCTACCTACTTACCTTCCGACCCACCAACCCACCTACCCACCAACCAACCATCCAACTCACCCACCCGCCAGCCTACCTACCTACCTATCCCCCCACCTACCTACCTACCTACTTGCCTTCCCGCCTACCTACATACCTACCCGCCTACCTATCTACCCACCCACATACCTACCTACCTACCTACTTGCCTTCCCGCCTACCTACATACCTACCCGCCTACCTATCTACCCACCCACCTACCTACCCACCTACCTATCTACCCATCCACATACCTACCTTCCAACCCACTACTTCCCTGTCTACTTACCTACCTAACAGCCGACCTTCCTACTTACCTACCCGCCTACATACCTACTCACCCACCTACCCGCCTAGCCACTTACCTACCTAGCCACTGCCTATCTACCTAGCCACATACCTACCTACCTAGCCACATACCTACCTACTTAACCACCTACCTACCTAGCCACATACCTACCTAACTAACCACCTACCTACCTAGCCACATACCTACCTACCTAACCACCTACCTACCTAGCAACATACCTACCTACCTAACCACCTACGCACCTACGTACTTACTTAGTGTCATCTGTCAAAATGTTAGCCAAAAGATGTTAATCGACTTTAAAAACAAATAAAAGAAAATAAACACAAACGAAGAACTCGATTATCTTCTTCTTCTTCTAACATTCTCGGACGTTAACTTGGATGTCCTTGACGAATGCATCAATCCGCTTTCGGTGATCGACATTGCCATACATCGTGAACTCGAAATCGACTACCAAGCAGAGGAGCCGATTACTCATGTGTGAGTATGTGAATGAGTGTGTATAAATGTGTGAGTGTATGAATTCAAAGGCTTGAATAATTAGAGAGAGAGAGAGAGAGAGAGAGAGAGCTTTTTACAGTCCGGAAAAGAAAAATAACCAAAAGGATGGTAACCGATTATCCAGGCGAAATAAAGTCACTATCGAACAGGTAATCGACTTTTAAAATGTTTGAATGGAAAGTAAAACCTTCGAGTCCAACAACCGAAGTGCAGCCACTATGACCACCGAGTAAAGAAATCGATTATTTGGCAAGAAATCCGATTACCGAAACCATTTAGTGGTTGAGCCACTAGCAAGTTTTCAATAGAATGGATTATGTGTGTGCGTCTGTATGTGTGTGTCTTTTGTGTCTGGTTGTATTTGTATGCGTGTGGTATGCTTGGTGTGACTGTGCAGATATTGAAAAAAAGATATATGTGTGTGTATGTGTGTGTACCTGTGTTGAGGAGATGGAGGGAAATGAAGAGGGGGAGATTAGAGTTAGAGTTATGTAGATTTATATAGTTTTCCCTTAAAACACTGACTGGTGCGTTCTTCAAGGGGATCCATCCATCCATCCATCCATCCATCCATCCATCCATCCATCCATCCATCCATCCATCCATCCATCCATCCATCCATCCATCCATGTCCTTGGTCGGAGATTGTCTAAGCAATCACAGCCCAATACGTCCTATGGCGTCCTGTAGGGCAGTTGCAGATTCTCTCCACCTCTCGCGGTCTGTGGCCAGTCTTTGTATTGTGCCCCAGCTGTGCTGCATGCTACTCACTTCTGCTGCTGTAGTTCTGGCCAAGGGAACTTTTGGTTGGCCCCTCTTTCTTTTTCCCTCGAGTGTCCATCTCATGGCTCCTTTAGTAATGATGTTGCTGGGGGTCTCTTCAGAGGACATGGCAAATCTATTCTCAGCATTTTTTTTCTATTACGGCATACATTTTCTTCTATACTGTCCCAAAAAAAAAACAAAACACAACGCAACAAATACGATGTTGCGATTTAAACTGAAGTTTGCTGATCAGACAAGGGCAAATTACCTGAAACGTTCACTTGGATATCAGCTTCACGTGCTAACCTGAACTGTACTCAGCAGATGATTCATGAGCACAGAAAAGTTAAAACAGCATTTTTGACAATAACTCGTGACAGGTTCACGAGAATCCCGTGAGACTTACCTAACACAAAACTCACTGACCGTGTTATTGAAAGCCTATAAAAGATTAATACTCCTCGAATCAGTTTATTTGAAAATTCAATACGCAAGTATGGCTCATGTCACCACAGAACATCGACCCATCATCATTGGACGTTTACAGACTGGACAGTCACAAAGTGTAGTGGTCAGACAATTTAATGTGGTTAGAAGCACCATTAGTCGCCTTTGGTGACGATTTCAAGAAATTGACTCAGTTGCGACCGGCCGTGCAGTGGAAGACCCATAATCACAACTTCTGCCGAAGACCGCTTCATACGGCTGCTTCACCTCAGGAATCGATTTGCATCCGCGTCCTCAGCAGCCCAGTCAATGACAGCAGCTCGTCGAATTTCAGATCAAACGGTCAGGAACCGGCTGCACGACGCTGGTCTTTGGCTAGAAGACCCTACAGAGGTCCCGTTCTTACAGACCGGCATAACCAGAACTGACTGCAGTGGGTGAACCAGCATCGTCAATGGATCGTTGCGAATGATTGGAGAAGGGTTTGGTTTATTGATGAATCATTCTTTCTTCTCCAGTGACACGATAGACGGAGAAGAGTTTACCGCAGAGTCCATGAACGCTACGCCCAGAACTGCGTGGATGAGACTCCTCCACATAGTGGTAGAAGTGTACTGGTGTGGGGGACGATCAACTTCATGGGAATAAGTGACCTGGTGCAAATTGAGTGCCTAACGATACGTCGCTGAAATTCTTCGTCCTCGTGTCCTTCCACTTCTGGCTGCACCAGGGTCGATTTTTCAGCAGAATAACGCTCGACTTCATGTGCCACAACTCACCACCCAGTTCCTCGCTGACACCAACGTCCAGACCATTCCGTGGCCATCAGACATGAACCCAATAGAACATTTATGGGATGAACTCAACAGACAAGTCCGCCAGTGAGACGTGGCGCCAAGCAATCTCCGACAGTTGTCTCTTGCACTGCGGGAAGAGTGGGCAGCCAACCCACAACAACAGATCCAACGGCTAATCGGATCCATGTCAAGGAGATCTCGTTCTCTGATACAAGCCAGAGGAGGTCATACACCTTACTGAATCGGAGGCCTCAATCGCAAAGAGTAAAAGTCCAAACCAAATTTAATGAACATCATTTCATTCTTAAAGTCTTAAAGTTTCTTCATGCCAAGTTTGAAACATTAATTCTGTAAAATAAAAGTTTGATACAAGTTTGAAATGTGGTGCCCATTAGGACTACAGTAGTGTTGCGTTTTTTTTTTTGTTTTTTTTTTAACAGTATAGTTAGTACTGGGCAAGTAGGTTTCTATTATTAGATTATATCCATTAAATATTTAAAATCTTTCTGGGGTAATTTGAATGAAATGAGGATAATTTGCTTACTTCCTTCTCAGCTGTTCTAAGGAGATCCTGGTTATTTCAAGGCTAGAAATATAATCTACTACTACTTCTTCTTCTTCTTCTTCTTCTTCTTCTTCTTCTTGTGCTTCTGCTTCTCTTGCTTCTTTTTTTTTTCTTCTTCTTCTTATTAATAATATTATTACTCTTTCTTTCTTTCTTTCTTTCTTTCTTTCTTTCTTCTTCTTCTTCGTTCTTTTCGCCCTCATAAACTACGCTGCTTGCTCGCAATGTATGGATGCTTTGCACTTTGCACGGCCCGACGCATCCGACTTCGGCTCGGCTTATTTATAGAACCCGGTTCAGTTTCTCCATTGCTCTCCCTATTCACTCGGTCTGTTTCCATGGCCACCAGCGGAAAGTTATAATAGGATCCTCATCGTCTGTGGTTCGCAGGCAGTCAGCCATGAGTTGGTGACCACTATCTCATTCATCGTGAGCCTTGGACGAAGCCCTTGTCGTTACGTATGCCCCCACAACATGTAAACACGTTTTTACACCATATTTCCCCTTGTCGCGACCAAGTTTTGGGAAAGTCAAAGTCAGTTGTGCATTCTTTACGGTTGACGGGAGAAAAGGTGGCTGATCGGGTGTGACGGTGTCGTGGCCATTGAACCAGAACTGGTCTATCTTTTGACCCATCTGAACTGATGCTCTGAGGAACAGCATCTGTTTAGATATAGAGCAGAGTTCGCTATGAACTGCTACAAGCTTGGCTTTTTTTTTTTAAAGTTTCTGCCGAAGAAGCTTTCGTCTTGGATCCACTCCAGATTGTCAAGATGGCCACCGCAACCTGCTCTTATGTTTGTGTGACATTTGCGTATCAACAACTTCACGGCATAAACTGCTAAAAACAACCTGCTCACACTTCCACTGCAGTACAACAGCAACAACAAAAACATGGACAAGTCTCCTCGGAACTTACAGTAAGAACATAAACTAATAACACGTGATTAAATGAGCTCTACTGGGAAAAGAATGAGAACCGCTGCTGTAATGCTATTAAAATTCATTTATTTACCTCTTGAATGACTCGCACTGGATACCCTCATGGCCTCCAGTTTCTGCATTTACAATTTTCGAAGTGCGCAGGTTCAAATTCGTCCAGGTCTGCAAAAAAATCTTCCGCCCTTGGCTCGTCCAGCAAAAACGATTGTGCCTCTAACAAAGTAGATCACAATATATTGCTAATAATCCCGAACCGTCTACATTAAAAGTAGGCTGCGTAAGAGAAACATTGCGATTAAGCGGATGTGTAACGTCTGTTTGTAAATGTCATGGCTTGAAGGCGATTATAATTTGTGGTGGTCTAGACGGATGCAGAGGCAACATATCCCTGTGAGACCTGGACACATTAACCAAATAGCTGAGACGCACATAAATGTCTTTGAATGTAAATGCCACAGAAGAGTCCTTCAAATATCATGGACACACACACACAAAAAAGAACAAATATATCCATAATAATAAGTATATAAGTATATACTATACAAGAAGCCACTGCAGTAATGCTGTGATACCAAAATATATAAAATGGGAAAAATATAGGAATAGTTTTGTTACTCAACGAATGCACAGTTGTGACGTTTCGGCGTGAGTCTTAATCATACAAAAACGCACAGGACGAAGAAATAGAGAGAGGAGATAAAGTATAAATTCACACGAATGCTGTGTAAAAAAAATTATATATATATAACTCCTCTATCCCAACTATAATCACCTATTTCACCTTCTCCCGGCTAGGTTACCATTGTATCACTCTCTCTCTCTCCCCTCCATGGCTTCCTCACTCATCACCCTCAGTTACGACTCACCTAACACACATCCCAAGTCTCCATTTATATATTCTCTACACTATGCACATTTTTTAACACAGCGTCGGGCAAGCCACGGCGTCTTACAAGTTACAGCTAAGTGCTCTTTTTTTTACATAGCATTCAAGTGAATTTATACTTTATCTCTTCTCTCTATTTCTTCGTTCTGTGTGTTTTGTATGATTAAGGCTCACGCCGAAATGCCACAACTGTGTACTTGTTCCTATTATTTTGCTCCTATTTTTGGTCCTATAAAGCTCTTCCTATTCTTTCCTACTTTATACATAAATATATCCATACTACAAGAACTTAATATTGAAAAAAAGGTTGCCTAGTAAGGAAGATTAAACAGAGAAAACTTAAATACTTTGGACATATTAAACGTCATGAGAATTTAGACCGTCTTGGAAGGGTACATAATGGGAAAAAAAGAAGGAAGACCAAGGCGAAGATGGCTGCAAGACATCGTTGATGATCTGTGAATGTACGCATCACCAGTAGGGCATCTTGCTTACAACCGTGAGGTCTACAGGAGACCTGTTAGGGAGGCAAAGTTCCTCAAGGGATATGCTCTTAACTGAGTATCTAGAGTGATGACGAGATTACCAGCCAGCCCCAGTTGCTAATCCAGACCTCTAGGCTAAATGTATTGTAGGCCACTGCTCCTCAATCTTCTGATATATGGTTTGATGACTTCGATTACAAGTCTTGAGCCTACAGTTTTCTCTATGAGAAACCAGGTGAGTATAGAACATATAGGCAGTAACGACTAGCCGAATGAAACATATAGACAGTAAAGACTAGCCTGCATGGAACATATAGACAGTAAAGACTAGCCTGCATGGAACATATAGACAGTAAAAACTAGCCTGCATGGAACACAGACAGTAAAGACTAGCCTGCATGGAACATATAGACAGTAAAAACTAGCCTGCATGGAACACAGACAGTAAAGACTAGCCTGCATGGCCACATAATAAAGACTAGCCTGCATGGAATATATAGACAGTAAAGTATAGCCTACACGGAACATATAGACAATAAAGACTAACTTGTATGGAACATATAGACAGTAGAGACTAGCTTGCATGGAACATCTTACATCCTTCCCGTGCGGTTAAACGTCATATAGAGCCCGCATGGTATTCTGCATGGAACACATAGACAATAAAAACTAGCCTGCATGAAACAAAGACTAGCCTGCATGTAACACATAGACAATAAAGACTATCTCGCATGGAGCACATAGACATTAAAGACTAACCTGCATGGAACACAAAGATTAGCCTGCATGGAACACAAAGATTAGCCTGCATGGAACACATAGAAAATAAAGACTGGCCTGCATGAAACATGACAGAAAAATTAGTCTTTAAGAAAAACATAGCTAGTAAAGGCTAGCCTGTATGAAATATCTAGACAGTATAGAAACCGTACATTTAGCATAGTTTGTTTGTATATCTTTATGCCACGGTCTAGAGAACAGACCTGAACCCATTTTGCTCCCTATCTTACCAAATGATAAATTGACAGAAACCAAGACAAGCTACATTTGAACTGAAATTTAATAACACGAAAAGCAGATTTTGCAGACATTAAAAACTTTGCACATGAAAGTCTGAATGAATGAAAGACCTCTAGCATCATGGCCTCATTTATCCAGACCATCCCATTATCCGGATAATGTCTAAGCGGCGAGTCGGGCAGTTTATGGACTATCAATCAAAGTCTGTTGGAGGGTCTACTTCCGAATGCTCATTGACGAGGAAGGTACGTTCTGCTTGGAAGCTCTCAAGGTAGGAAGATATCCTGGTTCCGCTCCTTTCTTTCTCCTCACTAAAGAGAAATGGAGCGGACCAAGAGGAAGATGCAAACCTTAGAGAGTTCGGTAGAAAGAAATATGTCACTCAAGACAGACTGACTTAAAAAATAAAAATCAGGAGGTCGTGTTCGGACGTGTGAAGATTAATCTTCTCGACAGAAGGCACAACCCAGGGTGCTTTCAGGACGGTTCATGAATTTAACTTAAGACTTGGGTCCACATCTCCGCATCAAGCGTGTTGATCCAAACAGCACAGTACACCGGAACCGGATGTGTTTGTCCGTGTAGGGCGAGCCAAGGTTTTGAACTTTTGACAAGTTTGTTGGGATGACTGCGCCGAAAAGACGGTGCATTGTGAAAAGTCAGTAATCTTTCTATCATGAGGCTGGTGATATAGTGTGTGTGTGTGCGTGCGTGAGTGTTGTGTGCGTGTGGTATGTGTGACTCTCTCAGCTTTGCTGGTAGGATATGGACTGATGTGGCCTTCGTGTTTTGTGGGATTTTCTAAGAAACCATTTTTTTCTCTGGGCCATTCCAGGACTTTTTGGTAAGTCATTTTTTTTTACTACATGGAACACTCAACATTTTCCACTCTCCTATGAACATTCTCCACTCTCTTGTGAACATTCTCCACTCTCCTGTAAACATTTTTCACTCTCCCGTGAAACATTTCCACTTTCTTGTGAAGATTTCCCACTCTTCTGTGAACATTTTCCACTCTCTTGTGAACATTCTCCATTCTCCTGTGAACGTTTTTCGCTCTCCTGCGAACATTCTCCATCTACTGTGAACATTCTCCACTCTCTTGTGAACATTTTCCACTATTTTGTGACCATTTTCCACTCTCTTCTGAACATTCTCCACTCTCTTGTGAACATTCTTCACTCTTGTGAACATTCTCCACTCTCTTGTGAACATTCTCTACTCTCTTGTGAACATTCTCCATTCTCCTGTGAACATTTTTCACTCTTTTGTGAACATACTCCACTCTACTGTGAACATTATCCACTCTCTTGTGAACATTTTCCACTCTCTTGTGAACATTCTCCACTTTCTTGTGAACATTCTTCACTCTTGTGAACATTCTCCACTCTTCTGTGAACATTCTCCACTCTCTTGTGAACATTCTCCACTCCCTTGTGAACATTCTCCACTCTCTTGTGAAGATTTCCCACTCTCCTGTGGACATTCTTCATTCTCCTGTGAACATTTTCCACTCTTCTGTGAACATTCTCCACCATCTTGTGAACATTCTCCATTCTCCTGTGAACATTTTTCACACTCCTGTGAACATTCTCCACTCTACTGTGAACAATTTCCACTCTTCTGTGAAATTTTCCACCATCTTGTGAACATTCTCCATTCTCCTGTGAACATTTTTCACTCTCCTGTGAACATTCTCCACTCTACTTTGAACATTTTCCACTCTTCTGTGAACATTCTCCACTCTCTTGTGAACATTATCCACTCTCTTGTGAACATTTTCCACTCTCTTGTGAACATTCTCCACTCTCTTGTGAACATTCTCCACTCTCTTGTGAACATTCTCCACTCTCTTGTGAAGATTTCCCACTCTCCTGTGAATATTCTCCACTCTCCTGTGAACAGTTTCCACTCTTCTGTGAACATTCTCCACTCTCTTGTGAACATTCTCCACTCTCCTGTGAAGATTTTCCACTCTTCGGTCAATACCGCGGCCAAAACATAGGGTTCTTACTGAATGCGATTTCATTTACTTAACGACAGCTAATTTTTTTTTTAAGCGGGTATCTCAGAAGGCGCCATATGCATATGGGAAATCATCTTCTGAGTATAAAATCTCACGAATTACATTTGTAGGAGACATAAACAAATAGGGTCAATGACCGGTCAGCTCTGAGGGTGCACAACCCTTGAGTAAATCGGTACCGATTGAAAAAGTACAATATAGCAGATATGAGAGAGTTTTACTCGGTCGGGAAAATTGTACGCTGAGCATGTAGGAAGGTGCAAACGGATGGGAGTGAGTTATGTTTTCGTTTGAGCACGAATGAGTGTGTATTTCCTCGATATATATGAGGCATATATATATTCATTCATTCATTTGCATGTCCCTAGCGGAACTTTGCCTCCCAGACCTCACACCTAAAGGCCTTTCGGTTGTGAGCAAGGTGGCCTGCCGCTGATGCATCCATTTGCAGATCATCAACGATGTCTTGCAGCCATCTTCGCCTAGGTCTTCCTGTCTTTCTTTTTCCCATTATGTACCCGCCCAAGACGGTCTTCTCTAGATTATCATGACGTTTAATGTATTTATATATATAGATATAATACATTTTATATACATTATATATATATATATAAAATTACATGTTTCATCCTTCCCGTACCGTTCAACGTCACATAGGGCTCACATGGTAGTTCGCCAAGTTTTCCTGTTTTCGGTGAGCTTTTCGACCTCATCGAAGGATGTTATGCTCACTAAACTGGTCTCTCCTAATAATGTCCTCTTTAAAGTTTCACGCGGTCAACCTCTTTTTCTTCAGTCTGTTGTGCTCCACTTGATAGCTTGTTTTGGGATTTTCTGATTATTTCTTCCAAGCACATGACCGACATATCTGCATCTTCTTTTTCTGATCACCCATGAGACTGGTTGTTGTTTGCTCATCTGTCTTATCTCTGTGTTGTTCTTGAATTCGTACCACTTTATATCGAGTATTTTCCTTAGGCATTTGTTTTCAAAAAATTTGCTGTCTATTTCTTTAGTACTTTTCCAGCTTTCACATGTATAAATTAGGGTTGATATTACATTTGAAATGAATAATGTTAACTTGGTTCTTGTGCTTATAACTTTTGAATGCTATATGTTCTCAAGATTCTTGAAGGTCAATGCTGTTTTTGCAATTCTAATTCTAACTTCCTTTCTGGTGTCACCATTCTGGTCTACGTATATGCCGAGGTATGCAAACTGATTTACTTCTTCAACAACTGTTCATTCTACATTTATTTTTCCTTCTTGATTAATGGGAAGTTTCATAATTTGTGTATTTTTCCTTGTTAATTTCAAGTCCTATTTTTCTAGCCAGTGAAGACAGGGTATCTGTTTTTTCTTGCATGAATTCACATTGTCACTGATAATAGTTATGTCATCAGCAAATTCAAGATCTTCCAGTTGGGTCCCATGTACCCAATCAGTGTCCGTTTTACCTGTGCAGTTTTTTTTTATTATGAAGTCTATGGCAATTCTAAAAAGCAAGGGAGATAATATACATCCTTGTTTCACGCCTGTTTCAATCTAGAACCATTCACTCATTCCTTCTTCTGTGTTGACTGCACAAACATATCCATTGTAAAGGTCTCTAATGATGTTGACAGTCTTAGATGGTGTTCCATATAGACTTAAAATTTTCCATAATGAATCTCTGTGTATGTTATCAAATGCCTTTTCAAAGTCTGTGAAGTTCAGTATTAATGATTTCTGCTTTTCAATATGTTCTTTCAAGTATTATTCTTAGAGCAAAGATCTAGTCGAGACAGCTTCTCTCTTTTCAAAATCCTGCTTGTATCTCATTGCAGTATCCACTATATCTTTAATTCTATTCAGAATATCTTTGCAAAATACTTTTGACACAACTGACAATAAGGTTACTCATCTGTAGTTACTGTATAGACTATTTTTTGCAGGAGTTGGGGGAGGGGTGGGTGTATTTTAACAATGATTCCCTTTTTTTCCATTTAGAAGAGACCTTTTCTTCTTCCCAAACTTTATTAAACGTTCACTGTAGTTGGCTCATGTCGTCCCTATTAATAGCTTTTAACATTTCGCTTGTTATTTCACCTTTACCTGCAGTTTTGTTGTTAGCTATTAGATTCACTGTTCTTTCAGTTTCATTCATTTGATTATGGCTTATATACTGTAGACGCGTGAAAGGTGTGCTGTTGACACCTCAGATCCATCCCGACCCCACTCAGGTACGGTTGTGGATAGGTGAATCATATATGAATAAGTATAGTTTGTATTTGTTCTATGTAAGATTTTGATATTGTGTAGTACTCATTGAGGGTTTATATGTGCACATAAAGTTATGTATTATTGAATTTTATGTATATTCATTTTGTCATATTTTCTTGCCAATAGTTCTATCTGCTTACAATTAGCCAATTAATCACTGAGAACAATAGTCTGAACCCATATATGGGACTATTTCGTGTTTACCATACCAACCCCATAATATGTCCAAGGTGTAGATTGATTTTCAGTTATTCATTTGTTGGTGCTTGTGCTTCCATGAAAGAATCAAAAGTTGAAGGTTATGGATAAAGGTTAATCTTGTCATTAACCATTATAATTGATGAACTTTGATATAAATCAGTATTTATGTGTTCCTTTATCGTGATGTTCTGATGTGAAGGAATAAATGAGAAACAGGAATAAATTTAAGAAACAGATCACAGACCATACATAATGTAGCATTGCCTTGTAGGTAATGATTATAGTTGTTGTTATTATTATTAATGAATATGATTATGAAAATATACTGTAAACAAAATAATAACATCGAATAGCGACAGAGAAAAATGGAGAGGAAAGGAAGAGAAAGGCATAGAAATTCCATGACACTAGAACAAGACTCGGACAAAAGTAAACAGTGGAAACAGTGAATAGAAAAAGACGAGACTCAGTGACGCTGAGATATAGGGAATACAAAGGAAGGACGCCAGAAAGTAGGATGGACCAGCGATAACAAAGCAGTGACCGTACGTGTAATTAACGTATAAACAAAATAGAAAAGAGGAATAGAAAAGGCAGACGATGAAAAAGGACACAATAAAACCTCCGACATGAAAGACCAAGATAATGACTTAGGTAAATAGCAATTGTAAAGACGAAAATGACACAGACTAACACGCATGACACCTGTTAGGTGACACGCGTTAGGACGCTTTTATGACGCTATTGCACACGGTTTTTTAATAAAGGAGTGACCAACTGGGCCAGCTTACCAATTAAATATTTAGAGGCGTGTCCTATTGGACAACTGACTTACGACATATAAGTCACAGGCCAGTTTGAATGACGGACAGTCAGAACGCTCATGGGAACCAGTGGACATCTGAAGGGTGGAACCAAAATACTTATTGGTTAATCCATCAAGCTGCACTTGAAAATAAAAAGGCGAGCGGAGAGACAAGAGAAGAGGGAGAAGTACGGAAGTACAAGAGAGAACCAAGAAGTACGGAAGTACAGGAGAGAGGAGACAGAGAAGGGAGCCCGAAGATGGAGGAACAAGGACGGTCAGTGAATAGAGACCGGTCCAGACAAGAGAAGAAGAGAAGAACAGCGGAAGGAGAACACACACCAGAGAAGACATGAGAGAGAAAGAAGACGTAGGTAACGACAGTTGGAACAGATGAACAATTAGAGCAATAGATACTCAGGAAAAGCAGTCTTGAAGAAGTAGTTTTAGGACAGATTGAAGATGTGTTTCAAGTGATTCAAGTGATTATGAAGATTTGTTACTTTGAAACTTAGAGTAAAGTGATTCAGACGAGCAATTAGTTGACCACGTGCGATGGATCTAATATAGTACAGATTTGAGAACTGTCCTTGTATCATGTGCAGAGTATTCTGAAGTTGAGAACATTGAGAAATGCTTCGTGTAGAACATGATAGAGTTTGATTTAATGAACAAATGATTAAGTGATTCAATCCAAGTGATGTTGTCGGCAATACATCTTGATCTTATGTGTCAAAATAAATGAATTCAGTGAACATTTCATTGGACTTGCTCTGATCTAGCGAATGTGGTAAAGTTTTGTGAAACCTGTGATGTTTTAATCAAAGAGCATCTGTAAGATTCAATTCAATACTATAGAACTATTCAGCAATATATAATTCACAATCTTCAATATTATACTAGTATGATTAATAAAGAATCATATAAGAACCTTCAAACAACAAATAAGTCGTACTTTTAAATATAAAAATAATATAAATAACATGTATTTATTTTATTTATTCCTACACGTTGCCAAACATAAGAAACTACAGTAATAGGTTAAGATTTATGTTTGTTTAATTTTCCATATTCTGCTTCTAAGAATGGTTTGAAAAATAAAATAAGAAAGGAGGATGTGATTCAGTTTTTTGTTCTGTTTTGTTTTGTTTTTGTTTTTGTGAATAACGGAATATGAAATATTAAACTTTAGCACACATAATCTTTTCCTTCTTCATCCATCCATCCATCCATCCATCCATCCATCCATCCATCCATCCATCCATCGTCTAAGCAGTCACAGCCCAGTACGCCATGTGGCGTCTTGCATGGTAGGAACAACAGTTTTGGACCAGATATCCTTTGGTCGGCCTCTCTTTCTCATTCCCCTCTTGGGTCCATCGCGTGGCTGTTTTAGCGATTTGCTGGGGTCTCTTTTGAGCGCATGACCAGTTCATTTCCAGCGGGTTTTTTTTACTATTCATTCATTCATTTGCATGTCCCCTGCCGACTTTGCCTCCCTAACAGCTTTTCTTGGTTGTAAGCAAGATGCCCTGCTGCTGATGCATCCATTCGCAGACTGTCAACGATGTCTTGCAGCAAGCAGGAACATTAGGTAACCGAAAAAATAAAAGTAATAATTTTATGTTTTGCGCGGCACAATTTTTGTGCGTGGGTGGGTGGCCGAACTGCTAAGAGCGAACACTGACCAAGACCCTGTGTCACCTCTCCGTTGGTAACCTCAGTAACAGGCTCAGGTCCTAGGTAGGGATGGCTATATCCTTTATGATGGTAGAGCCTGCTAAAGAAACATTGTGCCCCCACCCTTTTTAAAGCTCAATTCATGGGCTGAAAAGAAGAAAAAAAACCGATGTAACCATCTTCCCATCCGAGTCCATGTTGTGTCTCAGCACCTACACAGCATCGACAGCGAAGAACATCATGCTTGGAATTCCATGGAGACAGAACAATAACAACAACATGTCTGGATACACAAAGGATTTTAAAAAAAAAAAAGAAAAGCATCAACGCCAAGTTACTGAAACAAATGACAAAAATTGTATAGCGTATTAGGTTCTCTCTGCCGTGTCATAGCAAACACAGCTCTTCGTATATGGAGACGTTTTTTTTTCGGGTTTTTAAAAAACAAAAACAAAAAAAAACAAACAAACAAACTCTTAGCAACATTTTATAAGATGCAATCAAATCGTAGCAAAAAAAAAAATCTTTTTGTATGTCAACAATTCCTGAGACGTATCTAGAAGTGTCCATTTATGCCTATCAGGCGCCATCGTGTACGACTGAGCATACGAGATCATGTACGACTGAGCATACGAGATCGTGTACGACTGAGCATACGAGATCGTGTATGACTGAGCATACGAGATCGTGTATGACTGAGCATACGAGATCGTGTATGACTGAGCATACGAGAAGAGCCAGCGAGGGTATAATGTATTTTATCTAATGAAAGACTCTAACGAACTTTACATTAATAGTCGAGTGTCTTCATACAGAACGTGCGAGACTAGACTCATAGCTATCGCATCCCGCTTTTAATGGAAGTTGGAAATACATTTGGAAATCCATTTTTTTTATTACTAGACAAATATGAATACACCGATGAATGGGCCCTTTTGTTGGAGGCTTGACAGAAGGTCAAACTATCCTATAGAAAAGAAAAAAAAAGAAGCCCTATAGAATCTGAAGTGTCCCGAAACTGCGATAGACGAAAACTATAGAACGGGATATGTTGAGAAAATATGCTTAAAAGGTTGAATTGTATGATCTCCCGACCCTTTCTAGAGCCATGTGAATAGAATATGATATCTTTACCACAAAGGGAGACAAAACCTCTATTGGGAAAGATGCTATTTCATAACCCCGCCCTCTTGTCAAGATGGCTTTTTAGAAAAGGAAGGTTTTATTAGACTGATTGCTCGAATCTTTAGAAAGGAAACAAAACGAGGAAAGGAGAGAAAGAAAGGGAGAGACGTCTTGAAGATTCAAGAACGCTGGGTACACTACCAAACAAACTCTCCCCCCCATCCCTTGTCAAGTCGGTCTCGGACGCTCTTGCGGGTAGCTCATGGAAACGTAAATAGAAGAAATAGAAGGAATGATTTTCAATTTTCTCTCGGACAACGAGCAAATCAGCAGCCATTGACGCTGTGTTGATTTGGTTGCATCAGTGAACAATGGGCGAAGAATGAGTGTCGATTCTCTATGAATGGGCCGTATTTGTCGCATTCGGACCATTATAGCTATGAAAGCTGAGTTTTTCATTAGACGGACGGCCAGTATTCAGATCTATTGATGAGCTAGGCCAGCTTGCTTTGTCCGGTCTCAATGGTGGCTTTCCTTGCTTTGCTATTGCTCCTACTCGGCTTTCATGATTCGCTTGTTATACTAAATTGTGGAGCCACGTTCAAAGAAACGAAACGAATTAATGCTATTGAAGGCACCAAGAAAGAAATGTATTATTACTATTAAGCGTTTAAGTTTATACATTCACCTCATATGTTTCTACATTCTTTCGTTCTGTAGTATTGACCTGGGTGGTCACGTGTACTCTTCTTCTGGAGCCTCGAAGATGTTTAGGAGTCTCGACAAAGGCTTTTTTTTCAATTCCATTTCCCCATAACTTAATTACTTCAGATATTTCCCCATACTTTAATTACTTCAGATATTTCCCCATAACTTAATTACTTCAGATATTTCCCCATACTTTAATTACTTCAGATATTTCCCCATACTTTAATTACTTCAGATATTTCCCCATACTTTAATTACTTCAAATATTTCCCCATACTTTAATTACTTCACATATTTCCCCATACTTTAATTACTTCACATATTTCCCCATACTTTAATTACTTCAAATATTTCCCCATACTTTAATTACTTCAGATATTTCCCCATAACTTAATTACTTCAGATATTTCCCCATACTTTAATTACTTCACATATTTCCCCATACTTTAATTACTTCACATATTTCCCCATACTTTAATTACTTCAAATATTTCCCCATACTTTAATTACTTCAGATATTTCCCCATAACTTAATTACTTCAGATATTTCCCCATACTTTAATTACTTCAGATATTTCCCCATACTTTAATTACTTCAGATATTTCCCCATACTTTAATTACTTCACATATTTCCCCATACTTTAATTACTTCACATATTTCCCCATACTTTAATTACTTCACATATTTCCCCATCCTTTAATTACTTCAAATATTTCCCCATACTTTAATTACTTCACATATTTCCCCATACTTTAATTCAAATATTTCCCCATACTTTAATTACTTCAAATATTTTCCCATACTTTAATTCAAATATTTCCCCATACTTTAATTACTTCAGATATTTCCCCATACTTTAATTACTTCAAATATTGCTAATCCACAGTTCAAAAATAGAAGAATAGTGACAGTTTTCATCATCCATTCTTTTCTTATCTAGATAAATTCGTTCTCTAGGGACGTGTTTATTTTAACAGATATTTGGTATAAAGAATATAACAAGCAGTTTATAAACGTATATAATATATATACCTATTTTTCTGTTTTTGGGCGAGTTTTTCAACCTCGTTAAGGCATCTAATGCTCAACAATTTAATCTCTCTCAACTCTTGAGAGTTTCACACGGTTGATCTCTTTTTTTATATTGAACATTGGTTATATAGAATAGTAACTGTTATTGTTTCAATATATATAAATATATATATATACCAGTATATATATATATATATATATATATATATATATATATATATATATATACCATGGCAGGTTGTATGGTTAGCATTTAAAAAATAGTAGACTTTAAACTTTAGAGAAAGAAAAATTATAAGAGAATTATCTGGAACTCGAACCACGGACTCCGGCATTGCGAAGAAACGCCTGACCACGGTGAAAACAGCGCGCTATCCACTGGACCATCTAACATCTCCAAGCTTCAGTAGCCGAGTCTTAACCTGGGTAGGACCATGGTCAGAAGGGAAACGAGACCATGACACAGAAACACCGTCGTTTAAGAAACAATCTCCCGTACATATCCAGGTTTGAGTCCCATATAATTCTAGTCATTTAAAAAAATGTATTTTGTCTACTATTTTTTCGATCGCTAACTATACTTGACCCAACTAGACGATCGTGATTGTGCTGACAGGGACATATATTGAAGAAGTCAATCAATTTGCATACCTTGGCAGCTACATAGACCAGGATGGTGACACCAGAAAGGAAGTTAGAATTAGAATTGCAAAAGCAGCATCTGTCTTCAAGAATCGTGAGAACATATGGCATTCAAAAGTTATAAGCACAAAAACCAAGTTAAGACTATTCAATTCAAATGCAATATCCACCCTCATTTATGCATGTGAAAGCTGGAAAACATCTAAAGAAATAGACAAGAAATTAGACTCTTTTGAAAACAAATGCCTAAGGAAAATACTCGGCATCAAGTGGAACGAATTCAAGAACAATGCAGAGATAAGACAGATGACTGAACCAGTCTCATGAGTGATCAGGAAAAGGAGATGGATATATGTTAGTCACTTGATGAGAAGAAACAGTCAGAGAATCCCAAAACAAGCTATAAAGTGGAACACAACAGGCCAAAGAAAAAAAGACAGACCACATGAAACTCTAAAGAGGACACTGTTAAGAGAGGCCAAATTGACAGGCATAAAATCCCTTGATGAGGTTGAAAGACTCACCGAAGACAGGAAAAATTGGCGAACTACCTTGCGAGCCCTATGTGACGTTTAACGGCACGGGAAGGATATAAGATATAAGAACTATACTTGTACTTGTACGATCTCATTATAACTGTGAGCTGTTGTTCTTTGCAGCCGATGCTGTAGAGGTGATGTGGCACAGCATCGTGTCGGCGTGGGAACGGGTTATGGCGGCTACTCTTTCAGTCCCGAAGAGCAGCTAAAAACCAGTGGCTGTGCAATGCTTCTTTAGCAGACTCCACCACCATGGGGACTCTGCCGATCCCTGCCCCGTTAGCCAGGCTAGGCCTGTTGCTGAGAGTACCACGGAGAGGCGGTATAGGGTCTTGGTCAGCTATGGTTCGCTAACCCTGACGCTGGCATATCAGCTAATGGTCGCTGGTTGCCTCATTGGGCAGAATCTTCACCTAGAACGCTAACCACACAACGCTGGTAAAATACTTTTCTTTTAGTGAACGCACAGAACTGAATCTCCTGCTGGTTTATTGAGTGCGCCAGAAAACCAACATGATTCAAAATAAACAGTGCACTCATTCTCAGGAAAATATCGCCCTCGACGCCGAGTCGGTCAGGTTACCTCTTTTCCAAAATGCGACAGATAAAACTGAAATACAGGAAAAATACTTATCAACGAGGTGCTGCCTGAAATGAAACAATTGCTCAGTGCAGGAAAAGGATGGGTTTTTCAGGCAGCAAATCCCATCTCTTGGAGCAGCAACCCGCAGAAAGTGAGACCCGTCACTGAAAAACTGGAAAGCCAATTCAAAAAATATTAAGAAAAAAAAAATGTTAGAAATATCTCCAAAATTTGTTCAGATCAAAGACGCCTTATCAGAATGTTCAGAATCTGGTCACTGGCGCGTGGTACAACTTGGCCCTGGATGGAGGAGGGGGGGGGGGGGTTGGGGAGGAGGAGGGGAGGGTCCACTTGGTTCTCTGATCCGAAGCCTGCAGGGTTCTCTTTGTATTAAGGGTGGGCCCGGAGAACTTTAGCCCGTGGGGTGGGGGGGGGGGCCGAAATGGATAAAAACAAATAAGCTAGGAGGGGATGGGGGACGTAGTGGATAAAAACATAAGCCGGGGGGTGAGACACAGTGGATAAAAACATAAGCCAAGGGGTGAGACATAGTGGATAAAAACATAAGCCGGGGGGTGAGACATAGTGGATAAAAACATAAGCCGGGGGGGGGGTGAGACATAGTGGATAAAAACATAAGCTGAAGGGGTGGGACTTAGTGGATAAAAACATAAGCTGAAGGGGTGGGACTTAGTGGATTAAAACAGATAATCCAGGGGTGGGGTGAGAGGCGTAGTGGATAAAAACAGATAAGGCGGGAGTGGTGTGTAATAGATAAAAACAGATAAGCCGGGGTGGTGTGTAATAGATAAAAACAGATAAGCCGGGGTGGTGTGTAATAGATAAAAACAGATAAGCCGGGGTGGTGCGTAATAGATAAAAACAGACAAGCCGGGGGGTGGTGTGTAATAGATAAAAACAGATATGCCAGGGAGTTGGTGTGTAATAGATAAAACAGATAAGACGGGGTGGGGTGGTGTGTAATAGATAAAAACAGATAAGACGGGGTTGGTGTGTACTAGATAAAAACAGATATGCTGGGGGGGGGTGGGGGAGGGTTGGTGTGTAATAGATAAAAACAGATAAGACGGGGGTGGGGGGTGTGTGTAATAAATAAAAACAGATAAGACGGGGGTGGTGTGTAATAGATACAAACAGATAAGACGGGTGGTGGTGTGTAATAGATAAAAACATATGCCAGGGGGTTTTGTGTGTAATAGATAAAAACAGATATGCCGGGGGGGTTGGTGTGTAATAGTTAAAAACAGATATGCCGGGGGGGTTGGTGTGTAATAGATAAAAACAGATATGCCGGGGGGGGGGTTGGTGTGTAATAGATAAAAACAGATATGCCAGGGGAGTGGTGTGTAATAGATAAAAACAGATATGCCGGGGGGGGGGTGGTGTGTAATAGATAAAAACAGATATGCCAGGGGAGTGGTGTGTAATAGATAAAAACAGATAAGACGGGGGTGGTGTGTAATAGATAAAAACAGATATGCCAGGGGAGTGGTGTGTAATAGATAAAAACAGATATGCCAGGGGAGTGGTGTGTAATAGATAAAAACAGATAAGACGGGGGTGGTGTGTAATAGATAAAAACAGATAAGACGGGGTGGTGGTGTGTAATAGATAAAAACATATGCCAGGGGGTTTTGTGTGTAATAGATAAAAACAGATATGCCGGGGGGGTTGGTGTGTAATAGTTAAAAACAGATATGCCGGGGGGGTTGGTGTGTAATAGATAAAAACAGATATGCCGGGGGGGGGTTGGTGTGTAATAGATAAAAACAGATATGCCAGGGGAGTGGTGTGTAATAGATAAAAACAGATATGCCGGGGGGGGGGTGGTGTGTAATAGATAAAAACAGATATGCCAGGGGAGTGGTGTGTAATAGATAAAAACAGATAAGACGGGGGTGGTGTGTAATAGATAAAAACAGATATGCCAGGGGAGTGGTGTGTAATAGATAAAAACAGATATGCCAGGGGAGTGGTGTGTAATAGATAAAAACAGATAAGACGGGGTGGTGTGTAATAGATAAAAACAGATAAGACGGGGTTGGTGTGTAATAGATAAAAACAGATATGCCAGGGGAGTGGTGTGTAATAGATAAAAATAGATAAGCCTGGGGTGGTGGTGTGTAATAGATAAAAACAGATATGCCAGGGGAGTGGTGTCTAATAGATAAAAACAGATAAGACGGGGGTGGTGTGTAATAGATAAAAACAAATAAGACGGGGGTGGTGTGTAATAGATAAAAACAGATAAGCGGGGGGGGGGGGTTGGTGTGTAATAGATAAAAACAGATAAGCGGGGGGGGGGGGTTGGTGTGTAATAGATAAAAACAGATAAGCCGGCGGAGGGAGTGGAGAACGGGTGCGTGGGTGGGTAAAATGTGCACCAGCTTAAAAAAGAACATTATCCCCGAGGCCCAGCCTGCAAATGAGGAACAATGAAACCAACAACCTGCAAAAAAAAAAAATAAATAAAAAGATCAATTAGAACACAAAATAGATCTTTTTTTTTCCCTTTTCCCGACTTAAATTACTACTCTCCGATGTTAACAGGTTACAGAAAACTGAATCCTAAAACAAAACGTTCAAAGAAGTCACAGGTGGCCCCATCATTGGCCCCGTGACTGCCTGGCGATGTCGACAGCCTGGGAGGGCTGCAACGTTCTACGGGAAGCATGACCAACCTTTTCTTCTTTTGTTCGGCGGGCCAGAAAGATTTTTTTGTCCATCTTTACCCGGGATCACACATTTTGAAAATGGCGGAAAAAACACTCACACACACGTGCGCGAGCACACACACACCACAACGCGCACGCATATATATATATATTATATATATATATAATATATATATATATATATATATATTATATATATATATATATATATATACTGGAGTGGCTATATATATAGTGAATATGTCAGAGGAGGAGTTTAAGAAATCCACATAAATATAGAAAACGAGTCTTAAAATGCTCTATTGAACCCATCCTATTGTATAGAAGTGAACCATGGGCAGTAGGCAGGTCTGCACAAACACCATTGGAAGCAGCAGAAATGTAGTTTATTAGAAGAATGTTGCGAATCCCCTGGACAGCAAAAATGACTAATGGAGAATGTATGAGAAGAGCTGGAGAGACAAAAAAATCTTGTGAAAAAAAAATAATAGAGAGACAATGTACTTTTATAGAAGATGAGGCATTGAAAATATTATATTATAACAACAGGAAAAATAGAGGGAAGAAGAGCCAGGGGAAGGCCGAAGGAAATGATACTCGGCAGTCTGACGGGATGGTGTGAGAGAAGATCACCAACTGAGCTAATAGCCCGCATGAAGGATCGGGTACTATGGAGAGGCATAAATAGCCAACGCCAGTCGGCACCGCACCTGATGATGATGACATAAATATAAATATGACTGAGCGCCGAAACTCTGAAAAAGTTCAAAAGCGAAAACTACAACCATAACCTAACAAAATGTGCCACATTTCTCCGACAGACAGCTTACAGTAACAAGTTCAAGAACCTGTGTCAAGATTATCTATTTGCAGTATCACTTGTTGCGTGTGACACGAAGGTGACGATGTGAATAGAGAGGCACAAAAGAGTAGAAAACGCTGACATAAAAGGATAATTCGAAACTAATGGTTTTCCATGGAAAATATCCGCAAGAAGATGAAGACTAACAAGATCTGTATCCTCGAAATATGATTGCTGTATGCACACCAGCGGTTTTCAGACTGTTTAGCTCGCGACCTCTGAAACCGCGACTAATCCTCTCCTCCCTCGACTCTTTCTCCTGGAAAACCATTTAATGATTTCTAGTATCTGAAATGGGGAACCTAAGCAAGAGTAGACCAAAAGAGAAAAGGGGAAGAACAACAGAGAGGATGTTGAGCAATAGAGGTCTCACCTGGGCAAGAATGGAAAAAAGCAAAGGACAGGCATTTGTGGAAAACCCTTGCGGAAGCCCTATATGCCCTAGGCATTTAAGGTTCAGAGAGAGAGAGAGAGAGAGAATCTGAAATAATTTAGACTTCCTCAACGGCGTACCCGAAACGTTTCTTTGCAAACTTCAATGTGAAAGTTACTGATCTACACAGTCGAAGGTGCTACTGAACGATAATGTTGATGATTGTACTTTCATCTGATATGATGAGCCGCATGTGGGTTTTACTATCGAAAACGAAAAGAGTAAACAGATAAACGCAAAGTCGCAATGACTATAAATGTCACAAGTTCTGGTCTTCTTTCTTCAAATATCTGTCTTGTGATATCTGCGAGCTAGTTGCAGCCGATGCTGTGGAGGTGTTGGGCTACAGCATCGTATCGGCGAAGGAACTGGTTATGGCAACAATTTTTTTTTCAGTCCTGGAGTACAGCTAAAATGTGCAATGCTTCTTTAGCAGACTCCATTACTATGGGGACTATGGCGATCCCTGCCCCGTTAACCAGGCTAGGTTTGTTATAGGGGTAACAACGGAGAGGTGGGACAGGGTCTTGGCCAGCTATGGTTCGCTAACCTTGACTCTAGCATATCAGTTATGGATCGCTGATTGCCTAATAAGACAGCGTCTTCACTCTCATTTTTTTTCAAATATAAGCCAGCGAAGAAATGAGCAGTATAGAGTCAGTGAGAACATAGACTCGAAAACGACGAGGAAAGATTCTCAGTTGCCTTTCTAAAGGAGTGTGAAAACCATTATCTGGAGGCTGGAATGAAAGACACGTGCGGCCCACGCGGAAGTCATTACCGCATTCAAGAACAGGTGCCCGCCATACAGAACGACCGAGTCAGGGGGTGCATCTTCTGTTTACTCAACTAAAGGCTTCAACGATTAGTCTGTAAGAACAGCCCAGGACTGACAAACTTCTGAAGACAAGAGACAGCAGAAGAAGGAGTACGTCCATTGGGATCAAGTTTAGCTCTCGTAGAACTGACACACACGGACTCATCAAAGGGTGAGTTTTTTTGGGTCGAGTTTTTCCTTGAGCTAAGGTTTCTGGAAGTCGTTACTGAAAGGTTTTCAATTTCTCATTCTTTGATGAGGCTCCAGGCAAATGTGAGGATGAAAGTACAGAAATAAATCTTGAATGTATAGACAGCTGAGTTACGAGGTATGATTATTGGAAGCAATAATCGTGATTTTATTATTTTTTTTACTACAAATGACGTCATTTACGATGTTGCAATCTTGACTGTTCTACTGACTGTTGGTCAGGTTTGATTAAAAAAAAAAAAATGTAAGTCAGTCTTGGGTATTGGCAGGTTCAGTTGTGGTTATGGAACTTGGTCATCGTATTGAAACTTGGTCATTGTATTAGAACTTGATCACTGCATTGAAAATTGGTCATTGTATTGAAATGTGGTCATTGTATAGCTAACTATTATGAACTTCATTTGACTGGACATTATGATTAAAATATGACAGGTCCTTCCTTCCTTCCTTCCCTCCTTCCTTCCTTCTTTAAACCACATTTGCCTGTCCTTAACCAGAGCCTGCTGTAAATACCCGTGTAAATAAAGCACAAAACAGGTCTACTCCGTGTCAAGAAATCTGCCATCTTGAAAATATTAGCCCGCAGATATTTTTCCCGTTGTCATGAGTCCGCAATCTTGACCGGAAATGGCCGTTTCTCCGAAAGAAGTGGTGTAGCTGCGTTATCTACAACCAGTGTGTGACTGGCCCCATAAACAGGCGCACACTTCAGCGGGTGTTGGAACGGAAGGCGGAGCACGCATGGGAATGCCCAAGGTGCGGGGATGACAGCCTGTGACAGAATTAAAGGAAATGCACACAGTCAAGTATTTATGAAGAATAATAACACAAGACAGAAGATGCAAAACCGAAATAAGGAGCAGAGTAGCCCAAGCTAAGCCAGCATTTACGAAACTGAAAAACATGCAATACAATAAAGCTTTGTCGGTGAATACCAAACTGAGAGTTACTGGGTGCTACATCGAACTCGTATATGGATACATAGCATAGACAGTAACCAAGAGCACTCAACTGGAAGCAGCGGCACTTCATAAGAAGAATGATAAGAATACCATGGACAGCCAAGAAAACACATGAAGAGGTCCTAATGGAGGCTGTGCAAAAGAGAAAAATTATGGCAAAATTCAGAACACGGCAATCCAGATTTGTAGGATATTTCTGAGAAACTTCACACTGGAAGACCTAGTGAGTGTGGGAAAATTGGAGGGACAAAAAAGACAGAGGAAGATAAAGAAACAACATACTTGAACTAAAAGAGTGGCATGCAGCACAGACCAATACTCACCTTATAGAAAAGAGAAAAGGCTAGATGACTGTTGAAATCAGTGACGACAAATGACTGATTGACACGGACCAGAGAGAGACAGAGTTGGCACACTACAGGGTGGCTGACTAGAGAGAGAGTTGGCACACTACAGGGTGGCTGACTAGAGAGAGATAGAGTTGGCACACTACAGGGTGGCTGACTAGAGAGAGAGTTGGCACACTATAGGTTGGCTGACTATAGTGAGATAGAGTTGGCACACTACAGGGTGGCTGACTAGAGAGAGATAGAGTTGGCACACTACAGGGTGGCTGACTAGAGAGAGATAGAGTTGGCACACTACAGGTTGGCAGGTGTGGTCAGACTTCACTATGACCGTCTTTTCCAGCTCCAAGAAGAATTAAGTACAAATTTATGCAGCCGAGTGACAGAGATGCCACTGGCATGACTTGAACCAACAAACTTTTGAAGTGACAGAGATGCCACTGGCATGACTTGAACCAACAAACTTTTGAAGTGACAGAGATGCCACTGGCATGACTTGAACCAACAAATTTTTGAAGTGACAGAGATGCCACTGGCAGGATTTGAACCAACAAACTTTTGAAGTGACAGAGATGCCACTGGCATGACTTGAACCAACAAACTTTTGAAGTGACAGAGATGCCACTGGCAGGACTTGAACCAACAAACTTTTGAAGTGACAGAGATGCCACTGGCAGGATTTGAACCAACAAACGTTTGAAGTGACAGAGATGCCACTGGCAGGACTTGAACCAACAAACTTTTGAAGCGACAGAGATGCCATTGACAGAACTTGAACCAACAAACTTTTGAAGTGACTAACTAATGCAGTTCATGAGGCACTCTGTCATTGTAACATGAACTATTTCAATGTAAAATGAACTATTTCTCTGTTCGTGGAAAAATGTCAGAGGCCTCTTCTTCTTTAAACTTTCTGGAACCGGGAGCTGGTATTCTGTACGGCCGATGCGACGAAGATGTTACGGCACAGCATGGTATCGGACTGAGAATGGGTCATTTCAGTCCCTGAATGCAGCTAAAAGGCTGGATTGTGGAATATTCTTTAGCAGACTCCACAGCCGCAAGGAGTATGACGATTCCTACCCCTTTAGGCCTGTTACTGGGGTTAAAAATACAGAGGCGAAGAGGGTCTTTGTCAGCTGTGGGTCGTTGATTGCCAAGTCGGACAGCGATTTCACCTTAAAAGCCCAAAACCTGGCCCCAGGAAAGAGCATGAGCTTGGGCCACACACGAAGAACTCCTCCTGTTGATGATGAGTTTCACGGTGGTGACCCGTGTCATTGTCTATATGGGTGAGCATATGAAACTGAGTGAAGAAGAAGAAGAAGATGATGATGATGATGATGTGACTTTCGGTATTGTTACTGTACTATGTGTTACGCCATTCCCCGCAGTATACGCAACGGATTCTGTCAGAATGTTAGAACTTCCCGCTATTTAAGGTTCTATCTGGCTCTAGCACAAAAACTTATCCTATTTTTTTCTTCTACTAGAATTTCATCTGTCACTATCTTTCCTCTTCTGTCTCTTCACTACTCAGTTATATAAGTAACTGGTATGCTGGTACTGCTACAAAATCCTGTAATTCCCATTTCAGTTGCTAGCCTGTTACATCAGCTGGTGGTAAATAACCCCACAGAAGTCGTTACGTCAAGTAAAGGTGAAGAAAAACAAATATGAACGGTAAATGTACAATTTTATTATCTTTTTACAACGAGGAAGCAGTATTTCAGAATAGGAGATTGTTCTTAAAAGTGAAGACTTGTCTTGTGCTATCTCTCTGTAACTGCGAGCTGGTGTTCTTTGTAGCAGATGCTGTGGAGGTGTTGAGACACAGCATCGTATCGGCGTGGGAGGCGGTTATGACAGCTACTTTTTCAGTCCCGGAATACAGATAAAAACCAGAGGAGGGGGGTGTGCAATGCTTCTTTAGCAGACTCCACCACCATAGGGAGTATAGCGATTCTTGTTCCGTTAGCCAGGCTAGGCCTGTTACTGGGGGTACCAAGGGAGAAATGGGACAAGGTCTTGGTCAGCTGTGATTGGCAAACCCTGACGCTGGCATATCAGCTATGGGTTGCTGATTGCCTCATGGACAGGGGTCTTCTTCCCATAAAACTGAGGAAAAGTTTATTACAGTCTTATATAGAGCAGTGGTTCTTAAGAATTCTGACTTCCGGTCAACATAGCAGTAGGTTTGTGAGCACTTTTCATGGCAGCCATTTTTTCATGCGAAGGATGGTTCTACCATCTCCCTCAGACAAACAGATTAGCTACGTTATGGATTAAGAGGAAAGGACTGGTCACGTGCACCATAGAGACCCCAGCAACATCGATAAGACAGACATGTGACTGTCACCCGACGGAAAAAGAAAGAGAGACCGATCAAAGACTACCTGGCCCTTAACTGTAGAAGCGGAAATGAGTAGCATGCAGCACAGCTGGGTCACAATACAAAGGCTGGACTGCTGACCGCGAGAGGTGGAGAGGATTTGGTGCTACCATGGAAGACGCCACAAGGCGTACTTGGCTGTTTTTGTTTAGCCGATCACCGAGCAAGGAGTGGATGGATGGATGGATGGATGGATGGATGATGGATGGATGGATGGATGGATGGATGGATGATGGATGGATGGATGGATGGATGATGGATGGATGGATGGATGGATGATGGATGGATGGATGGATGGATGAATGATGGATGGATGGATGGATGGATGGATGATGGATGGATGGATGGATGGATGGATGGATGGATGGATGGATGGATGGATGGATGGATGGATTGCAAATCTTTCAAGATCTTCACCGGGGTAACGGAGTTTAGTGCACCTGAGCTGAAATAATCGTGGTTGAATTCTCTAGTGTGCAACGCCGGGGTGATGTGCTGGTGTCGTCACCCGATGCACACTGGGGGTTATACTGAAGACCAGACTCGGGGACTCACGGATGTTCAATGTACAGTGAAGATGATCTATTGACTAACTTAGTGGTTCTCCATTTTTTTTTAAATCCAAGGACCACTTTTCCAGTGTAAGTTGCACGCCACCGTCCTATACGTAATGTCACAATTCCATTAACCCTTAATATTCAAAAACAGCAAATAAAATGGTTGGGTCATGTATCACGACTACCAACATAATGTTTACCACAGAGAGCAATGTTTTACAGACCACACAAAGGCAGAGGAAGGGGGCCGCTCATGCAAACGATGGACCGGTGGTATAGCAGAGTCCCCGAACATCTCAGTGTACGAAGCCAACAGACGAGCCATTCGGAGACAGTTGCACTTCACATTTACACCTAGCAGTAAATGAGGAAGGACAAGACAAGACAATAACCCGTAACTGTTTTTTATTCAAGGGACAGCACCTAATCGATAAGGAATCAACTGACCACCTTGATAGTGCCCCATTAACAACTCGCAATGTTCCCTCTAAGCTACGCTAAGCGTGCGCCGGCGCACACATTTTTAGCCTTTAGCGCTCAGTCTTTAGGCTCAGCGCAGGAGCATGCGAATAAGGATGAAAATTGTTACTGATTCTGGCACAACAGCTATAAAGCTAGTTGTTCTTTTGACTCACGAAGTCGAATTTTTGCTCACAGCACTCCACACCCTAAAAGACACGTGTACCACTAGTTGGGAACCACTGATATAAAACCATTTAGAGGTTGTCAGACTTTGGCAAGCAGTAAAGAAAGGAAACATAAACTGGATGCAGCAGAGACATATCTTCAGAGAAAGACGCAAAATATACTCGGCGCGGATTACGCCCGGCAAACTAAACGACCCCGGAGAATTTATAACATCAAGGAAAACTAGTTGGAACTTTAAAGAAAAGGTAATCAGTTTTCTCTGAGCATGTCAAGACTAGGAAGAAGTTAGAGAACATGGTAATCGCTGGAAAGGGGGAAAAAAGAAAGAGAGAAAGAAAGAAAGAGAGAAAGAAAGAAAGAAAGAGAGAAAGACAACGAAAACCACAGTGTCACGCAATCCGCTTCCGAGACCCACCAAGAATACAGGCTAAAGCCCTGTGATACTCTGAACCTCTTGTGGTCCTCTCGGGGATCTCGTGTGGTCCTTTCGTGGACCACACGGGGGAACCACGGGACTTAATGAGGACCACATGCGTAAATTCAGTAGGATCACAGTGCGGTCTTGGTGGTAGAAGCGAACGAAGAAGAAGAAGAAGAAGAAAGAGAGAGCGAGAGAGAGAGAGAGAATATCTATAAGGACTAGCCAAATGATACAAAAGAAGAAGCGATTCAGATCTGTTAGGATTGTTACATACAAAATGAAGAACCATGGGCCAAATCGAATGCTGACACGGCACAAAAGCCATGGAGTCCTGACAATGTGATCCTCTTACGCGATTTAGAAAACTTTAGACTAGTGAGACGCATGTTGACATTTGTTGTTTTCCCATCATAATCCAGAACAACGGTTCCCGAAGTGGGCGGTACCACCCCCCAGGGGGGAGGCGCGATATAAAGATGCAGGGGACAGTGAGGGGAGAGGGAGAGGCAGGGGGAAAACAGATCATACAGAGGGGACAAATAGGTTTTGGAGAGAGAGGGCGCTAGAGATATAAAGGGGCGACAGCATTAAAACAGTTTAGGAACCACTAATGATGACCGTTATTTCCTTCCACTCTCTCTAAAACTGGAAGAGATCAAGACACACCCCTACCTTCCTGCTCCCACTCCTTCGCCCCCTTCTCTCACTTACGAAACCGGAAGTTCTGTAAGTAATTCCAGTTTCTTTCACTGACGCCCACTATCTCTGGTTCTTTCGCGCCTGCTCGCGAATATCAAACGTCGCGGATAAGTTCAGCGACGCGGAAAAAACAAACATTATTTCTTGTCACTGGCCTGTTAAGCCCGGAACAAAAACGCCTGTCAAAATAAAGCATACACAATCTGCGAGGGTTAATTCCCCTTGGTCCCATCACCTGCAGCCGTCCGCCACTCTCAGACACAGGTGACATAAACAAACCGCCTTCTGATTGGCTGAATGGCACAGGGAGAGAAGCGATGTACACTCGTCGACCCTCCTCGTTAGCGACAAAAAGTCAAGCATGAATTCTGATGGCGCATTTTGAAGAAAAACATCCACAAGTATAGAACATGAGACAAAAGTTGATTTAGACAACATCGCGGAGATGTCTAATTAGTTATATCTTCTCCTGATTAGATTCCTCTCCCCTTTTGGCACATTACTTCCCTTTGATTTGGGGCCATTTTGTACCGGCTGTAGTTTCCAAGTGCCAAGATTCTACCAGTTCATTTAGAATTCCCCTAGACAGCATTTATTTGTTTGGGAAAGCCTTTTTTCATAATCTGTATGTACAAGATCTATTTTGGGTAGGCAAGTATTTAGAAATATATAACTGTAGCCTGAATACACAAGGTAAAGCGGTTCTGTGACTTTTGTCAACGCTATTTGATACGCCATGTAATGCTACGTTTCTATTCCACGTACATAATCTGCTGATGATGAGATTAATTACGGCATTTGTCTTGTCGTTTGAATGCGTGTTAGTTTACGCTGGAGGTGGATGTGATCTTTTACTCAGAAAGCTATTTTAGACGTGGAAGAATGTTCTATGCTCTTTTCTTCAGGTCAGACATACCTCTGGAACTTTTTTGTGATGTTCTCGTTGAACATTTCCAAGCACAAGCAACTTGTTCCGGTTAAACTCGTAATATCTTAAGGCAGCGAATATGGAAGCAGCAGAAATGTGGTTTATTATGAATATAATAATCATGTCATAATCTTGCGACTGAGAACAGGGCATTGCAGGTTGAGACAATCTAAAACAGAAGCTGAACACTGGCCTAACAGACCTGTGTACCTGCAGCAATGAACAACAGACACCACATCGCAACCTCCAGAGCTGCCAGCTACACAACTCACCCAGGCAAAGGACCTGACCTAGACCCCAGGGTCTTAAGATGAACTGCCGCATTTGTGAGAGAGAGATTGCCGTCGATGTCCGAGCGAAAGATAAAAAAGAATTGTGCTTGCCCGCCCTCCACTCATTAATTACTTCATGGACTACTACACTGAATCTTTTCAAGTTGAGTGTAAGTTGTATGGTACAGGGTAGAATGTCAGACGGGCCTGCGCGCCCAAATCTGCATCCTTCGAAAAATTCGAAAAAAGAAAAGTTTGTTCGATCGAAGTTCCTTTCTCAGTTTGGGGGGTTGGGGGGGGGGGGGGGATGGAGATATTTACTTATTTCTGAAGCTCGGTTGATCGGTTCGTCTCCAGCTAGAATTAAACTATAGCAGTATTTGTGTCACCAGATGTGTCATAACTGTCCAGGCTTTACTACAGCACACGTCTAACTTAAATGTGAACGTTGACCATGTGGTCATGTGACTGAGTTGTTATTGCAAGGTCTTTTTCTGTCTACATGAGTGTTGAGAAAATGATTAAATATGGAATATAAAAGTGAAATCTTGCAGCTGGACTTCTGCTTGGACATGTTCTTCGAAGAAGAAATCGTTCCTGAGTTGCGGTCACAGTAACGTGAAGTGTTCATTTGTTTGGATGCTGCTGTTGTATATTGAGTTGTCACTGCTTACAGCATTAGTCATCACACCACCAGGTCACGGCCGTAAAAACGTGCGCAAAACCGATAATCTTTCTAATGAAAAGCGACTGCGCTAATCAGTTTCCCTCCAACAGGCGTTTAAGGCGAGAAGCAAAATGCAAGCCGTGGACGCACACAGCCGTGCTGCAGTCTTTACGGACATAGCAGTAGGCATCTTTTTGAGAGCGAAAGCTCTGCCCCATCAACGACCCATAGCTCATATGCTAACGTCAGGGTTAGAGAATCATAGCTTACCAAGACCCTGTCCCACCTCTCCGTTGGTACCCCCAGTAACAGGCCTAGCCTGACTAACAGGGTAAGGATCACCATAGTCCCCCGTGGTGGTGGAGTCTGCTAAAGAAGTATTGCACATCCCCCGCTTTTTGGCTGCACTCCGGGACTGAAAAAAATAGCTGCCATAACCCGCTCCCACTCCGATACGATGATGTACCTCAACACTTCCACAGCATCGGCTGCAAAAAAAAAAAAAAAACACCAGCTCGCAGTTACAGGGAGATAGCACAAGACAAGAAAAAGCATCTTTTTAAATGTTTTCTAAATGCAAGGTGTACAACGTAAATTAATATAGACATGGATATTCACACGGAGCCGGCTGTAGTCTCAGGCACAACTGCTCCTCAAACTATTCTTTATTTGGAATTGAATTTGAATCACAAAAGAAAAAAAAAACTTCAAAAAAAAAAAAAAATCAGTAATTGCCATTTGCTAGACATTTCTCAAAGTATCGTTTAACAGCTGGTACAACAACCTTCGTCAAGCTGCTGGCCATACCTGTCTGTATCGCTAGATTTCTCACGCACAAATAGCTTTTGCACATTTTCATATAGCGTTTGTAAACGGAAGAGAGAATCCTAACAATTTTCATATAGCGCTTTTAAATGGAAGAGAGAATGCCAACAATGGCGTAATATAGAGAGTTGGGCGTAGGGCATTGAAATTATATTTAGAAAAAAAAAATACATTGAAATGTTTATTAAATAACCCAGTCGCATTTGATATAGACCGCCCGTCTCGCGTATTGAAGTTTAGAGACCTGTACTGCGATCATAATAATTACTAGAACTCTTCTTTCATTTACTCTGAATAATTAGTTTTTCATCAAGTCCACCATCAACTTTTCTTCTCCCTCAACCTGTCGAAATCAAGCAAGGGGAGATACTCTGAGGGAGTTTTGAAAACGGAGGCTATTCAATGTATGCTACTCAAATTTGAATGGATGACTTCTTGTAAGAATTCTTTAAAATGGGAGCTGACAAGAATGTGGCGTTGAATAGTGCAGTGTGAAATCAAATCTCCGCTATTACTCGGCAATACTTGTTAAGAAAGTTCTTCATAGAACATATTCTGTTGCAGAGAGCTATGGCAGTCTCGCGCCTCAGACTAAGAGACTGATATAGCTTTATCAATCAGTGAAATCAGATTCAGAACGTAGGAGATATTGTGCATGAAGTTTAGTCTTTGTTTGTCGCAGCAGGAACTTTCAGGTTGCTTCCCTTTTATATACAAACATTCAGGTATTCCCAAACAAAGGCAGAAACATAACGCACATCTCAAATGTAATCTTCGTCGTCCGCTCAGACACTGATGCCAGCCTCTCTTTATAACTTTGGCAGTTCGTCTCAGGTTTTCAGCATCACCGTAGAGGGCCTCTCCTGAAGGAGTTGGGGTCTAGCCGGGCCCTTTGTCTAAGAATGTTGCGCAAATGGCAAAGATGAAAATCCGGGATAGGAAAGACAGAAGGAGCTTTATACAGGGTTCGGCATAAAGCATAGCTGGATTTAACTGACGTAGTGCGCAGAAACTGATTACGTGTGAAAAAAATGACGTCAGAGATGAAGCAGACAAACGGTCATTTTTAACAATGGCTTCTTGGCAAACACAACATCGCGCATTCACCGTTGAAACTTATTTTAAAAGTGGAGAATCGTCTATTACTGTACAACGACAGTTTCGTCGCCATTTTGAGTTGCATTCCATGATAATGTTCCCGATCAGATGACAAAACAACTTTGAGGTGTGTCAAGATATTTAAGGGAAACGCTAATTGCCTTAATAACAAGTCTACTGGTCGTCCAAGAACTCAACAGACAAATGAACGAATTCAAGAAGTCCGCAACGCATTGCTGAGTAGCCCTCGGCGATCAGCTGTTAGGAACGCTTTGGCACCTGGCATCCTCTTAGTGGTAATAGTTATCTTTATGTGCAGATGCTAACTGAATACTTTCATTCCAGAGTTGGCCAATAGAAATAAGAGACTAATATGGTTTCACCAAGATAGAGCAACTGCTCACACAACCCGTCAGTCCATGGCCATGCTGCGACAAGCATTTCCCAATCGTCTTATTTCCAGATTTGGGGATATTCATTGGCCGGCAAGGTCATCTGATTTATCGGCCGCAGACTTCTTTTTGTGGGAGTTTCTCAAGAACACGGTGTATGCTAGTCGACCACATTCAATTGCAGACATAAAAGATCGAATCCAACACTGCATTCAAAATATCCCTTTGAACATGTTAAATGGCGTTATGCAGGAATTTTCCAGACGCCTGGCTGAATGTATCAAATGTAATGGAGGGCATTTAACCGGATTAATTTTCAAAATCTAAATATTACCTAAATAACCTAAATATAATATAATAATATATATTTACCTAAATATAACCTAAATAAGTGTCAGTAATAATAAAAATACCCACTTTTCTGAGTTTCATTTCATTTTTATTTTACCAAAAACATGTATAGCGTTTATTTATTTTCCATTTTTAAAATCCAGCCATGCTTTATGCCCGACCCTGTACAATACCAACACGATCCTGAGAAATAGAAACATCAAGCAAGAGCGGAGGGGTTGGAGGAAGGGGTTGGGGGAGGGGGGTTATTTGGGGGTGGGGGATACGCAATGCTCTGATTGAGACAGTGGTCAGTGGCTCCTAGCCTGCGTCAGGGCTAGCGTATCATGCCGGGCCAAGACCCTATAGTTTCTCATATTAGTGCTCCTAGAAATAAAGTCTGACCGAGTGTTCAGCTAGGCATCGCCGCGGGAAGGCAAACCAGATGCTTTATTCATATATTCGTATACCTGGCCGAAGTAGGATGTGCTGCCATGTAGTGGTGGCACAAGGCAATCGACGTTGTTTGGTGGGAGGGTGGGGGGAACCCCGAAGAAGAAGATAAGATTCAGAAATTGGCCCCAAAGGTGAGAAATAAGGTAATATTACAATGACTCAGAGGGCCACTAAAACGTTATGTTTGTGAAGTTAACAAACAGATAAAACAGGGGTTAGAAAACAAAATGGCGAGTTCAATTTCTTAAACAAAAACAAAACAAAACAAAAAACAGAAGAAATAAAAACAGTCTTATCATATCACAGAGGCTCTAAAGGGTTTTGCTTGTACTGCACATATTACGCTCCTGGCGAGATTCTTCAGCTTAAGGGCGTGGGGTGAAACTCCTCCCGGCCATGAATAAAAATGCGATTAGGGTTGCCGCGCGGTGCCGCCGTGGAAAAGGTGATGGAAAGGATTAAGTGAATTTTAATCGGTATGGCCAGTAGTCTTGTGGTCAGGGCTACTCATATCACGGCACCTCTGCTCTAGAGGCCGGCCACGTCCGATATAGACCCATACCGGGATAATACGCCTAAACCGGCTTAACCTAGGGGTGAAACTTGCTAGTGGCGAGGATTCGACCTCCTCGACAAAAGCTCTGTCCTGGTCATCAACAGGAAGGGTAGCGGCCATGACCACAAAATGCTGAAGTCGGAGACACTGGACCAGTGCGGTCTATATAATGCAACTATATTTCACCCGACGGGGATATATTCATATTCATATCACGCTGAGATTTTCCGATGAGAAAGTCTAACTTTGGACTGGATGGGCAACCACATTTCACCCGGCGGGGATATGCTGATGTCCAAAACACGCCGAGGTTTTCCGGTGAGAAAGTCCAACTCTAGGCTAAACTGGTGCAATGAAAAACCACAGTGTCACGTAATTCCGGATCTGCGACCCACCGAGGATATAGGTACAAGCCCCACGATGCTCTGAACCTTTTGTAAAATTCAGTAGGATCACGTGGCTATCTTGGTGGTAGAAGCGAAGAAGAAGAAGAAGAAGACTGCATATATTTTTCTTAACCTGTCAGCACGCCAGAGGGTCTTAACCTGTCAGCACATTAGAGTATCTTAACCTGTCAGCACACTAGAGAATCTTAACCTGTCAGCACACTAGAGGATCTTAACCTGTCAGCACAGTAGTGGATGAAGTGGTCAGCACACTAGAGGATCTTAACCTGTCAGCACACTAGAGGATCTTCACCTGTCAGCACACTAGAGGAAGAAGTGGCCAGCACACTAGAGGAAGAAGTGGCCAGCACACTAGAGGAAGAAGTGGCCAGCAGTACCCCCTGGACAACATTATTCTCTAAGCTCTAGAAGGAGCTAGGAACCCACATGTAGATGTCTACAGTTCGATAATTTGAACCACGAGACACGGCGAGTACACTAACCGCTGCACTACTCGGACGCCTGTTTCGGAGAAGGCTATACTCTATATTATGAAAGATCTGCTTCATAAAAGCAGTCGAGAGAAAATCTCAAACCAGAGAAAATCTCAGACCAGAAAAAAATCTCAGAGAAGTTGCAGAATAACTGAAAAAAAAAAAAAACTAGTTAGAACCGTACAGAAATGACGATCAAAAATTCTTTAGACATGTCATAAGATGACAGAAGTTAAAACAAGGTTTGTCGACCCAGTGGCGAACTCCCCCTCCCTCCCCCCCCCCCCACTGAGAATTCTGGTTTTCAGGGTGAGGGGGTTATGGGGGGATCGGAACCAGAGAATGACAATCTCAAACTGTTGGGACAATGATCTTTCTACAATGTAGATCATTTGTCCAATTGTCCCACTGAAACCCTAAAATTCCACACCGCTTTTTTTTTTTTTGGGGGGGGGGGAGGAGGCGGAGGGACATTCTCAACAGGTAGGGAACCCCTGAATTAGAGAATTTTCAAGTCACTAGAAAATTATATGGAATGGGAAGAAGACAGAGAGAAAAAAAAATCTAAACGAGTTGAACATACATTGCATCCATCTGATGTAAAAATCGCACAGACAAAAATATACAAAATGTTCCAGCAATGGTCGCTCTATCCTCACTGCGTTTGATGAATGAATAAATGAATGAATGAATGAAAGAAGAAGAAGAATGAATGAATGAATGAATGAATGTAAAATACATGTAGACTTTTATCAGAAGGTGAGATACAGCTGTCAGGTTCCAGAACAAACGAACAACAACAACAAAATTGTAAAAATAAGTGCGCGTATTCCACAAAACATATAGAGTAAACAGAATTCCGCATTCCATCAAAATACAGAGTTTGAGGCTCCTCTCCACAACAACGGTTGAGAAACACTGGGCTAAGGGCAATGGTTCTCAAACATTTCCAGACACCCCCCCCCCTCTCCTCCCAGTGCAACCGTAGCTCCCCAAAGACTTATTTCACTGTCTGGTTCTTATTCACATCTCCGCTCCCCTCATTTTACCTCCTTTTCCCTCATCACACCCCACTCCGCCTAAAGGGCCATTACTCCCCCACTCTAGGAACCGCTGTGCTAGAGTGTAGCGCTTACAGAACTGGAGATTGGCAAGCCTGCACAAACCAGTATTACTCAGTTTGTTATTTCTCATAATAGTCCATACAGGAGCTTATACAACTTGAAGCGGGTACGTGTAGGTTTGTGAACGTCTTGATAGCTTCGGCAGAGACATCCTGTTCTAGAAAATGTTCAACTTCTCATATGTGGCAGTGAATAACGTAAACTTTGATGAACAAACACGCGGAGGTACATTACAGATTCACGTTTTCTGGCATGTTGTAACTTATCTCCCTTCTTGTAATGTCTTGACAAGAGCAATAGATGGGCTGCACTATATTCAAGGCACTCTTCTTCTTCCTCCTCCTTCTTCTTCTTCTTTTTTCTCCTCCACCTTTTTCTTCTTCTTCTTTTTTCTCCTCCTCCTCCTTTCTCTTCTTCTTCTTTTTTCTCCTCCTCCTCCTCCTTTCTCTTCTTCTTCGTTTTTCTCCTCCTCCTCCTTTCTCTTCTTCTTCGTTTTTCTCCTCCTCCTCCTTTTTCTTCTTCTTATTTTTTTCTCTTCCTCTTTTTTTTTCTCCTCCTCCTCCTTTTTCTTCTTTTTCTTTTTTCTCCTCCTCCTCCTCCTTTTTCTTTTTTCTCCTCCTCCTCCTCCTTTTTCTTCTTTTTCTTTTTTCTCCTCCTCCTCCTCCTTTTTCTTCTCTTCTTTTTTCTCCTCCTCCTCCTTTCTCTTCTTCTTCTTTTTTCTCCTCCTCCTCTTTCTCTTCTTCGTTTTTCTCCTCCTCCTCCTTTTTCTTCTTCTTATTTTTTCTCCTCTTCTTTTTCTTTTTTCTCCTCCTCCTCCTTTTTCTTTTTTTTCTTTTTTCTCCTCCTCCTCTTTTTTCTTCTTTTTCTTTTTTCTCCTCCTCCTCCTTTTTCTTCTTTTTCTTTTTTCTCTCCTCCTCCTCCTCCTCCTCCTCCTCCTCCTTTTTCTTCTTTTTCTTTTTTATCCTCATCTTGCTCCTGCTCCTCCTCCTTTTTCTTCTTATTTTTCTTTTTCTGCTCCTCTCCTCTCCCTCCTCCTCCTCCTCCTTCTTCTTCTTTCTTCTCCTCCTCCTCTTTTTTCTTCTTCTTCTTTTTTCTCTTCCTCCTCTTCTTTTTTCTCCTCCTCCTCTTCTTTTTCTTTTTTCTCCTCCTCTTCTCCTGCTGCTCCTCCTCCTCTTTCTTCTTCTTCTTCTTCTTCTTCTCCCATATTTGCTCTCTGTACCTGCAGTTCCGTGCTTTGTGTAAACTGGACTGCTTTTTTTATTTATTTATTTTTTTGGTAGTTCCTGCATAACAGATCTTAACATCTTGAGTGCTGTCATGCTGTCATGGGCCAGGAGGTGCATCTCAATATTTCCTGGTTGATGCAGCTTCTGAGCATGTGCTTGAGGTGCCCGGGCAAGTTCAGAAACAGGTGAATTACCAGCCTTGAACTTGGCATACATGTGATTTCCGAACTCGAATCTGAATCAGTGAATGGAATGAAGACAATATCCCACCACTTACTTGGTGCTCCTAGTAACAGACTAACCGAGCCTAGTTAACAGCTCGTCGTTGGTATCCAAAGTAGTGGATGCTACAAAGAAGCTCGCTTTCTGTATACGAACAAGACGATCTAATACGCTGACAATGCCTGTGTTTCGACATCTTCAAGGCATCGCCCCTTAAGAGCATTCAGTTTACAGCTGAATACAAAAGAGCTAAAATAAAACTCCAGATAATGATAGAGGGTATATGTGATGTAAGAGACCGGTTAGCATAGTGGTTAGAGCTCTCGTCTAGCAACCGAATGGTCAAGGGTTCGAATCCCCAGCTGAGCTTTGGGGGTTTTTTTTTTCTTTCACAGACCAATATGGCCCGGAGGTCAACCCAGCAAATGGATACCAGCGAAAACCTGGAAAGGAAAGGCAGCGAGGAAAGGAACTGGCCACCCTACCTGGTATGCTGATGGCCCAGAATAATGAGGTTCATACACTACGACATTTGCTATGGAACTACCTTCACTTTACTTATCTCTCTCTCTCTCTCTCTCTCTCTCTCTCTGAACCTTAAGTGCCCAGGGCACATGGGGCTTCCGCAAGGGTTTTCCACAAATGCCTGTCCTTCGCCTTTTTTCTGCTCTTGCCCAGGCGAGCCCTCTATTGGTCAACATCCTCTCTGTTGTTCTTCTCCATGTATCTTTTGGTCTACCCTTACTTCTGCTCCCCTGTGGTGTCCATCTTAGTGCTATTTTTGGTAGTGAGTTGTCAGTCATTCGGAGCACATGTCCCAACCATCACCAACGTCTTTCCTCAATAATTGTTGTCAGTGGTTTCATCTGCATTTCTGCTAATAAGATGTTATTTCTTGTGGTGTTTGGCCAAAATATTTTTCTAATTCTTCGTAAACATTTAGTCTGGAAAGAATTTAACTTGTTTTCTATGGTTTTGGTGATTTTCCAGCATTCACTTCCATAGAGTAGTACACTTAGAACATTACTCTTAAATATCCTGATTTTCATATTTATGCTTAGTTTTTTTTATTTCCATATAGTCTGCAGCATTGCAAAAGCCTGGTTTGCTCTAGTAAGTCTGCTGTTGATGTCCTCTGTGCTGTCTCCATTTTCTACTACTCTGCTGCCAAGGTATACAAATTCGTTGACCTCCTCCACTAACTTGCTATCTACTCTGAGTACATTTCTGTTGTTCACATTTTGCTTCATTAACTTTGTCTTTCCTACGTTGATCTTTAGTCCTATGTTGTTTGCATTCTGAGTTAGCTTGTTTATTTTATCTTGCATATCTTTGTGACTGCTTGATAATAGACAAATGTCGTCCGCAAAGTCAAGGTCCTCCAGCACTGTGTCAATGGTCCATTGTAATCCTCTGCGTTTGTCTGATGTTGCCTCCTTCATTAACCAGTCTACTGCCAAGATAAATAATGTTGGTGATAGTACACATCCCTGTTTCACTCCTGTTTGTACCCTAAAGCTGCTGGAGGTATGTTCTCCACAGATAACTTTGCACTGAAAACCCTCGTATAGGGCTTTGATTACATTAACTATTTTATGGGGGAGGCCATGCCATCTTAGGATTTTCCACAGTGCATCTCTATTGACCCCCCGTGTGGTACCCGGGATCTGCAAAGAATAGGACCACTGTACCCTACCATGCATGATCGTAAAAGGCGACTAAGGAGGGTTCAGCATAGGGCCAGCAACCCTATCTGGTAAAAAAACTATCAGACTGCTACAGAAACGGAAGCAAGGGAAAAAGCAAATGCAGGTGGAAGGAGAAATGCGTATCAGGAAACTGAGCCCATGAAGGTTGTGGATGAAAGCCAGCCACTGGAAGTCCCCAGCCCGACTGCAGACCTCATGGAACCTAAACATAAGATGCAAATAGGCAGCTGGAATTTAAGAACACTAAACCAGACTGGAAAACTAGCACAAACCATCAAGGAAATGCACAGATACAAACTAGACATACTAGGAATACAAGAAGCAAGATGGACAGGACAAGGCAGAAGGAAATTAACAACACAGCACACAGAAGATACAATAATATGGTCAGGTAAAGAAGATCTTCATGAAGGAGGAGTAGCATTGATTATAACAAAAGAAGCATCAAGAGCATTGCTGAAATGGACCCCAATAAATGAGAGATTATTATATGCACGATTCAACTCAAGATTCACGAAGCTGTCTATTATAATTTGTTATGCACCAACAGAAGCAGCTGAAGAGGAATTAAAAGAAGATTTTTACAACAGCCTCCAAGCAACAGTAGAAACAATACCCAAGCATGATATGCTACTCATCTTGGGCGACTTCAATGCAAAAGTAGGTGAAGGAAATGAAGATAGAAGAAGAATCATGGGAAGAGAAGGAATTGGAGAAATAAATGAAAATGGAGAAAGACTGTGCAGTTTCTGTGAAGAAAACATGATGACCATCGGAGGGACAATTTTCCAACACAAAAACATCCATAAGGTGACTTGGAGGTCACCAGATAAAACCACAGAAAACCAAATCGATCACATACTAATAAACAACAAGTGGAAACGGTCACTACAAGATGTACGAGCAAGGAAAGGAGCAGATGTAGGAAGTGATCACAACCTTCTGGTAGCAAAAATAAAACTAAAATTAAGGAAAGCCAAAATCGGAGAACACAGAAAGATACATTTTGATACAAGCAAACTGATAGACCAGCAAACAAGAAATGAATTCTCAATAGTACTTAAGAACCACTTCAGTGTTCTACAAGACGAAGCAGAAATGTCCATATTAGAGTTCAATAAAACACTACAGGAAACAGCAAAAGAGGTGCTGGGATATCGGAAAAGGAGAAAAGAGGAATGGATAAGCGAGACCACATGGGAAAAGATAGAGCAAAGAAAAGAAATCAAGAAAAAATTACTGAACACCAAATCACAACGGCTTAAAGAACGAGTTTTAAGTAGTTATGCACAAAAAGACAAAGAAGTGAAGGAATCATGCCGTCAAGATAAACGTCAATATTATGACAACTTAGCAGAAGCAGCAGAGAAAGCAGCATATACAAATGACATGAAAACCATATATAAAATCACAAAGCAGATGACAGGTAACTTCAACACAAGATGTGAAAGTGCAGTAAGAACACAAAATGGACAACTGGTCAGTGGAGAAAGAGAAAAAATTGAAAGATGGAGGGAACACTTTAACACTCTACTAAACAGAACACAAGCAGCACAAACAATAGACATACCTGAAGCAAAAACGGAACTAAACATCAATACAGGATCAATAACAATAAATGAAGTAAAGGAGGCGATAAAGAAGCTAAAATCAGACAGGGCATCAGGTGAAGATGAAGTGACTGCGGAGATGTTGAAAGCAGAAGAAACAGAAGCACCAAAACAACTTTGCCGGATATTACAACAAATTTTGGATTTAGAAAAAGCCCCAGAGGAGTGGAAAACTGGTCTTATAGTAAAATTACCAAAGAAGGGTGACCTCAGAGATTGCGGGAACTGGAGAGGCATTACCCTACTGCCTCTCACCAGTAAAGTATTTTGCAGAATAATCATCAACAGAATTGTACCAACACTTGAGGAAAAACATCGGAAAGAGCAGGCAGGATTTAGGAAAGGAAGATCATGCATAGACCACATATTTGTACTTAGACAAATATTAGAACAGGCAAATGAGTGGCATAGAACAACATATGCATTATTCATAGATTTTGAGAAAGCCTTTGACAGTGTCAACAGAGATGCACTGTGGAAAATCCTAAGATGGCAGGCCTCCCCCATAAAATAGTTAATGTAATCAAAGCCCTATACGAGGGTTTTCAGTGCAAAGTTATCTGTGGAGAACATACCTCCAGCAGCTTTAGGGTACAAACAGGAGTGAAACAGGGATGTGTACTATCACCAACATTATTTATCTTGGCAGTAGACTGGTTAATGAAGGAGGCAACATCAGACAAACGCAGAGGATTACAATGGACCACTGACACAGTGCTGGAGGACCTTGACTTTGCTGACGATATTTGTCTATTATCAAGCAGTCACAAAGATATGCAAGATAAAATAAACAAGCTAACTCAGAATGCAAACAACATAGGACTAAAGATCAACGTAGGAAAGACAAAGTTAATGAAGCAAAATGTGAACAACAGAAATGTACTCAGAGTAGATAACAAGTTAGTGGAGGAGGTCAACGAATTTGTATACCTTGGCAGCAGAGTAGTAGAAAATGGAGACAGCACAGAGGACATCAACAGCAGACTTACTAGAGCAAACCAGGCTTTTGCAATGCTGCAGAATATATGGAAATCCAAAAAAACTAAGCATAAATATGAAAATCAGGATATTTAAGAGTAACGTTCTAAGTGTACTACTCTATGGAAGCGAATGCTGGAAAATCACCAAAACCATAGAAAACAAGTTGAATTCTTTCCAGACTAAATGTTTACGAAGAATTAAAAAAATATTTTGGCCAAACACTATAAGAAATAACATCTTATTAGCAGAAATGCAGATGAAACCACTGACAACAATTATTGAGGAAAGACGCTGGCGATGGTTGGGACATGTGCTCCGAATGACTGACAACTCACTACCAAAAATAGCACTAAGATGGAGACCACAGGGGAGCAGAAGTAAGGGTAGACCAAAAGAGACATGGAGAAGAACAACAGAAAGGATGTTGAGCAATAGAGGGCTCACCTGGGCAAGAGCAGAAAAAAAGGCGAAGGACAGGCATTTGTGGAAAACCCTTGCGGAAGCCCCATGTGCCCTGGGCACTTAAGGTTCAGAGAGAGAGAGAGAGAGAGAGAGAGAGAGAGAGAGAGATCTGTTGACACTGTCAAAGGCTTTTTCAAAATCTATGAATAATGCATATGTTGTACTATGCCACTCATTTGCCTGTTCTAATATTTGTCTAAGTACAAATATGTGGTCTATGCATGATCTTCCTTTCCTAAATCCTGCCTGCTCTTTCCGAAGTTTTTCCTCAAGTGTTGGTACAATTCTGTTGATGATTATTCTGCAAAATACTTTACTGGTGAGTGACAGTAGGGTAATGCCTCTCCAGTTCCCGCAATCTCTGAGGTCACCCTTCTTTGGTAATTTTACTATAAGACCAGTTTTCCACTCCTCTGGGGCTTTTTCTAAATCCAAAATTTGTTGTAATATCCGGCAAAGTTGTTTTGGTGTTTCTGTTTCTTCTGCTTTCAACATCTCCGCAGTCACTTCATCTTCACCTGATGCCCTGTCTGATTTTAGCTTCTTTATCGCCTCCTTTACTTCATTTATTGTTATTGATCCTGTATTGATGTTTAGTTCCGTTTTTGCTTCAGGTATGTCTATTGTTTGTGCTGCTTGTGTTCTGTTTAGTAGGGTGTTAAAGTGTTCCCTCCATCTTTCAATTTTTTCTCTTTCTCTACTGACCAATTGTCCATTTTGTGTTCTTACTGCACTTTCACATCTTGTGTTGAAGTTACCTGTCATCTGCTTTGTGATTTTATATATGGTTTTCATGTTATTTGTATATGCTGCTTTCTCTGCTGTTTCTGCTAAGTTGTCATAGTATTGACGTTTATCTTTATGATGTGATGTATTAAAACCGCTCCACCTCACTTGTCTTGCCTTGTCTCCTTCCTCGTATACCTTTTGGTGTTTAGGGGGACAAATAAGTGTCTTCATAGGGCTTCATATAATGGTATATTTAATGCTTCTGTAATTTCCTCTGTCCATCTCCTTCGTGGGTGGCTCTTCCTCTGTTACCCACAAATAATTCTGTGAAAGCCTTTCTTTTGTCACACACCGTCTGCTAGTAACCGTGTAACATGCCCAAACCATTTGACTTGCTGTTCCTGGATATAGTGTAATACTGGTGTTACTCCAACCTTTGCCCTGATGATGTCATTTCTTATTTGGCCTATGCTTATCACATTTCATCATCATCATCATCATCATCAGGTGCCGTGCCGACTGGCTTTGGCTATTATGCTTCTCCAAAGTACACGATCCTTCATGTAGGCCATCAGTTCAGTTGGTGATCTCCTCTCACACCATCCCGTCAGACTGTTCAGTATGATATCTCTTTGTCTTCCTCTTGATCTTCTTCCTTCTATTTTTCCTGTTGTTATAATATTTTCAATGCCCCCTCTTCTAATTGCATGTCCTATGAAAGTACATTGTCTCTCTCTTATCTTTGTGACAAGATTTTTTTGTCTCTCCAGCTCTTCTCATACATTCTTGATTAGTTATTTTTGCTGTCCAGGGAATTCGCAACATTCTTCTAATAAACCACATTTCTGCTGCTTCCAATGATTTTTGTGCAGACTTGCCTATTGTCCATGATTCACTTCCATATAACAAGATAGGTTCAATATAGCATTTTATGACTCGTTTTCTAATATTCATTGATAAAGATGTGTTAGCTAATATGTTTCTCATTCTCTGAAATGCAGTCTTTGCTTGGCCTATTCTGTTCCTAATTTCTGTTCTGCATTTCCCATCTGATGTTATTACTGCTCCAAGGTATTTGAATTTCTGCACATGCTTTAGAATAGTTCCGTTTAATTTAATACTGCATGTTGGTGGATTCTGTTTCTTAGATATAACCATAGTCTCTGTCTTTTTGATGTTTAAAGTAAGGCCTTTCTGTTCACTTTCTTTGGCGACTTTATCCAAGAGATTTTGCAGGTCTTGTTGGTTCTCAGCTATCAGTACTGTGTCGTCAGCATACCGAAGGTTGTTAATATTGTATCCTCCAATTTTTATGCCTGGTTCTGTGATGATTGTTCTTAGAATATTCTCGCTATACAGAGAAAAAAGGTCTGGAGATAGTACACATCCCTGTCGCACCCCTTGTTTTATAGGTTGATATTTAGCATTTCTATTTTCAACTCGAACTGCTGCTTCTTGCTGCCAGTATAGATGTTTTACAGTCCTCATGTCGTTGCCGTCTATGCTGATGTCTTCAAGCATTTTAATAATTTCATTATGTTTCACCTTGTCGAATGCCTTGGTGTAATCAATGATGCATAAGTAGAGATCTTTCTGTACTTCTAAAGCTCTTTCTATTAGTGTTCGTAAAGCATAAATGGCATTGTGTGCTCCCTTTCCTTCAACAAATCCAAACTGTTCATCTGCTATTTCCATTTTTATCTTTTTCCTTGTTCTTCTCATAATGATTCTCAGAAGTAGCTTCGTTATGTGACATGAGAGGCTGATAGTCCGGTGGTCATCACATTCCTTTGAACCTGGTTTTCTTTTTTGGTAGTGCTATAAACGTGGATTTAATCAGGTCACTGGGAATATAACCACTGTTGTAAATGTCATTCTGTAACTTGGTTATTATTTTTATTCCTGTCTCCTCTAGTGCCTCTATTTCTTCTATTGTTATATTATTAGGCCTAGTTGCTTTTCCTTTCTTCATGTGTTTGATGGCATCTATGATTTCATCTTCAGGTATTGGTGGTCCCTCACAGTTTTCAGTATCTGGTGTTAATTCTGGTCTTTCTCCTCCATATAGCTCACCGATATACTCTGTCCACCTGTCCACAAGGTCTTCTTTTCCCATTAACATTTTACCTTCTTTCGACTTCAAGCATCCTGTGGTATATTTTGTTTTCCTGCCTGTGAGTTCACTAATTCGTTTGTGCATGTTTTTGCTGTCTTTATTATGAGCGTCCTCTATCTGTCTGCATTTAACCACACTTCCTTTGCTTCTCTGCATTTGCGTCTTATTTCTTTATTTATCTTGCTATGTTTTTCCTCGTTATTTTTACTCCTCCTCCTCTTGGCCATCTTTTAAGATGTTGTCTGTCATCTATTTATTTTTAGGGGCTTCTTTTTTCGGTGGTAGTATCTCCTTAACAGTTTGGCGGATAGAATCTCTTAACATTGCTATTTATCTTTGCTATTGCATTGTATCTATTTGTTATAATAACTTTGTATTGTTCTCGCAGTTCTTGGTCATTTTTAAGAAGTTATGTACTCATTTTGAAGTTTCTCACTTTTCTGCCTGCTTTCTTTAGCTTTATTCTAACTTTTCCACAGAGTGGGTCATGGTCACTATTGCATTCGGCTCCTGGCATGGTTTTTGTTGTCAGTAATGCATTGTGGAATCGTTTGTTGATTAATATGAAGTCTATCTGGTTAAAAGTCTTTTTGTCTGGGCTGCACCACGTTGCCAGTCTTCGAGGATGTTGTTTAAACCAGGTGTTTCCTACAACCATGCTGTGTATTCTTGCCCATTCAATTAATTTACTACCTCTGTCATTCTTCTCCCCCAATCCATAGTCACCAACGATGTCTGAAGTTCTTCCTTTACCAACCTTGGCATTAAAATCTACCATGACTATGGTAACTCCATGTGACTTTGTGGTTTTATGGCTGTCTCTATGTCATTATAAAATAGCTGTACATCTTCTTCAGAACTTTCTGATGTATAATATTTATGTTTAGTGGTCGTCCTTTCAGTTGGGCTAGCAGGACTCGGTCCTTGCTGTTTGTTCATCAAATATTATTCCTACTCCTCGTTCATGTTTCTCACTTCCTGAATATATTATTGTATATTTATCTGAGTTTATCTTCTCTGCACCTGTCCATCTAACTTCACTCATTCCTAATATGTTGATCTTCATCCTTTCCATTTCCCTCTTTACATTTTCTAATTTCCAGCCTGGAATAAAGTTCTAACATTCCATGTTGCTATTTTGAACTTGTTAGTTTTGCCACCAGTAGCTTGATGACGATCTGGCCTCACCTGTGGCTCGTGAGCTGCCCTACCGGACGAGGCTGTTCCAGAGGAACATCCATTAACGTCGTTCATGAGAAATCTATTACTCTGAATAAGCATAATTGTTCTTAGGAGCTACAACAGTGGTTTCCCGTTGTCTTCTGCCGGTTTGTGTACAGACTCTCCCCTAGCCTTTGGACTCCTTGTCCTACCCGCACGGCAGCGGGAGCGAGAGGTTTTAAGGCGCCTCTTACCCGCCTGGTATTCCCTTCACTGAGCACCTGAGGCACTTTATAGGAGTAGTAGAGCCACCTACTACCCCACCTCGCTCTCTGAGTCTACTGCCAGTTGGTCCGCGCCTGCTTATTTAGGTAAATCCTTATTCACAGGGATCCCTTATATCTGGAGGACTTTCACCATCCGCCATTATCACATTTAGTATTCTTCTCAAACATCCCATTTCCTACCCAACATATATTCATCTATTATACCCACCGTTATCTCGACTTGGCAACCCTCTCTCTCCAACCCCCCCCCCCTCCCCTTTCGCCACCACCCCTTTATTACCAACCAGGTCAGACTGTCACCACAACCTACGTATCTTCTTTTAAACATTCACAAAACCTCACGACATACGCTCTCAGGCCACAACTTCGTACAAGTCACAGCTACATACATGCTCCTTTTTTTTTTTCTTTCCTCTCCCATTCTAGTTTGTTGTATACCATACAGGTAAATTTAGACTTCCTTTTCTTGTTCCTATTTCTTCGATCTCTGTGTTTTTGTATGACGAAGCCGAAAGCTCTGTTAATGAATAAAGCTGTTCCTACATTTGTCGCACAAAAAAACCAAAAAAAAAAGAATTCTAATTAGATGTATAGAGCGTCAGATAATCATACACAGAAACTGTATTATATCAGAATTCTTTTGATGCGTGCCAACTTTATCAAAACTAATTACTATTTTTCTACAAAAACCGACATTTTAGCATGAAAGGTATAGATTATTGCCATTTGTTAAATTAGATTTGCTTTCTTTTCTCAGGTATGAGCATCATCATCATCATCATCATCATCACTGGAACGTTAGTTTGTTGTATCCATGGCACCCCCCACCCACCCCCCCCCCAACAAAATAAATGAAGCGCTTCTGATGAGGTTATCCTGGCATCCGTTCATACACTTTGAAGATAATTTTGAGTTTATCATAGGAGTGACATGTGCTGCTCGCGGAAGTACGCGTATGTTGGCTGAAATTCTTCTTCTTTCTTCTTCTTCTTCTTCTTCTTCTCAACATCACAGTGAATATAAAAGTAAATAATAAATGTTCAAATTTTATCATTCTTTACCGGGTATAAATTGGGATTATTTTCAACAGAAAACACACACACACACACACACACCTACCCACCCACACACCCACCCACACACTCCTTGCGCGTGGTTATGGGCCCCATCATCTGAAGCTTATCGCAGTTTGGCTCTTACCTTACGCAAGTTTGGCTGGTCTGGGTTCTGTTGAGATAGCGCTCTGTGTAAGGGAGTATGGACGCTGTCTGCTTGTGTGAGGGCTGGCGAACCACAGCCGGTCAAGACCCTGCTCTGCATCTCCGTTGGTGCCCTAGTAACAGGCCTCGGGCCTGGGTGACGGCTCAGGAATTGCTACAGCTTCCCATGGCGGCAGAGTTCGACTTTGAGTTTGACGCTGAGATGAGGTTCTTAACAATCAGCCGAGATAACTGTCCCAATGGACCGAGATAACCATCCCAGTGTACTGAGATAATGTCCCAATGTGCTGAGATAACTGTCCCGGTGTACTGAGATAACTGTCCCAGTGTATTGGGATAATGTCCCAATGGACTGAGATAATGTCCTAATGTACTGAGATAACTGTCCCAATGTACTGAGATAACTGTCCCAATGTACTGAGATAACTGTCCCAATGTACTGAGATAATGTCCCAATGTACTGAGATAATGTCCCAATGTACTGAGATAACTGTCCCAATGTATTGAGATAACTGTCCCAATGTACTGAGATAATGTCCCAATGTACTGAGATAACTGTCCCAATGTATTGAGATAATACTGTATTTGTCATAAGTTTTTCATTAACTGATTATAATATTATTTTAAAAAACAACAGTATTTCCATTTTTTTCATTGTTTCGCTTCTCGGATTACAGCTTATTCTGTGCACCTTCATCTATCTATCTATCTATCTATCTATCTATCTATCTATCTATCTATCTATCTATCTATCTATCTATCTATCTATCTATCTATCTATCTATCTATCTATCTGTCTGTCCGTCCGTCCGTTCGGTGTTGTCCTATGTGTTTGTGAATGGCACGTGCTTATTCCGACCAGTGTTGATTTCCCCCATGATTTACAATACTCCGTCATGTTTCATCTTTCAGTATCATAATGAGTCGTAATGAGTTATTAATGTGTCATTGATCATTTCATTTTTGCAATTTATGTGATGGTATTGACGCAGGCAGAGTACTGCGTATATTTGTGCAGGTTTGAGTTGGCAAGGATCTTCTATATATGTAAGGGAGTGTGGCTAACTCTGAGTAGTAGTCTTCTTCTTCTTCGTTCGCATTGTCTGTCTATATCTGCAGTCCTGTGTCTTGGATAAATTTCACTGTTTTTTGTAATTCATGTATGGAACCGTAGAGCTTATCTTCTTTAGTGGTTTCACTGGGCCAGTAATTACTTCTCAGTGTCTCGTAGCTGATGCAGTTCTGGAGGATATGTTCCACAGTTTGGGGCACCTGGACACATGTACATAGATTAGTAGTACTAACCTTAAACTTTGTATACATATGACTTCGGAGTCGGCTGTGTCCTGTTCGGAGACGGAAGATGGTGACTTGTTCCTTTCTGTTTAGCATGTGATAGTCATCATGTGGTGGTGTTTGTGGCTTCCTGTAGGTTTTTATCATGCTTTTCTTCTGATTATAGGTGATTGGTATGTCTGGTTGCTCCATTTCAGTGCCCTCTTTAGCCAGATGGTCAGCTTTCTCATTGCCTGATATCCCACAGTGGGAGGGAATCCATTGCAAAGTGACTCCATGTTGTAAGCCAATTTTTGACAAGGCATCCGTAAGGTCTGGTAGTTTGTTGCACTGAAGAGCTTCCAGTACTGATCTTGCATCTGTGAGAATTACTACAGGACATGTATCAATTCTGGAGTCTGACAGTTTTTCAACTGCAGCAATAATTGCCCTAACTTCTGCATCAAAGTTGTTGCAGTATTTACCAGTGGTGTTGTTTGGATATTCAATATATGCTCCTACCCCTCCATTCTTTATGGCATTATGTGCAGATCCATCTGTATACACACGTATCCAGGTGTCACATGGATATTTGTCATCTAGAACACTAAGTGTGGCTGTTGATCTTACAAGACTGCTCTGCATCTCACCATTCTGCACACCTTTCACTTCAGTCTGAATAGTTATTTGTGTATGAGTAGTAGTGAATACGCATTTATATGTTGTTAAAGAAGACGAGAGATTGGTTAGAGATGTTGAACTTCTTCTTCTTCTTCTTTCGCTTCTACCATCATGATTGCCCAGTGATCCTACTGAATTTACTCCTGTGGTTCTCGCGATAGTCTCATTTTGGATGAAGGCTCAGTGCATCGTCTAGAGTTGGACTTTCTCACTGGAAAACCTCGACGTGGTTTGGATGTGAATATATCCCCGCCGGGTGAGAGCTGGTTGCCCATCCAGTCTAGAGTTGGACTTTCTCATTGGAAAACCTCGACGTGGTTGGATGTGAATATATCCCCGCAGGTTGAGAGCTGGTTGCCCATCCAGTCTGGAGTTGCACTTTCTCACTGGAAAACCTCGACGTGGTTTGGATGTGAATATATCCCCGCCAGGTGAGAGCTGGTTGCCCATCCAGTCTAGAGTTGGACTTTCTCACTGGAAAACCTCGACGTGGTTTGGATGTGAATATATCCCCGCAGGTTGAGAGCTGGTTGCCCATCCAGTCTGGAGTTGGACTTTCTCACTGGAAAACCTCGACGTGGTTTGGATGTGAATATATCCCCGCCGGGTGAGAGCTGGTTGCCCATCCAGTCTAGAGTTGGACTTTCTCATTGGAAAAACTCGATGTGGTTGGATGTGAATATATCCCCGCAGGTTGAGAGCTGGTTGCCCATCCAGTCTGGAGTTGCACTTTCTCACTGGAAAACCTCGACGTGGTTTGGATGTGAATATATCCCCGCCGGGTGAGAGCTGGTTGCCCATCCAGTCTAGAGTTGGACTTTCTCATTGGAAAAACTCGACGTGGTTGGATGTGAATATATCCCCGCAGGTTGAGAGCTGGTTGCCCATCCAGTCTGGAGTTGGACTTTCTCACTGGAAAACCTCGACGTGGTTTGGATGTGAATATATCCCCGCCAGGTGAGAGCTGGTTGCCCATCCAATCTATAGTTGGACTTTCTCACCGGAAAGCCTCAATGTGAGATGTTGAACTAAGTAGTAGCATCACTTGGAGTGACGCCTTGCGTGAACATGTTGATTTCATAAACATGCTCATATTTTCCATGTTAGTGTTAATTGTTTATTGAAATACATGTTGTGTGTGTGTGTGTTTATATGTTATCAGGTGTAAACGTGTGCGGTGTCTGGTGTTGTGATTAAACCTGACCTTGATTTGCCTCGATCACTTTATGCCTTTTGAGTAGTTATTTATTGGTGATGAAAGTAAAGACGAATGAGATGTTAACTATTGTTCCAGCACAAAGCCATTTTATGGTAGCTTATATAGACACCACACTGGTCTCTCATGGCGAAGGGCGGGGGTTCGAATCCGGCAGGAGGCGCCCCAGTCGCCCAGCTGTAGAAATGTGTACCCGACCTCTTCTGGAGTTGGGGAAGGAAAGACGGCCATGTGTGATACTGACCATATCACCCTCTAGTGTAATGACAGGTCAAGGAAAATATGGGCACTAGCACCGTATTCCAATGTGCCTCTAAGGCATGACAGGATTACCTTTACTTTTGCCTTTATGTAAGCACCAACTGAGAGGCGCTTCCCCTACGGGATCGGTGCTGTACCTGAGAGTGTTCCAGGCACAGCTGTACTTCATTCAGCACTAATCTTATTACATAAAGGCTAGCGATTTAAGCCATGAACACCAAGAACCTCCTTTCGATGATAAAGATAAGAGATAAAGAAGCAAAATGGAGAGAAGATTTGAAAAGTTAGATAAAACAAGCACCAAGTAATAAGTAAAACACATATTTTACAATTACACCCAGAAATACTGATGTAGGGTCTTGACCTGGTCAGAGATTGTTTCAGAAATACTGATGTAGGGTCTTGACCTGGTCAGGGATTGTTTCAGAAATACTGATGTAGGGTCTTGACCTGGTCAGAGATTGTTTCAGAAATACTGATGTAGGGTCTTGACCTGGTCAGAGATTGTTTCAGAAATACTGATGTAGTGTCTTGACCTGGTCAGAGATTGTTTCAAAAATACTGATGTAGAGTCGTGACCTGGTCAGAGATTGTTTCAGAAATACTGATGTAGAGTCGTGACCTGGTCAGAGATTGTTTCAGAAATACTGATGTAGAGTCGTGACCTGGTCAGAGATTGTTTCAGAAATACTGATGTAGAGTCTTGACCTGGTCAGAGATTGTTTCAGAACCACTGATGTAGAGTCGTGACCTGGTAAGAGATTGTTTCAGAAATACTGATGTAGAGTCTTGACCTTGTCAGAGATTGTTTCAGAAATACTGATGTAGAGTCGTGACCTGGTAAGAGATTGTTTCAGAAATACTGATGTAGAGTCTTGACCTGGTCAGAGATTGTTTCAGAAATACTGATGTAGAGTCGTGACCTGGTAAGAGATTGTTTCAGAAATACTGATGTAGAGTCTTGACCTGGTCAGAGATTGTTTCAGAACCACTGATGTAGAGTCGTGACCTGGTAAGAGATTGTTTCAGAAATACTGATGTAGAGTCGTGACCTGGTCAGAGATTGTTTCAGAAATACTGATGTAGAGTCTTGACCTGGTCAGAGATTGTTTCAGAACCACTGATGTAGAGTCGTGACCTGGTAAGAGATTGTTTCAGAAATACTGATGTAGAGTCTTGACCTGGTCAGAGATTGTTTCAGAACCACTGATGTAGAGTCGTGACCTGGTAAGAGATTGTTTCAGAAATACTGATGTAGAGTCGTGACCTGGTCAGAGATTGTTTCAGAAATACTGATGTAGAGTCATGACCTGGTCAGAGATTGTTTCAGAAATACTGATGTAGAGTCGTGACCTAGTAAGAGATTGTTTCAGAAATACTGATGTAGAGTCGTGACATGGTAAGAGATTGTTTCAGAAATACTGATGTAGAGTCGTGACCTAGTAAGAGATTGTTTCAGAAATACTGATGTAGAGTCGTGACATGGTAAGAGATTGTTTCAGAAATACTGATGTAGAGTCATGACCTGGTCAGAGATTGTTGGCTGAGGTAGAGTGATCACCTCGGCTGAGGCTGGCCCTGGTAACTGGGCGTCTGCTGTTGTTTCTATTAGGGCAGGTCCCACTTGTCGTGGAGTCTGCTGAAAGGAGTGTTTCTTGCGCCTGCACAAAGACTTCCAGCTAAGATTCCAACCAACTCCACATCCATTACAAGAACTATGCTCAGCCTGCCACTGGTTCGATAGCAGGTAACGCAAGTTCGCGTTTGCAAAGAGACTGAAAGAAAAACACTTCATAAATTTTTTTTTAAAAAGGGAGAGACAGAGAGAGAGAGAGAAGAAAGTGGCCGAAAGGGGAAAAGTATGAAGACGAAGAAAAGATAAAACATAGAAGAAGGGGGAAGAAAGAAAGAAAATTTAAAAAAAAGAAGAAAAGAGAAAAAAATAAAAGTGAAAAAAGTAAGAAAGAAAAAAGGAAAGAAGCAGAACGAACAAAAAGAAGAAGGAAAGAAGAAATAAAAAATAAAAGAAGAAAGAAGGAAAGATATAGATGAAAGGAGGAAGGAAAAGAAAGAAGGAAAAAAGAAAGAAAGAAAGAGAGAGAGAGAAAGAAAGAAAAAGAAGAATGAAAGTAGAAATAAAAAGAAGAAATAAGAAATAAAAAGAAAGAAAGAAAGAAAGATATAGATGAAAGGAGGGAGGAAAAGAAAGAAGAAAAGAAAGAAAGAAAGAATTCGGGCTATCAGCAAGTCAGAATGGCTGACTAGAGCCCTAAATGCCAGGGAAATGACCAGCTCTGATAGTCTAGAGGGACACAGATCTGTGAATACTCTCATTTTTCAACAGTACCCCCCCCCCCCTACCCCCGGGCAAGCTTTTTCAATGATCAATATCTGCCGTTTATCGAACTCCAACGAGAGATGGACTATTTGTAAATTACTAATCAGCTTCCTATAAGCCGGTACGCTGTATAATTTATTACCTTGGGCTTTTCACTTTCTTATACTTCTCGGCTCTTGGATTCACAGACTTACATGGGGAATACAGACAGCTTGTCGTATACTTCTCGGCTCTTGGATTCACAGACTTACATGGGGAATACAGACAGCTTGTTGTATACTTCTCGGCGTTTGGATTCACAAACTTACTAGGGGAACACAGACAGCTTGTCGTATATAAATATGCCTTGGAATGACACTGCTTAGGTTCTAAGGACTGTTATTGCCGGAGGTGGGGTGGAGAATTCGGCGTGCGTCTCAAACAGCCTCTGGCAGTCAAGTCCAGCTCCTGGCCTTCCCGTGGCAGAACTGTTTAAACTGACAAAAGAAGGGGCGAAGGCGAATATCTGGCGCCTGAAAACCAGATACTTAGGGTAGATGAGTGGCACGTTTGGTAGCTCATCTACCGCTGCTGGCGAGATTCTTCAGCTGCCGTGCGTGGAGCGGTGCTCCTCCCGGCCAATGAAGAAAGGTGAAAAGGGTTGCCGCGCGGCACCACTGCGGTAAGAGTGGTAGAAAGAATAAGGCGAAGCAAACAGTCAAATCACGGCACCTCTGGTCTGGAGGTCGGCCACGTCCTGAGTGCAGTCATATCGGGTGAAATGCATGAACCGGCTTGTCCCAGAGGTTAAGACACTGCTGGCGAGACTCTTCAAATGCCGCGCGTGGAGTGAAGCTCCTCTCGGTCAAGGAAGTAAATGCGGAAAAGAAATAAAGGTTGCTGTGTGGTACTGATGTGAAAAGGTGAAGGAAAGGATAAAGTGAAGTTTAATCGGTATGTCCAGTAGTATCACTGCGAGAGCTACACATACTACGGCGCCTCTGCTCTAGAGGCAGGCCACGTCCGAAATACACCTACAATGGTGAAATATGCCTAAACCGGCACACACCAGGGGTGGAACTTCATGGCTAGACATGTCATGCCACCTCCGCTCTAGAGGTCGGTCACGCCTGATACACACCCATACTGGTGAATTATGCCTAAACCGGCTCACACCACGGGTGAATCTTGAAGGCTATGCATGTCACAATACCTCTGCTCTAGAGGTCGGTCACGTCTCAAACACGCCCATACTGGGATAATATGTCTAAACCGGCTCAACCCAGGGGTAGAAGTCACTAGCGGCGAGGATTCATCCTCCTGGACAAAAGCTCCATCCTGGTCACAATTGGGAAAGGTAGCTGCCACAATCACAAAATGTTTAAATCGGAGACACTGGACCAGGGCAGTCTAGATAGGCAACCACCTCTCACCCGGCGGGGATGTTTGCGTATCCTAATCACGCTGAAGTTTTCCCGGTGAGAAAGTCCAACTCTGGACTGGATGGGCAACCACCTCTCACCCGGCGGTGATACACAGGTATCTCAAAACACGTCGAGGTTTTCCGGTGAGAAGTTCCAACTCTGGCCTGGGTGGGCTACCGCCTCTCACCCAGCGGGGATGCACTGATATCCTAAACACGTCGAGGTCTTCCGGTGAGAAAGTCCAACTCTATACTAAACTGGTGCAACGAAAACCACGGTGTCACGCAATCCCGCTTCTGAGACCCACCAAGAATACAGGCTAAAGCCCTGTGATACTCTGAACCCCTTGTGGTCCTCACGGGGATCTCGTGTGGTCCTTTCGGGGAGACCACGTGACTTAACGAGGACCACAGGCATAAACTCAGTAGGACCACAGTGCGGTCTTGATGGTAGAAGCGAACGAAGAAGAAGAAGAAGACAGTGGAGATAGATCGTGGAGAATGAATACAGGAAGCCCATAAGTACTAACATTTTAAAGAGGGAAATTTTGCAGCTTAAGACGAACCCCCCCCCCCCCCCCCCCCCCCCCCCGCCCACAGTTAAAGAAAAAGATCCGTATAATTATTTTGTAAAATTATGTTTAATTTTTAAAAAAAATAACATTATCAACAGATGGGATTTATAAAATACCCGTTTGTAAACTGTAAAAATAATTCCCATAGTAGAATTAGTGTTCCTATTCTAAGTCCCGTGACATGTGCGTGCAGCAGAGGGATGAAGTGTTAGAGCCTTCACATTTCTAGACCACTACAGCTTTCTGAAGTAGGGGTGCCATCATCTGTTCTCGCTGTCTCTCTCTCTCTCTCTCTCTCTTTTTAAGAGAAAGTTGGGGGTGGGGTGTTAATTTATTAGGTATAGGTTAATTCATTAAGTATATATTAATTTATTAGGCATAGATTAATTTATTATCTTATATCCCTCCCGTGTCGTTAAACGTCACATAGGGCTCGCAAGGTAGTTCACCAGTTTTTCCTGTCTTCCGCGAGTCTTTCAACCTGATCAAAGGATTTTATGCCTGTTAATTTGGCCTCTCTTAACAATGTCCTCTTCAGAGTTTCACGCGGTCTGCCTCTTTTTCTTTGGCCTGTTGTGTTCCACTTTCTAGCTTGTTTTGGGATTTTCTGACTGTTTCTTCTCATCACGTGACCAACATATGTCCATTTTTCCTGATCACCCATGAGACTGATTGTTGTTCAGTCATCTGTCTTATCTCTCCATTGTTCTTGAATTCGTTCCATTTGATGCCGAGTATTTTCCTTATGCATTTGTTTTCAAAAGAGTCTAATTTCTTTTCTGTTTCTTTAGTTGTTTTCCAGTTTTCGCATGCATAAATGAGGGTGGATATTTATTAATTTATTAGGTATAGATTAATTTATTAGGTATCTCAAATTCTTTCAAAAATTTCCAAAAGCTGCTCCTATCTACGCTGCCATAGGCTTTCTTGAAGTCAATGAAGATATTATGTACTTTTTATCATATTCCCACCATTTTTCTGCTCTTTGGCGTAGATAAAATATTTGGTCTACAGTTGATCTGTTCTTCCCAAAACCTGCTTGATAGTCTCCCAGTATGTTCTCGCTGTATGATTTTAATCTATTTAAAAGTATAATAAATAGTATTTTGTAGCTTGTTTGTAGTAATGATATTCCCTCTGTAGTTTTCACATTTGCTCTTATCACCTTTTTTGAATACTGGGATCAGTAATGATTCTCTCCATTCACTAGGGAGTTTTTCTTTCCTCCATATTTGTTGTATTAGTGCACATATCTGTTCTGTAGATCTAGACCTCCTTCCTTAATCAGTTCTGTAGCAATTCCACCTGAACCAGTTGCTTTGTTATTTTGTAGAAACATGATAATGTAGATGTTCGGGTTCATAAGTCTGTATATGGATGCATCAGCTGCAGGTCATCTTGCTCATAAACAAGAAGCCTACAGGAGTGATGTTAGGGAGGCATAGTTCCGCAAGGGACATGCAAATGAATGAATGGATGGAGTCTGTATTTCTTTGTACGGTAATGTGGTTATAGGCTCTTCACAGTTTAGTAATTTTTCAAAGTATTCCTTGCATCTGATACATATTTTCTCTTAATTATTTATCATGTTTCCATTACTATCCTTCAGGCTCTGCAGAGGTTGTTTATTCCCTTGCTTTACTGTTCGCAGTTCTTTATAAAATTCCTTTTTTTTTAAAATTTGTATTTGGATGACTTGTCTGTATCTCGCTCACCATGTCTTTCATATGTTTTGATAGTAGTTGCTGGTATAAGTTTAATTGATTGTATTTGATAGTAACATCGCAGCTTTTCTTCGTTCGCTTCTACCAACAAGACCGCCCCGTGATCCTACTGAATTTACTCCTTTGGTCCTCGATAGGTCCCGTGGTCCCCCTGTGGTCCCCGAAAGGACCACACGAAATCCCTGAGAGGACCACAATAGGTTCAGAGTATCGCAGTGTTTGAGCCTGTATTCTTGGTGGGTCTCAGAAGCGAGATTGCGTGATACCGTGGTTTTCGTTGCACCAGTTTAGTCTAGAGTTGGACTTTCTTACCGGAAAACCTCGGCGTGTTTAGGATATCAGTATATCCCCGCTCGGTGAGAGGTGCTTGCTCATCCAGTCCAGTATTGGATATTCTCACCGGAAAACCTCAGCGTGATTAGGATACGCATATATCCTCGCCGGGTGAGAGGTTGTTGCCTATCTAGACTGCACTGGTCCAGTGTCTCCGATTTCAGCATTTTGTGGTCGTGGCCGCTACCCTTCCTAGTTGTGACCAGGACGGAGCTTTTGTCCAGGAGGACGAATCCTCGCCACTAGTGACTTCCACCCCTGGGTTGAGCCGGTTTAGACATATTATCCCAGCATGGGAGTGTTTAGGACGTGACCGATCTCTAGACATAGCAGCTGAAATGTAGGAATTTGAAAGAAAACAAGGGTACATACAGCGAGCATATTAATGTAATGCTCGATTAATTTGTCCTTACAAACAGAAGATCTGATATTGTCTCAAAATATAAAGGAGTCCAGAAAAAAAATTAGAAGCAACAATATAAGGAAATAGAATTTAACAGTCTACCAAACCCCACACCGCGTATTCTTTCGAAATTGTTGAGAAATTATTCCCTCTAATGATTGTTGGTTTTGCAAAAAAAGTTGAAAGTATTCAACGTGGCTTCTAAAAATGAAATATTCTGCCCTATGAAACAGTTCACAATATGTCTGTCTTCAACATTATCTATTCATCAGACGGGAAGTAAGGAGTCTGTAAAAATCCATTCACCAGACGGGCAGTATAGGGTCAGCAAAGTCCATTCTCTGAGCTACAAATATGACTTCAGCAAAGTCTGTTCACCGGGCGAGAAGGATTTCAGCTGAATCCACTGTCTGTTATTGAAGGAAACACAGTCCGATCTACTTTCAGTTCTCTAATTCCGGCCACTGCTACCCAGTGTACTTCTTTTTATCCACTCATCTGGACTGCAAATTTAAGACATCTTAAAAATCTCGTCTGACTATACATCATCTCTTCCATTCTCCGGGTGCCATTTTGGCTTCTATATCCCTTCCGCACTCACCTCTCTGTGGAGAATTGAATCAAAGCCACTCTCCGCTTTGTCAATTTGTCGTGTCGACTTCCCAATGGTAGCAAGTTAACCGGATTCGGGCAGAGGTTGCGATCTGTTTGTGGGTTTCTCAAATCAAATTCTCCCCTCCCTAGTCGTCGAAATTACTCCCCTTTTCTCGCCTTGTTAGTCGGGGCAAACTTCGCCTTTAGCCAGAATTGTGCTAGTCTACGCCTGGGAGACACCGGCTTCATAGGGCTTCATTACCGGCACACACAAGCCGGCACAAGTACCGGCTTTGGATCCTACTTTAGACGCGCTGCAGTCTTCACGTTTTCGTCTGGGTGCCTCTAGAATGGGTCACAATTGTCGAGCATTATCGCCGACTTCTCCCACCACCCCCTCCCCGTCCACTCTAACTCCGGTGTCGCGAGAGTTAATGCGTGCGGAGCGCGTGCTCACCAGCGCGTGTGAACACGTCCCAGGTTTTAAATCAGGAGGGTGGATGATGAACTCCTGCGAGAGTCTTGGGTGAGTTTATAAATTGGGCTGTTGAAATGTTCCCTCGAGAGGTTTCTGTTTTAATGGATAAAATTAGCCCGATAATTGTGTCTAAATCGTTCCTCCCCTCTCCACTCATCGTTTCTCAAGTGTTACAATTCGAAAAATAATGATTGTTTCGTTTCTTATTTTTCCGCGACTTAGTGCTTATTCCCGGAAGTTAACGAATTTTTGGTCTGCCCGCCAGGGGGGAGTTTTGGGCGTCTTCGTGGAGCGTCGACAGACTCCAAGTTTTTAGTATCATTTTTTTTTTTTAGTTCAGCAAATAACGATCACTATCTAAAAATAAAGGTCAGGATGGTTTTTGTTGCATTTTTAAAAATTTTTGTTTTAGTGTAAAACAGAAGATGATTTTCGAATCTACGCCCATTTTACTGTGAAAAGGTTGATATACTGACCAAGGAGATGATATTCTGATAAAAGGATTCATGTACCGACTAAAGAGATACTGTATTGACTGTATCTCTCCATTGACTAAAGATATACTGTACTGACTAAAGATATACTGTACTGACTAAAGATATACTGTATTGACTAAAGATATACTGCATTGACTAAAGATATACTGTAATGACTAAAGATATACTGTACTGACTAAAGATATATTGTATTGGCTAAAGATATGCTGTACTGACTAAAGATATGCTGTATTGACTAAAGATATACTGTATGACTAAAGATATACTGTATTGACTAAAGATATACTGCATTGACTAAAGATATACTGTAATGACTAAAGATATACTGTACTGACTAAAGATATATTGTATTGGCTAAAGATATGCTGTACTGACTAAAGATATGCTGTATTGACTAAAGATATACTGTATGACTAAAGATATACTGTATTGACTAAAGGTATGCTGTACTGACTAAAGATATACTGTATTGACTAAAGATACACTGTATTGACTAAAGATATGCTGTACTGACTAAAGATATGCTGTACTGACTAAAGATATGCTGTACTGACTAAAGATATGCTGTATTGACTATAGATATGCTGTACTGACTAAAGATACGCTGTACTGACTAAAGATATACTGTATTGACTAAAGATATGCTGTACTGACTAAATACATGCTGTACTGACTAAAGACATATTGTACTGACTAAATACATGCTGTACTGACTAAAGACATATTGTACTGACTAAAGATATGCTGTACTGACTAAAGACATATTGTACTGACTAAAGATATGCTGTACTGACTAAAGACATATTGTACTGACTAAAGATATGCTGTACTGACTAAAGACATATTGTACTGACTAAAGATATGCTGTACTGACTAAAGACATATTGTACTGACTAAAGATATACTGTACTGATCCTTCGAGAAGTTTCTCACTATCACCATCATGTTCTCATTCTCACTGGAGCGGTACACCCCCCCCCCCCCCGACCACAGCCTAATTCGACTGAGTCCAGGTCACAGGCACGGTTCAGTGAGAACACTGGCTTCCTTTACATTTTGGAATAGATCAAAACTGCCCTCCGAAAAGACTCCACCATCATACGGACTGTAACACTAATCATACGGACCGTAACGCTCATCATACGGACTGTAACATTAATCATACGGATTGTAACACTAATCATACGGACTGTAACACTAATTATAAGGATTGTAACACTAATCATACGGACTGTAACACTAATCATACGGATTGTAACACTAATCATACGGACCGTAACGCTCATCATACGGACTGTAACACTCATCATACGGACTGTAACACTAATCATACGGACTGTAACGCTCATCATACGGACTGTAACGCTCATCATACGGACTGTAACGCTCATCATACGGACTGTAACGCTCATCATACGGACTGTAACACTCATCATACGGACTGTAACGCTCATCATACGGACTGTAACACTCATCATACGGACTGTAACGCCCATCATATGGACTGTAACACTCATCATACGGACTGTAACACTCATCATATGGACTGTAACACTCATCATACGGACTGTAACGCTCATCATACGGACTGTAACACTTATCATACGGACTGTAACACTCATCATACGGACTGTAACGCCCATCATACGGATTGTAACACTATGGATTGTAACACTAATCATACGGATTCTAACACTAATTATACGGATTGTAACACTAATCATACGGATTGTAACACTCATCATACGGATTGTAACACTCATCATACGGACTGTAACACTAATCATACGGACTGTAACACCCATCATGCGGACTGTAACACTAATCATACGGAATGTAACACTAATCATATGGATTGTAACACTCATCATACGGACTATAACACTAATCATATGTACTATAACAATAATTATACGGATTGTAACACTCATCATACGGACTATAACACTAATCATATGTACTATAACACTCATCATACGGACTGTAACACTAATCATACGGATTGTAACACTCATCATACGGATTGTAACACTAATCATACGGACTATAACACTAATCATACGGACTATAACACTCATCATACGGACTGTAATACTCATCATACGGATTGTAACATTCATCATACGGATTGTAACACTCATCATACGGATTGTAACACTCATCATACGGATTGTAACATTCATCATACGGATTGTAACACTCATCATACGGATTGTAACACTCATCATACGGATCGTAACACTGTCTTGGTAAAGAGAAACGTATACGGCAGCCCAGGGAAGCTTTCCGTGCAGTTCGATGTCCTAGAATTCCTTTCCAACATGTTCTCTGGCATGTTTCCTCTCCCCCAGAACAACGCTACAGAAAGACGTCGTGTCCTGACAGTCTTCTCCGAATCTGCTTTCATTCTGGACACCAGGCTCCACCGGGTGAGGGAGAAGCCGGGGTTTTAAGCGCCTGTGGGATGAGCTGTTGAAGGAGAGCCCAAAGGTTCTGTTAGCACCCTCTCCCCCCCCCCTTCTCTACTGGAGACAAAAACGGGGTAAAACGCTATAACGTTCCCGCCTACAGTTTTAATAGGCTCCACCACGTAGCTCGACCTGGCTCTCCACAGCCCTGCCGGATACAACAGGAAGAGGAAGGATAGGATCGCGGCCTCCCCCCCCCCCCCCCCCCGATATTTGCAGCGCCCTTCTTACATGGCCACTCTTGCCCATTTTCAATATGTCCAAACTCGCGATTATCATAAAAAAAAGAACAAAACTATTCGCCGATAAGTGCAACCAGCAAGAAAAGATATGGCAGTGATGTCGGCCCAAAGACGTTCAACAAATCATCCGTGTCCGCCAGCGAAAGCTGTCAGTCGGTTCAACAGCTTTCCATTCTATTCTTAGTTCTCAATTATCTGGCCAAATCTTTGGGCACGTATTACCCCCAGCGCTCGCTTTGTTTGCGCGCAGAAATATAGTCCCCAGAAGAAAGGACCATTCCTTTGAATCTGTATCTCACATTTCCTCTTGGAACAAAGTAATAATTCTTTATTTATTGAAAGGTATTACGGGAAAATTGGACCCTTTCTGTAACTTCCTTTCCTTTACGGTTTGTACCATAGGGTTCACTATAACAGGAGAAAGGGGGGGGGGGGGAATCTTTAATTTATTCATTAAAAATAATTTTATCTGATTCCGTCAAGTCTTTTATAATATGGACTTCCTTTCTACAGTCGGACAACAATCCGCTCAAATTACGCTCTCTACAAATAACAATGGCCTCAAACGGGTTTTGCCATCGCATTCGGGGGCTTCGTGAATGCAGTACTTTATTACGCGAACAAACGATGGCGGATTCAATCTAACTTCGATCTCCATTGAGTCCTCGTCCATCTGTGTGTCGCACGTGAATTACTTGTGATTTCAGAGCCTTTCTGCCTCATTTCCTGGAAGGAACCCCCGAGCTTTAGAATACTCTGGTTCTTCAAGTCTACTACATACTGGAATCCTCAACCTCTAGTTTCATTTCTATTCTCCCTCCTCATTTCCCTCTCACACCTTATCTCTCTAAATCATAGAGATTTCTATGTCCTTTATATTGCTTTCATACATCCCTCCCCCAATTCCCCCTCCCCCCAACCCTTTTCGACTGCAGTTCGATCTAGTCTTACCCAGTCTCCGCACGGAAATTAGACATGAATCTAATCAAAGAAGCTTTTTATGAAGCTTATAGCACAGACAGCTTCCAGAACAATGGCTGAGGCCAATAACATCATGAAGAGGCCTGTGAATAACGTGAGGATGGAAGAGGGGGGGGGGAGAGTTTCTTTCTTTACTTTCCTTCTGGACCAAATAATTTTTTAAGTGTTCACTTTTCTTTCTTTAATGGCCCCTCATCCCTCCTTTTTCTATAGTTAGTACACACACCCGCGCGCGCGCACGCACGCACACACACACACACAAGGGGCACAGATAATTGAAAAAAAAAACAAGAAGAAAATGGTAGGAGCAGAACATGAACGCAAAGACGAACGAGTTGGTGTACAGACATATATCTCGTTTTACTGGGCTTCGCTTAGTACAAGGGCTCTCAGCTAGTGCCAATCCGACTCCTCCTAACTTCGCACCCCCCCCCCTTTTTACTGTTTCGGTGGTGGGGAGGGGGAGGGGAGAAATCTTGGGCCACAGACAGACTGACTTAAAACTGTTAGAATAGTGTTAGTTAGTTGGTTAGTTGGTTAGTTAGTTAGTTAGTTATTTATTTAGTTAGTTAGTTAGTTAGTTAGTTAGTTAGTTAGTTAGTTAGTTAATAGTTAGTTAGTTAGTTAGTTAGTTAGTTAGTTAGTTAGTTAGCTAGCTAGTTAGTTAATTAGTTAGTTAGTTAGTTGATCCTCTTGGGACAAAGGCGGCGCATAGGGCGGAAGACAAGGCTCTCCATGTCTGGCGATTCCTTGTTACTTGCTTTAGATCTTCGGTGTTTCTGATGAGCATTGTTGGACACTCCTTGGTGATAACTCTTCTTAGTATGTCTTTGGGTCTTCCCCGCTTTCTTTTACCCCCTGGTGACCACGTAGATGCTTGGTGTGTGAGTCGTTTTTCGTCCATTCTAAGTACGTGGCTGATGTAGTTCCAGCGACGTCTTCTGATAAAGTTTGATACGTAGTCTTAAGTTTAGTTTCTTGTCTTATTGATGTAACCGACCTGAAATCGTGCCAACAGATATTTGTTAACTGCAGTACGTTTTTTTTTTTTTGGTCAGAAAATCTTCTGAAAAAAATCAAAAGAAATGACACGCTGAAAAACGTAGTGAAAAGTATGCCTTTGACAAAAAAGGTTGGGAACTTCTGCTTTTTATTTATTTTTTTTTTTTCAAATTGTTTACAGTTTTCAGAATGTGTTCTTCTCCCCATGTATTTTGGGGGTAACTTCACATCGGGTAAATCTTGCTTACCAGGTTTACATTCTTCCTGTCTCCTTGTCATATTCTGACAATTTTCGCAGTATTTCAAAACTTCATAGTTATACAGTTGAATTAGGGCCTATTAGCAGTTCTACAACGGTCGCTAAGTGAAATGATGGTTAGCGTTTTTGTTCAGCAATAAAGCATTTTAATTCTAGAGTGCATTGTTTTTTGTTTTTTTTAATAGACTTGGCCTATGATGCATGGTGCAGTGAATAGACTATAGTGAAAACATGTTTTTCACGATTTTATACGAATTGAAAGACCAGTACATATATATATATATATATATATATATATATATATCCTTATATCTTGTCTTATATCCTTCCCGTGCCGTTAAACGTCACATAGGGCCCGCAAAGTAGTTCGCCAATTTTTCCTGTCTTCGGCGAGTCTTTCAACCTCATCAAAGGATTTTATGCCTGTTAATTTGGCCTCTCTTAACAATGTCCTCTTCAAAGTTTCACGTGGTCTGCCTCTTTTTCTTCGGCCTGTTGTGCTCCACTTGATAGCTTGTTTATATATATATGACCAGGATGGTGACACTAGAAAGGAAGTTAGGATCAGAATTGCAAAAGCAGCATCAATCTTCAAGAATCTTGAGAACATATGGAATTCAAAAGTTATAAGCACAAAAACCAAGTTAAGACTATTCAATTCAAATGTAATATCCACCCTCATTTATGCATGCGAAAGCTGGAAAACAACTAAAGAAATAGAAAAGAAATTAGACTCTTTTGAAAACAAATGCCTAAGGAAAATACTCGGCATCAAGTGGAATGAATTCAAGAACAATGCAGAGATAAGACAGATGACTGAACAACAACCAGTCTCACGGGTGATCAGGAAAAGGAGATGGACATATGTTGGCCACTTGATGAGAAGAAATGAGCAGAGAATCCCAAAACAAGCTATCAAGTGGAACACAACAGGCCGAAGAAAAAGGGGCAGACCGCGTGAAACTCTGAAGAGAACATTATTAAGAGAGGCCAAGTTAACAGGCATAAAATCCTTTGATGAGGTTGAAAGACTCGCCGAAGACAGGAAAAATTGGCGAACTACTTTGCGAGCCCTATGTGACGTCTAACGGCACGGGAAGGATATAAGATATATAAGATATATATATAGTCTTGTGCTGTAACTGTGAGCTGGTGCTGTGGAGGTGTTGAGATACAACATCGTATCGATGTGGGAGCGGGTTATAGCAGCTATCTTTTTCAGTTCCTGGGTACAACTAAAAAGCAGGTCGTGTGCAATGCTTCTTTAGCAGACTCCACCACCGTGGGGACTATGGAGATCCCTGCCCCCTGTTAGCCAGGCTAAACCTGTTACTGGGGATACCAACGGAGAGGTGGGAAGGGGTCTTGGTCAGCTGTGGTTCGCTAACCCTGACGACAACTCATATCAGAGGTGGGTCGCTGACTGCATCATCGGACAGCGTCTTCATCTCTAAACATGTAGGTGCGATTCGCTTTATTGCGACATTCGATTTATTGCGATATCGGCTTTATTTCTGTGCTCTGGAACCGAAAACCTGCATTTCTGAGGTATATGTGGACATACAATATCAGAAGGTCTCTGATATGTGTTCAACTCTGTCTCTACGCTCCCACTTTCACTTTCCCTGGTTTCTTAGTTCAGGAGGAGTACAGCAGATAGTGAAATCCCTTATCACTGTTGAGGAGTGAATTCCTAGAAGCTGGTTATTTCACGTGTTTGTGTAACAGCGTGGGATACTTTCATTGTGTGTGCATGTGTTTTATTTTAAACGATAACATCCTTGATGATGGCAGCAAGTCATGCGAGAGCTGTGTGCTACCGCCGATGGCGTCACGTGGCAGAACAACAAACTATCAGCGTGTCCACAGTAGTTTACTTTCGAAAAATCATTTTAAACTACCTGCGTGAGTTGGTAGTACTCTCAGTGACGATTTTAAGTTAGACGGGACAAAACTGCAAGAGACAATATTTACACCAAAAAAAAAAAAAATGAGGACCTACATACATACATATACACCAACTATATAAACATACGAAGGCGAGTCAAATAATTACCGCAGAGCGAGGGGCAAAACCGCTGGAAAATAAGTGAAAAGATTTTATGACTGTCTTATATATTTTTTTCAGTAGTTACGTCCCTTGATTTGGGGTTACTTTTTAAGTTGCCTTCATACATGAAAAGATTCCAGGGAGTCTTACAGTTTTCAATTGTTACTTTTTATCTTGGTTCTTCTTCTTCTTCTTCTGCTTCTTCTTTTTTTTTCTTCTTTTTTTTTTTTTTTGCTATCTCGTTGGAGCTACGAGCTGGTGTTCTTCGCAGCCGATGCTGTGAAGATATTGAGGCACAGCATCGTGTCGGAGTGGGAGCGGGTTATGGCAGCTATTTTTTCAAGTTCCTGACTCCAACTAAAAAACAGGGCGTCTGCAGTACTTCTTTAGAAGAATCCACCACCATGGGGGACTATGGCGATTCTTGCACCACTAATCGAGCTTGATCTGTTACTGGGAGTACCAACAGAAAGGTGGGACAGGGTCTTGATCAGTCATGGTTCCCTGAAGCTAGCATGTCAGCTTTAGGGGCTACTAATAACCATACCAAGCCATATTCATATATATGTAGTTCTGTCTTTTTTTTACCAGTTACTGTCATGGCTATTCCTAATTAATTTAATCACAGCTCTTTTATTGCGCCACATGGTCAGTCCATTTAGTTATGTTTGCACTACCCTTCTTATCTTTCTTGTTTTCCCCCCACTGAAATTTCTTGTGTTAAAAAAAAATAACTATAATTGTAATCGACGATAGATTTGTAGCATAGCCTTGTAAGTACCTAATATTGTTCTTATTAATATTATTGTTAAGGAATATGATTATAAAAATATACTGTAAACAAAATAGTAACATCGAATAGCAACAGAGAAATGTAAGTAGGAAGGAAATAGAAAGGTACAGAACTTCCATGACACTAGAACAAGACGCGGACAAAAGTAAACAGTGGAAACAGTGAATAGAAAAAAGACGAGACTCGGTGACGCTGACATGTAGGAAAGACAAAGGAAGGACGCCAGAAAGTAGGATGGTCCAGTGATAACAAAGACGTGACTGGACGTTGACACGATTAAACAAAATAGAAAAGACGAATAGAAAAGGCAGATACAATGAAAGAAGAGGACACAATAAAACCTCCGACAGGAAATAGCAAGATAATGTCTTAGGTAAATAACAATTGATAGACGGAGTTGACCCTTCACACCTGTTAAATGACACGCGTTAGAACGCGACTGCACACGGTTTTTAAATAAAGGAGTGATAAACTCGGCCAGCTGACTAATTAAATATTTAGAGGCGCGGCCTATTGGATAATTGACTTACGACATATAAGTCACGGGTCAGTTTGAATGACGGACAATCAGAACGCGCACGGGAACCAGTGGACATCTGAAGGGTGGAGCCAAAATACTTATTGGTTAATCCACCAAGCTGCACTTGAAGATAAATAGACAGGAAAAGGGAAGAAGAAAGAAGGGGACCAAGTAGTGGGGAACGAGGAAAAAGAAGAGACAGAGGAGGGAGCCTGAAGACGGAAGAACAGACAATAAGAACAAGAACCAAGAAGGAAGAAGAAGTAGAGCAGAGGAGACAGAGGACGGAGCTCCGAAGACAGAGGAACAAGGACAGTCAGTGAACTGAGACCGGTCCAGACAAGAGAAGAAGAGAAGGACAGACACACCAGAGAAGACATGAGAGAGAAAGAAGACGTAGGTAACGACAGTTGGAATAGATGGACAATTAGAGAAATAGATAATCAGGAAAGGCAGTTTTGAGGAAGTAGTTTTAGGACAGATTGAAGCTGTGTTTCAAGTGATTGCGAAGAATTGGTACTTTGAAACTTCGAGTACAGTGCTTTAGTCGATTGACCACGTGTTGCAAATCTAATATAGTATAGAGTTTAGAATTGTCCTCTTATCAAATGTGTAGAATATTGTGAAATAGGGTAACATTGAGAATTGCTGCATGTAGAATATGATAGTTTGATATTGATGTGCTTCAACGACGAAACTAACGAAGATTATGTCATATTGCATCTTAGTACAAGAGATGTTGTGAGTTCTAAGTCGAATATCTTATTTATTAGAATTAAATGAATTCTGTAGAGAACATTTCATCGGACTTCCCCTGATTATAGAAGTGGCAATGTTTGTGAAACCTAATCTAAAACGACAGAAATCTGGATGTGTGTGAAGAGAAAGTCAGTATTAACCAAGAACATCTTCTTTAGTCAGAAATAGATAATTCACACTTTTTAAATGTTATAGATTATGTTTGTAATACACAGATTCTTATCTTATCCTATCTTATATCGTTCCCGTGCCGTTAAACGTCACATAGGGCTCGCAAAGTAGTTCGCCAATTTTTCCTGTCTTCGGCGAGTCTTTCAACCTCAAGAAAGGATTTTATGCCTGTTAATTTGGCCTCTCTTAACAATGTCCTTTTCAGAGTTTCACGCGGTCTGCCTCTTTTTCTTTGGCCTGAAATACACAGATTACACACAAAGAAATGATTATATTACTTCCATAAACTCATTAGGCCGTTTCTGCTTACGAATTTTATCAAAAGAAGAAAAAGGAACGTTGTCTCTGCCTTAATACGCGTTATACCTGCAGCCATATGTGCAACTAGAAACGGCTGACGTTTCCAGCCATATGTTAACATAACGCACTTCTTCAGTGAGAGATTTACGCTTCCAGGTATTGGGTTCCCATATTTGCATTAAATGTATAAATAACGCATATATCTACAATTTAATCTAAGCAAATCTAAAACTCTGACAACGGCTGCTATCAAAACATCTCTACACCGAGGGGGCCCAGCTACTGGGGAGCAGAGCACATCTAATCGCTGCTATCTACGCTAAGTCGCTAATTATCGCGAAGATATCATTTATTATTGGCAACAGATTTCCCTCCGCTGTTGTGATAGCGCCATTTGCTGATGGTTTCATTAATCTAGGAACAATCCACGAGTGAGCAACTTGAATAGTTTCAATGGACTGTTTCTTCGCAGTTTGACTCGGCTGTGTTTCTTTATACGTCAAATATCAACAGTAAACAATGATTTTGCTTTTGTATGTTGAGAATCATTGAAGAGACATTTACTCATTCATTACGTCCCGCGTGGCCGACAGCGTTGGAGATCAGGCTGTGAACTCTGTGTTTCAGATCATATTAAATACTTTCTCATTTCTTGATACCACTTGGTCAGCCCGCCTCTTGGCCGTCCTCTTACTTCATTTCTCTTAGATTTTCCAGTAATTGCCAAGTTCTGTAGTTTCTGTCTTCCCATGACTCGGTCAAGAAATTTCGACTGTCTCTCTTTTATAATTATTTCGTTGCTCTGAAACTTCTCTAAGGATCTCTTTACTTTTTTTGGTTTTGTGTTTTTTTAATGGCCGTTAGGTTATTTGTTACATCTTTCTTCAAAATCACGTCTCAGGTCCTTCCAGTTGCTTTATTTTGTGTTGTTGTTGTTGCTGTCGTTGTTGTTGTTGTTGTTGTTTTTCTTCTGTTTTCCTGGAGCTACGAAAGTGATATTTTTTTTGCAGTCAATGCGGTGCATATATTGGGGGGGGGGGGGGGGACAGAATCGTGTCGGATTAGGAGCGGGTTACGGCGGCTGTCTTTTTCTTCTTTCAGCTCCTGAGTGCAGCTAAAAAGCAGGGAGTATGGAATACTTCTTTAACAGACTCCGCCACCATAGGCACTACGGTGATCCCTACCCTGTTAGCTTGTGGTACCAAAGGAGAGTTGAGACAGGGTCTTGGTCGGCTGCGGTTTCCCAACCCTACCCCAAGCGCGTCAGTTACGGTCGCTAACCGTCACATGGGACAATGCCTTACCCCCCCCCCCCCCCAAAACCCCCTCCCTGAACTTCAGAGATTTGTCCACAGCTGATATATTATTTTTTTAATGTATATAAAATTAGATATAACTGATAACTTGTATAGAAAAAGTCTACTTCTCTGACAGGTGTAAATTTAAAATTAAAAAAAAAAAACCATAAAAAATGAAAATAATGCAATGGCTGTCTGGCAGGTCCCGATCAATAACTTCACACTCAGTTCTAACTTCGCAGCTTTTGGTCGCACATTGAAATGTTAAATAGTAAATCGAAGCCTCGTCCTTTCAACGGAACCTGAACAAAGCTGGTTGCCGCTCGGCTGAATTAAAATCCTCTTTTTACACCTTTAACTCGTCAGTAATGAATTCCTCAATTTATCCAGTCAACAAACGGTCTTTGTTCCACGCCTTGCATATCTTTTTACCGTTCCTTTTGGACAAATTTACTCTGTTGGGGGGGGGGGGAGGGGACGCCTTCCTGGACCTTTACCTCCCCTCTTAATTCACCCCCACCCCACCTCCACATACATCCACCCCTCCTATGTTCTATCGCTACCCCAAAAAAAAAAACTCGTCCCAACAAATAAAAACTCAAACGGGGACGCCATAACTGTTGTACTCGAGTATCCATGGCTTGTATCGCTAATAGGGTGGGATCAATACTGCCCTGTTATTAGAAGCAATAACGGAAGTAAAACATTGCGTTGCGCGTTTGCTTTAGCGCTTTGGGGTTCCAACAATGTCCCGGCGACCCTCTTTTGTTCTTCTGTGCGCAACCTCCAGAACAAAAACAAAAAAAAAAACTAAAAAAAAAAAACTAAAAAACCCGACGAAAAACTAAGGGAAACATGTAGAGAGTTCAGAGCTCTCCTGCATTCACAACCCAAGCGGGGGTCTCTTGCATAACTGATAATCCTATTAGTTGGGTATAGCAACCCGATTCCTCATGACAACGTACTATATTTCTGCAGGAGACAGCCACTCTTGCACAAACAATAATTCGAACACGGATGCAAATGTTTATTACCTTCATTTATTTTGCATCAGAGTTTGAAAAAAAACTTATTAAACCAAAAAATAATAATAATAATAATAAAGGCAGTAAATATTTCAATGAATATTTTTATATGAATTCTGCATATTTTAAATTTTGTTATTGATCTTTTCTTGTTTGCAAGTGCCGAACTAGGCTATTTATAGCTGAAGTCGTGGGGTTTACTGATTCAAAGACAACTACCATGAGGCCGCACCCTGTCCACTGAACACAAGTTTAGATTCTATAAATATCGCTCAGAAATGGCCCAGACTTTCGGCTAACTTTGACCTCCTGGCTATGATAATGTCGGCCGTTTCGGAATCATTTTTTCACACTCTGGAAACTTATAAACATTCGTGTAAAAAAACCATTTCAAAGATTTCCGTCTCATTTATATGGAGATTAATAATCAGAAATATTGGGTGTGGAGACGCTGTTCGATTTGGCAATCGGGACCCATAGCTGATATGCTATCGTCAAGGTTAGCGAATCATAGATGACTAAGACCCTGTCCCACCTCTCAGTTGGTACACCCAGTTAACAGGCCTGGCTTGGCTAACAGGGCATGGATCACCATAGTCCCCATGGTGGTGGAGTCTGCTAAAGAAGCATTTCACACCTCCGTGCTCTTTAGCTGTACTCCGAGATTGAAAAAAGTAGCTGCCATAACCCGCTCCCACGCCGATACGATGCTGTGCATCAACACCTTCACAGCGTCGGCAACAAAGAACATCAGCTCGCAGTTGCAAGGAGATAGCCCTATACAAGACAAGACAAGAAAAGACAAGGCAAGGCAAGCCAAAGCAAGGCAAGACAAGACAAGGCAAGGCAAGGCAAGACAAGACAAGACAAGACAAGAAAAGACAAGGCAAGGCAAGCCAAAGCAAGGCATGACAAGACAAGGCAAGGCAAGGCAAGCCAAAGCAGGGCAAGACAAGAAAAGGCAAGGCAAGGCAAGACAAGACAAGACAAGACAAGACAAGACAAGACAAGACAAGACATATTAGACCGTGTCGGAGTTCATCCCCTCGTGCCACACATTCGCTACTTTCGTGTCCATATTTTCATAGCTTGGTCGTGAGTGTGCCTGGCTTTTACTTCAGTAACGTCAAACGTCAATCACAATTCTCGTCTGACGTCAATCACAATTCTCGTCCGTCAGTCACAATTCTCGTCCGTCAATCACAGTTCTCGTCTGACGTCAATCACAATTCTCGTCAGACGTCAATCACAATTCTCGTCTGACGTCAATCACAGTTCTAGGATATTGAGGGGATCATAGTCGTAAATGATCACAACATCATCATCCTACTGTTGCTAGCCACTGAGGTTTGCTCGCCCGGATTGTCTCGCTTTGGTTTTACACACCGGATAAAATGAGTATTGTCCATCAGTTTATTTTATCTGTTGGCAAAGTACATGGATCTGTTCTTATCTGTATCTATATTTATACTTCTATACATAGTTAAGCGGTTGATGGAGTGGGTGTTGGTTGGGGGGGGGGCGGGGGTGGATAAGACTTAAAAACGTAGTACTCAAGCTAAATCATCATCTTCTTCTTCTTCTTTTCTTCTTCTTCTTTCTTCTCCTTCTGCTTCTTCTTCTTCTTTTCTTCTTTTCCTTCTTCTTCATCCGCTCTCAGAAGGTTGCCTTGTATCGCAGTGATGCTCCGTTCGGCCCAGCACAACAGACTTCGGCTCAACGTATTCAATTCGTCTTCTCTCTGCGGTCCCTCTTCACTTGGACGGGGTATTTTCTGTTCCCATGAGCATGCTGGGAGGTAGAATAGGGTCTTAGTCAGCTCTGATTCGCCAACTATGACGCAAACTGTCAGCCATGGGGCGCTGGCCGCTATTTCATTCATCTTGAGCATTACGTTTTCGCCCAGCTTAAGCTAAATGACATGTGCTGACTGTCTGCGATGACATGTGCTGACTCTCTGCGATGACATGTGCTGACTGTCTGCGATGAAATGCGCTGCCTGTCTGCGATGACATGTGCTGACTGTCTGCATCAGAGATGACGACTGCAGTGTGGCCCAGTAAATAGTGAACGAATGCAGGACGAACCTGATCCTAAAAGATAAGCCATATCGAAGATGGATGTTTCGGACTGAAAGGTATAAATATAGCAGCTTAACTGTAAACAGTCACGCAGCGCAGAAACCGACTCTTTAATGGCTAATGTAAGAGTGAAAAGAATACATTTATGCACATTTTTCATAGAATGCACATTTAGTTCACAAAATGGAAGGATTTGAGATTATTATTTCTCTAGGTGTTAAATTTTGTTTTTAAAAACATCGGAGACAAATTAATCAAAACTATAATTTTTAAAAAAGTATACGGACCTTCATTCATTCATTCATTTGCATGTCCCTTGCGGAACTTTGCCTCCCAAACAGCACTCATGTAGGCCTCTCGGTTGTGAGCAAGATGGCTTGCTGCTGATGGATCCGTTTGCAGATCCTCAACGATGTCTTGCAACCATCTTCGCCTTGGTCCTCACTTTCTTTTTCCCATTATGTACCCTTCCAAGACGGTCTTCTCTAGATTATCATGACGTTTAATGTGTCCAAAATATTTCAGTTTTCTCTCTCTACTCCTCTTAGACAATATAAAACTTTTTTTTCTTTGTACTTCGCTAATCCACATCCCGGTAGTGTTGCTGAAAAAAGACAGTTGTCTGGCCAAACAAATATCGTAAAGGGAAAGCGAATCAGGCCCCAAAAATACCCGGACCCGAAAGGCCGAAAGGCGCATAACTGCAACACAACGATACTAACATCCTTCGAGGAGAAGAAGCAGAAGAAGAAGAAGAAGAAGAAGAAGAATAAGAAGAAGAAAAAGAAGTTACTGAAATGTTGAAAGGATATTTATAACCTCTATAAATGTATATCATCATGATGCACTTCTTTACTCTCGAGTTCAGCCATTTCTGTCAGTTTCGAATACTGTGTTAAGGCGTCTACTGTTTGGTAATTTAGAAGTGTTGGCAACAGTATTTTGATGCAATAATTTGTCGTCTGCCTGGTGGTATCTTTCATTTTTACACAAAATCATTGGGACGAATTCATTATTCTGTCAGATTTATGAAATCGCGTTTAATAAAATTTCGAAATTTTCTCTCTCTCTCTCTTTCTCTCTCTCCCAATCTCTCCCCCCCCTCTCTCTCTCTCTCAATCTTCCTCTCTCTCGCTTTCAATCTCTCTCCTCCCCTCTCTCTCTCAATCTTCCTCTCCTTCTCAATCTTTCTCTCTCTTTATTTCTCCTCATTTATTTCTCTCTCAATCTTTCTCTCTCTCAACCTCTCTCTCCTTCTCTATCTCTCAATCTCTCTCATTTCTCCCTCTCTCAATCTCTCTCTCTCTCTCTCTCTCTCTCTCTCTCTCTCTCTCTCTCTCACATATTAATATTAACATATAAAATAATTCAAGAACCAGGTTCGTCTTCTCACTGCGGTCCCTCTTCACTTGGGGAGGGTATTGTCAGTTTCCATGAGCATGCTGGGTGGTAGAATAGGGTCTTAGTCAGCTGACGACACATTACTGATAGCTGAGAACCAACAAGACCTGCAAAATCTCTTGGATAAATTCGCCAAAGAAAGTGGACAGAAAGGCTTTACTTTGAACATCAAAAAGACAGAGACTATTGTTATATCTAAGTAACAGAATCCACCAACATGCAGTATTAAATTAATCGGAACTATTCTAAAGCAGGTGCAGAAATTACCTTTGAGCAGTAATAACTTCAGATGGGAAATGCAGAACAGAAATTAGGAACAGAATAGGCCAAGCAAAGGCTGCATTTCAGAGAATGAGAAACATATTATCCAACACATCCTTATCAATGAATGTTAGAAAACGAGTCCTAAAATGCTATATTGAACCTATCTTGTTATATGGAAGTGAATCATGGACAATAGGCAAGTCTGCACAAAAATCATTGGAAGCAGCAGAAATGTAGTTTATTAGAAGAATGTTGCGAATCCCCTGGACAGCAAAAACAACTAATGGAAAATGTATGAAAAGAGCTGGAGAGACAAAAACCTTGTCAAAAATATAAGAGAAAGACAATGTACTTTCATATGACATGCAATGAGAAGAGGGGGCATTGAAAATATTATAACAACAGGAAAAATAGAAAGAAGATCAAGAGGAAGACCAAGAGAAATGATATTGGACAGTCTGACGGGATGGTGTGAGAGGAGATCACCAACTGAGCTGATGGCCTGCATGAAGGATCGTGTACTCTGGGGAAGAATAATAGCCAACGCCAGTCGGCACGGCACCTGATGATGATGATGATGATTATATAAAATAAAATGAAAGGGGAATCCACGCGGTGCATCATCCTGGGGCCCGAGGCCCTTCTCTGTTTTAAGAGGGCCCCGCAATAAAAGAAAATAGAGTGGATAATCAATAGCTGAGAGCGGAGAAGAAATAGCTCTCCACCATCTTATAAAACTCCTCTCCTAGTATGTGTATGTATATGTATAGATCGCTATGTCGTGTTTCATGTAAGATCTTAGAAAATAGAATCTTCAGAAGTATGTTTGGACCGGTTTGAAATCCTATATCACAGGAACTAAAAAACAGAAATAACAGAGAAATCCTATATCACAAGAATGGAAAATTAGAACAAAGAAATCCTATATCACAAGAGTGGAAAATGAGAAATAACAAGAAATCCTATATCACAAGAAGGGAAAATTAGAAATAACAAAGAAATCTTATACCACAAAAACTTAAAATTAGAAAGAACAAAGAAATCCTATATCACAAGAACGGAAAAATAAAAATAACAAAAAAAAATCCTCGCACTGTTCAAGTCTCCCCTTATGACTCCTGTAAAAACAACACACACATATGGCTTGGACACCTGGTAAAGATGGACCGGAATAGACAGATAAAAAGGGCTTACAAAGAAGAGATGAAAGACGACAGACCAAGAGGCAGACAAAGACAAAGGCATGACAATCTGGATGAAGATGTACGAGCCCTCGGAGAGGGCAGCTGGCAGAAGAAGACTAAGAACAGAGAGGAATGGAGACAACTGGCAGGAGAAGACTAAGAACAGAGAGGAATGGAGACAACTGGCAGGAGAAGACTAAGAACAGAGAGGAATGGAGACAACTGGCAGGAGAAGACTAAGAACAGAGAGGAATGGAGACAACTGGCAGGAGAAGACTAAGAACAGAGAGGAATGGAGACAACTGGCAGGAGAAGACTAAGAACAGAGAGGAATGGAGACAACTGGCAGAAGAAGACTAAGAACAGAGAGGAATGGAGACAACTGGCAGGAGAAGACTAAGAACAGAGAGGAATGGAGACAACTGGCAGGAGAAGACTAAGAACAGAGAGGAATGGAGACAACTGGCAGGAGAAGACTAAGAACAGAGAGGAATGGAGACAACTGGCAGGAGAAGACTAAGAACAGAGAGGAATGGAGACAACTGGCAGAAGAAGACTAAGACGGAGAGGAATGGAGACAACTGGCAGGAGAAGACTAAGAACAGAGAGGAATGGAGACAACTGGCAGGAGAAGACTAAGAACAGAGAGGAATGGAGACAACTGGCAGAAGAAGACTAAGAACAGAGAGGAATGGAGACAACTGGCAGGAGAAGAGTAAGAACAGAGAGGAATGGAGACAACTGGTAGGAGAAGAGTAAGAACAGAGAGGAATGGAGACAACTGGTAGGAGAAGAGTAAGAACAGAGAGGAATGGAAACAACTGGCAGGAGAAGAGTAAGAACAGAGAGGAATGGAAACAACTGGCAGGAGAAAACTAAGAAAAGAGAGGAATGGAGACAACTGGCAGGAGAAGAGTAAGAACAGAGAGGAATGGAGACAACTGGCAGGAGAAGACTAAGAAAAGAGGAATGGAGACAACTGGCAGGAGAAGAGTAAGAACAGAGAGGAATGGAGACAACTGGCAGGAGAAGAGTTAGAAAAAAGAGGAATGGAGACAACTGGCAGGAGAATACTAAGAAAAAAGAGGAATGGAGACAACTGGCAGGAGAAGACTAAGAAAAAGAGGAATGGAGACAACTGGCAGGAGAATACTAAGAAAAAAGAGGAATGGAGACAACTGGCAGGAGAATACTAAGAACAGAGGGGAATGGAGACAACTGGCAGGAGAAGAGTAAGAACAGAGAGAAATAGAGAGAACTGGCAGGAGAATACTAAGAAAAAAGAGGAATGGAGACAACTGGCAGGAGAAAACTAAGAAAAGAGAGGAATGGAGACAACTGGCAGGAGAAGACTAAGAACAGAGAGGAATGGAGACAACTGGCAGGAGAAGAGTAAGAACAGAGAGGAATGGAGACAACTGGTAGGAGAAGAGTAAGAACAGAGAGGAATGGAGCCAACTGGCAGGAGAAAACTAAGAAAAGAGAGGAATGGAGACAACTGGCAGGAGAAGACTAAGAACAGAGAGGAATGGAGACAACTGGCAGAGAAGACTAAGAACAGAGAGGATGGAGACAACTGCAGGAGAAAACTAAGAAAAAAGAGGAATGGAGACAACTGGCAGGAGAAGAGTAAGAACAGAGAGGAATGGAGACAACTGCAGGAGAAAACTAAGAAAAGAGAGGAATGGAGACAACTGGCAGAGAAGACTAAGAACAGAGAGGAATGGAGACAACTGGCAGGAGAAAACTAAGAAAAGAGAGGAATGGAGACAACTGGCAGGAGAAGACTAAGAACAGAGAGGAATGGAAACAAGTCTTGTCCGCAGCAATAAGCAGCAATGGCTTAGAAAACTGAATGAACGAATGAATACGTATATATATATATATATATATATATATATGGAGAGAGAGAAAGAGATCTATTTTAGTAGGAGAGCAATGAATGTAAACAAAGGTATATCGTTCAGTTTTACAAAAACAACTTTTTTTTAATGAGGAAAAGTGTACTGGAACGAGAGTGATGGAAAAAAATGAGCAAGTATATTGAAGAAAATTCAATCATTCATTTGCATGTCCCTTGTGGAACTTTGCCTCCCTAACAGCACTCTTGTAGGCCTCTCGGTTGTGAGCAAGATGGCCTGCTGCTGATACATCCATTTGCAGATCATCAATGTCTTGCAGCCATCTTTGCTTTGGTCTTCTTCTCTTTCTTTTTCCCATTATGTACCCTTCCAAGACGGTCTTCTCTAAATTATCATGACGTTTAATGTGTCCAAAATATTTAAGTTTTCTTTATATAATCCTCTTTACTAGCCAGCCTTCTTCAATATTAAGTTCTTGTAGTATGGATATATTTGTTCTTTTTTGTGTCCATGATATCTAAATAACTCTTCTGTAGCATTTACATTCAAAGGCATTTATGTGTTTCTCAGCTGTTTTGTTAAGTGTCCAGGTCTCACAGACATATGTTGCAATGGGAAAGATGCATGCCTTTAAAAATCTTATTTTTGTAGTTCTGTCTGTTCCTCTCCACAGATTCTTTTGTTGTTTTACTTTCTGAAGAGCGATAGATGTCCTCCTTTTAATTTCCTTCATTGTATCTCCATTACTAGTTAGCAATGATCCAAGATATTCAAAGCTCTCCACTTCTTCCAGTTTTTCCTCATTGATACATATATCAGCTGCCTTGTTTGTTTTGTCTGTTGTCATCAATTTAGTTTTCTAAGCATTAAGATAGAGGTTTTGCTCTTCGCTGTTCTTACGGACTGACATAATTAGTTTTCCCATTCCTTTTTGTGTTGTAGACAGTAATACTGTGTCATCAGCTTATCTAATCTCTGGTATTTCATAACCTCCAATTCTTATGGCATCGTAATATTCTTTGTCTACATCTCCTCATTATATTTCCAGCACACAAGTTAAATAAGTAAGGCGACAATATGCACCCCTGATGGACCCCTTGTTTTATGTCAAACCAAGTTGTTGTTTCACCATTTATTCTTACTGCTGCTTGTTGGTCTAGATACAGCAGTGATGTTAATTATATAGAATGTGTTGGAAATCCTATTTTTTCCATTATTTTCCAAAGTTTCTGGTGTTGTACACAATTAAATGCCTTTATAAAGGATAAATATAGATTCACTTTAAACTCTCTGCATATCTCTATTATTAATCTTATATTGAATATATGATCTATTGATCCTCTTCCTTGCCTGAAACCAGCTTAGACCATATTGACTTCTTCTTCTATTTTCTTACGAAGTCTACCCATTATGATTTTTAACATAATTTTACTGGCATGACTAATCAGGGCAACAGTTCTGTAGTTTGTGCATAATTTCAGGTTACTCTTTTTTGGCAGTGATATGAATACAGTTCTTTTCCATACAACAGCCAATATTTCGGCAATGCGTTTTCCAAGACCCACATAATAAATAAGTAAATACAAAAAATCGCGAAAAATAGATCTTAAAAAATTAAACACTTAATTCCTTTGGTAATTCCCTCGCTTTAGACTCTAAAGTTTTGCTTGTTAGCATGTTTCACCTTGATTCTAAGTTTTTCTTCTTAGCTTGTTTCACCTTGATTCTAAGTTTTTCTTCTTAGCTTGTTTCACCTTGATTCTAAGTTTTTCTTCTTAGCTTGTTTCACCTTGATTCTAAGTTTTTCTTCTTAGCTTGTTTCACCTTGATTCTAAGTTTTTCTTCTTAGCTTGTTTCACCTTGATTCTAAGTTTTTCTTCTTAGCTTGTTTCACCTTGATTCTAAGTTTTTCTCCTTAGCTTGTTTCACCTTGATTCTAAGTTTTTCTTCTTAGCTTGTTTCACCTTGATTCTAAGTTTTTCTTCTTAGCTTGTTTCACCTTGATTCTAAGTTTTTCTTCTTAGCTTGTTTCACCTTGATTCTAAGTTTTGCTGGTTAATTTGTTTCACTTTGACTTTGCTTGACTATACCAGTGTATAAACGTGACTGTGGTCTGACGGAACGCTAAGCATGAATTGAAACGAGTCTTCTTATAATCTTCAAATCTTCGTACCTGGCGAGACAGTAAACGTGGTCATCTGATGTTTAAAATACCTTCACCGACGGGCCAGGTCTGTCCAGAATGTGACACAGCTGAAAACCTTTCTACACTTTGACCCCTCCGCGTTCTTGAAAATCCTTAACCAGATGGCTGTGGTTCTCTCTTTTAGTTCTGGCAACCACGACATCAACTTCTGTCTCCTACAACGAAGCAAAAAACTATAACCAAGCCTCCGTACAAGCTATGGACTTACCAGCACAGCCCACCATATAACCGTCAGATGTCGCAACTCTCACATCAGGAACAAATCTTCAGACTAATCACCAGATACTGCCGACTGCGACCACACCTGTATAGCATCGGTCTGCCACATACACTTGACTGCACATGCTCTGCCCCTTCTGCCAGTAAGCCCAAGCCTCGCTCTGGCCACAGGGAGCTACACCAGAAGACCAAAACTGGCGACAAAGCATGACCCCAAAAAGACTGCACAGTTTATTGCGACAATAACAATAGATGTCTGAGGCTAGAAGCATTGAACGCAGAAGAATAGGATTTTAATTCCATTAGTAACACACAAATAATTATATATATATATAACTAAGTGCATAACTATAACATATTCGGAAATTCGCTAGTCAGGAATATGGGAAGCTGAAACCACATGGTTTGCACTCAGATTTCAGTTACACCTAACATTTCCCTCTTCCACAAGCACGTTCCCTCTGCACTAAGTTCCACTTCTTTCTCACTTGTAGCATATAGTTCAGAACATTCTCACGGCATCAGATTACAACAACCTCTGTATCCCATGTACAATCACCTATTCCATCTTTTCCCGGCTAGATTATCATTCTCTCTCTCTCTCTCTCTCTCTCTCTCTCTCTGTCTCTCTCTCTCTCTCTTTCTTTCTTTCTTTCCGCGTTCCAATTACGACCCACCTATCACATTTAAACGTTCTCTACACTCCACCATGCGCATTTCTGGAAACAGCCTCTTACAAGTCACAGCTTCTTACAAGTAACAGCTAAGTGCTCCATTATTTTATTTTATCCTATTTTTCCGCTCCTATTTTTTTCATGTGAATTTATATTTTATCTTCTTTCTCTATTTCTTCGTCCTGTGTGTTTTTGCATAAGTAAGGTTCACATAGAAACGTCACAACTGTGTGCTCGTTAATTAATAAAGCTCTTCCTTCTTATTTCTCAGTTCATATCAGTTAGTTCCATTAAGGACTTAGAGCTCAGTTAGGCCTTCTTTTTTTATGCTGGCATTCGCTTCTGCAGCTACGAAGGATTCTACTTCTTCGTCGTTCGCCAAGACAACAGAAGCCAGTATCTCTCACAAATGCCGGAGTTCCTCTGGTTTTTTCCTATCCGCCGTGCAGCCCTTCCTATGAGTCGAGGTCTAGCCTGGATGTTTGCCTGACTGGATCGTGGGGGTGGCATCTCTGGAGGATATGTTGTAGTATTTGTGCCTGTTTTCTGCAGGGGTAAGTGGAGGATTTGTTGTGGTATTTGTGCCTGTTTTCTGCAGGGGTAAGTGGAGGATATGTTGTAGTATTTGTGCCTGTTTTCTGCAGGGATAAGTGGAGGATTTGTTGTAGTATTTGTGCCTGTTTTCTGCAGGGGTAAGTGGAGGATATGTTGTAGTATTTGTGCCTGTTTTCTGCAGGGGTAAGTGGAGGATATGTTGTGGTATTTGTGCCTGTTTTCTGCAGGGGTAAGTGGAGGATTTGTTGTGGTATTTGTGCCTGTTTTCTGCAGGGGTAAGTGGAGGATATGTTGTGGTATTTGTGCCTGTTTTCTGCAGGGGTAAGTGGAGGATATGTTGTAGTATTTGTGCCTGTTTTCTGCAGGGGTAAGTGGAGGATATGTTGTGGTATTTGTGCCTGTTTTCTGCAGGGGTAAGTGGAGGATATGTTGTAGTATTTGTGCCTGTTTTCTGCAGGGGTAAGGTTTGTTGGCTAACTTTCAGCTTGTGATATAAATGGAGTCCTATCCTGCAGTGCCCTATCCTTGGTCGGGAGATTACAACTTGATCGTTTCAAGAGATTTTTATATTATTCGTTATTATTTGGAAGATTATACGCGTTTCAAGAGATTTTGATCTTATTCGTTATCTGTTTTTTTTTTTTTTTTTGCCTTTTGGATTTTGTTTTGCTCACTTTTCTTTTAATATAGTTTTTATTATGTTCTTTATTTATTTCTACGTCGAGCTTCTAATTGATGGATTAACCACTACATGGACCCCTAGACTAAACTAGTAGGGGCCCCCACCCCACCCCCGACCTAACAGTCCATCTCCTGATACATGGCCAGGTTCCTCTCTAGCTGTGACCTCTGCTGCTACTAAATGTGAGTATAATCTTCTTCGTCTTCTACTGAGAATATACGTAACGTGAAGTTAAGTATCCCTAAACAAGGCAGGTTATCGATACCGCCCTACACCTTGGTCTGGACTGGTATCGGTGGTGTCCACGTGTGCCGTCTTTGCGCCTCATTTGCAGAACAATCTTGCAGCAGATGCTGGCCTGTCATCTTTATACATGCACGAGCATGTAACTGGACCGACAACATGTGACCTTTATAGACCACCACCAGGAACTGACAGTGTCAAAGCACGCAAAATAACGTTGACTGGCATTTGGAAAACAGAAGGTGTTATACATTCACTCCTCCTCTCCCCTCACCGACACTCTTTTAGTCATACCACGTGATTTTGCTTTTCATTCATTCATTTGCATGTCCCTTGTGGAACTTTGTCTCCTTAACAGCTCTCCTGTAGGCCTCTCGGTTGTGAGAAAGATGGCCTGCTTCTGCTGCATCCATTTGCAGATCGTCAACGATGTCTTGCAGCCATCTTCGTTTTGGTCTTCCTCTCTTTCTTTTTCCCATTATGTACCCTTCCAATACGGTCTTCTCTAAATTATCATGACGTTTAATGTGCCCAAAATATTTAAGTTTTCTCTCTTTAATCCTCTTTACTGACCAGCCTTCTTCAATAATTTGCTTTTAGGCAACAGAAAAAAACAGCTGCTGGGAGAG
>CM019721.1:3551851-3809351 GCA_009760885.1 Achatina immaculata | reverse complement strand
TAGTTGTTTGTGCTTGATCTTTGTCACTAATAGAGAGAGAAAGAGAGAGGGAGAGAGAGAGAGAAGGAGAGGGAGAGAGAAAGAGGAAGGAAGATAATTTATTAGCGACAGATTTAAAATCCATCAGATTTCTTTTTTAAAAAATCAATTTCTGGAGTTGTATGGAGTGCATGAATAATGTTTGTATCAAAATGATCATGTAATAACCTAATCCATCATTCTTAATCCTGCTACAAAAGTCTCTTTACAACCTTTGTTTGTTTGTTTGTTTGTTTGTTTGTTTGTTTGTTTGTTTGTTTTATCTATACCTCTGCTGACAGGGAGTAAATCAGAGGTTTTCTCCGGATTTTCACTCTAGCCACATATCTTCTGCCTCTGATCCACTACCATCGATCCTATATTAATTTGTAGCAACGCTGTCCCGTACATTCACGTCGGTATGATCTTATGTCGTCTCGTTGACGTCTTTCACTCTTCCTTTCTCCCATTCTCTCTCCGTCTCTCTTCCTTCTCCCACTATCTCTCTCCCTCTCTCTTTTGCCGCCTCTCTCTGTGTCTCTTCTCCCTTCCCCCATCACCTTTCGTTCTTTCTCCTTTCCTTCTACCACCATCACTTTTCCCCCTTCCTTCTACCATCATCTCTCTCTCTCTTACCGTCTCTCTCACCTTCTCTCAGCTTCTTCTTCTTTCCTTCTACCACCACCATCTCTCTCTCGTACCGTCTCTCTCTCACCTTCTCTCAGCCTCTTCTCCGTTCCTTCTACCACCATCTCTCTCTCTCTCTCTCTCTCTCTTACCGTCTCTCTCTTGGATGGAGCAAAAATAATGGCATGATTATAAACACCGCTAAAACAAAATCAATGCTCATAACAACAAGACAGAAACTACAAAACGCAACAAAAACAACACTTCGGCTCTGTACAGAAACATCACAGATAGAAAACGTTAGCGAGCACAAAACACTAGGTCTTATTATTGACCAACATCTGACCTGGAACTCTCATGTGCAATGTCTAACAAAACTCATCGCACAAAAAGTATACCAATTAGCTAAAATTAAGCACTTCATCGATCAAGACACTAGGAAGACATACTACATATCTCATATACAAACACATTTAGACTATTGCTCAAGAGTTTGGGATGGTTGCTCAGTGTCAAATACAAAGAGGTTTTGCTCACTCCAAAAGCGAGCAGTAAAGCTTATTAGTGACAAAGATCAAACACAAACAACTAATCATCACAAATGTATCAAAATACTACCTCTTAAGAACAGGTTCCTCTTCAACAAAGCCAAGTTAGTACATCAAATTCTTTCACGGCATGCCCCGCCTTATCTATGGAACCTGTTTAAATTTTGCCCAAAGTGCAGCCAACGCTTGAACAACATATGTCTTCCAAAACCTAGACTTGATCTTTACAAGAAAAGCTTTAGTTATTCTGCTGCTCATCTTTGGAATACCCTCCATCCTATATAAAAAATAGAAATTATACTCCTTCCTACAACTACAAGCTTTCCCAATATCTATTTGATGTTGACTACATGCCTCCATGAATTATAAAACTTAAAAGTTATCTTAAACTGCTCTTACAGACACCGAATACAATTAATTGTTTTCTGAATAGCCCCGAAAATTTTGTTTAGTAGACAGTCATTTATAATGTATGTAGTTACTTCTGTACTGAGTTAATGTTTAAGAGCGAAACGTAAATGTTATATTTTATTTTATGTCTCTCAGCTTCAATGTTAATTATGTTTGTTACATGAACAGCATATTTGTAGAATGTCTGGAATAGAGTGAAAGATGTATGATAAAGGGCAGAATGTCAGACGGGCCTGCGTGCCCAATTCTTAACCCTTTTGAAATAAAGATCAATCAATCAATCTCTCACCTTCTCTCAGCCTCTTCTCCGCTCCTTCTACCACCATCTCTCTCTCTTACCGTCTCTCTCTCTCACCTTCTCTCAGCCTCTTCTCCGTTCCTTCTACCACCACCTCTCTCTCTTACCGTCTCTCTCTTACCTTCTCTCTCTCTTACCGTCTCTCTCTTACCTTCTCTCTCTTACCGTCTCTCTTACCATCTCTCTTCTTACCGTCTCTCTCTTACCGTCTCTCTCTTACCTTCTCTCAGCCTCTTCTCCGTTCCTTCTACCACCATCTCTCTCTCTCTTACCGTCTCTCTCTTACCTTCTCTCAGCCTCTTCTCCGTTCCTTCTACCACCATCTCTCTCTCTCTCTCTTACCGTCTCTCTCTTACCGTCTCTCACTCTTATCGTCTCTCTCTCTTACCGTCTCTCTCTCTTACCGTCTCTCTCTTATCGTCTCTCTCTCTTACCGTCTCTCTCTCACCTTCTCTCAGCCTCTTCTCCGTTCCTTCTACCACCACCTCTCTCTCTTACCGTCTCTCTCTTACCTTCTCTCTCTCTTACCGTCTCTCTCTTACCTTCTCTCTCTCTTACCGTCTCTCTCTTACCATCTCTCTCTCTTACCGTCTCTCTCTCTTACCGTCTCTCTCTTACCTTCTCTCAGCCTCTTCTCCGTTCCTTCTACCACCATCTCTCTCTCTCTCTTACCGTCTCTCTCTTACCTTCTCTCAGCCTCTTCTCCGTTCCTTCTACCACCATCTCTTTCTCTCTCTCTTACCGTCTCTCTCTTACCGTCTCTCACTCTTATCGTCTCTCTCTCTTACCGTCTCTCTCTCTTACCGTCTCTCTCTCTTACCGTCTCTCTCTTACCGTCTCTCTCTCTTACCGTCTCTCTCTCACCTTCTCTCAGCCTCTTCTCCATTCCTTCTACCACCACCATCTCTCTCTCTCTCTTACCGTCTCTCTCACCTTCTCTCAGCCTCTTCTCCGTTCCTTCTACAACCATCTCTCTCTCTCTCTCTCTCTCTTACCGTTCCTCTCTCTCACTTTCTCTCAGCCTTTTCTCTGTTCCTTCTACCACCATCTCTCTCTCTCTCTTACCGTCTCTCTCTCAACTTCTCTCAGCCTCTTCTTCGTTCCTTCTACCACCATCTCTCTCTCTCTCTTACCGTCTCTCTCTCATCTTCTCCCAGCCTCTTCTTCGTTCCTTCTACCACCATCTCTCTCTCTCTTACAGTCTCTCTCTCACCTTCTCTCAGCCTCTTCTCCGTTCCTTCTACAACCATCTCTCTCTCTCTCTCTCTTACCGTTCCACTCTCTCACCTTCTCTCAGCTTCTTCTTCGTTCCTTCTACCACCATCTCTCTCTCTCTCTTACCGTCTCTCTCTCACCTTCTTTCCCTCAGTCTCTTCTCTCTTCCTTCTACCACTATCTCTCTCTCTCTTACCGTTCCTCTCTCTCATCTTCTCTCAGCCTTTTCTCCGTTCCTTCTACCATCATCTCTCTCTCTTACCGTCTCTCTCTCTCACCTTCTCTCCCTCAGTCTCTTCTCACTTCCTTCTACCACTATCTCTCTCTCTCAGTCTCTTCCTTCCTTCTACCACCACCTCTCTCTCTTGCCGTCTCTCTCCAAACTTATCTCCTCTCTGTCTCTTCTCTCTTCCTTCTACAGCTATCTCTCTCACCTTCTCTCTCTTACCTTCTCTCTCTCTCTCGTCTTCTCTCTCTGTCTCTTCTCTACTCCTTCTACCATCATATTTCTTTTTCTTACACACTCTCTCTCTGTCTCTTCTCCCTTCCTTCTACCATCATATTTCTTTCTCTTACCCTCTCTTTCTCTCTCTCTCTGTCTCCTCTCCCTTCCTTCTACCATCATATTTCTTTCTCTTACCCTCTCTCTCTCTCTCTGTCTCTTCTCCCTTCCTTCTACCATCATATTTCTTTCTCTTATCCTCTCTCTCTCTCTCTCTCTCTCTCTCTGTGTGTCTCTTCTCCCTTCCTTCTACCACCATCTTTCTCTCACCTTCTCTCACACCTCTTTCTGTGCATCTTTTCCCTTCCTTCTACCAGCTTCTCTCTCACTCTCTCTCTTACCTTCTCTTCTCCCTCCACCCATCCTCTCTCCCTTCCTCTTCGCACCCTCTCTCTGTCTCTTAACACTCCTCCTCTCTCCCCCCCCCCCTCTCTCTCTCTCTAATTATAGGTGTTTATTGTCTGGCATATTCCACAAATATAAAACAACAAACACAACTCTTAAAAACCCCCGTTGACAATTGTTGGATTTTGGGGGAGGATGAAAAACTTAATTGTTGAACAAGTTACGCTCTGTGCCGAACGTCAAAGAAAACTGAGTTGTTTTTATTTGCTTTCTGCGTGGCACTACTCTTGGGGATCCCCGAGTTAATGGAAGTTCATCCAAGCGGTGTCAGCGACACAAAGGGTGAATCTAGCACACAGATAAAACAACAAGGAAACCAGAATGCTATTAAGCTAGATCAAAGGTGGACTAAATCCACCGGGATCTTGTTTTTAGATGAAATTATATGAAGAGTTGTATGCAGCATTAGCTTCTTTTATCAGAATTCAAAGGGACAGGGGAAATAATGCTTTAAAATGTGTTTTAAATTGAAAACAGGACTTTTGTTTGCATTCACGTGAAACAAAAACTGCGAACAACCGTATTGTAGCGGCAGAAATTCTAATGTAATGAAGAGAATGGGGTTCTGGAACTATTATGCCGGGCAACAAGAGCGGAATTATTCTGTTTTGTTTCGTCAATAAATTGCCTAAAGCTTTCCAAGTGGAAATTACGATGAACAAAAGGTTTCGGTACATTTTCAGCACGAGTTCCTGCTTAAGCCATGTGTCAATGTTCGCTGTTTTTTCTTGTTTATTGTGTGCTGTTTGAAGAGATGAATAATCAAAAACATTATTTTTTTTAAAAAAAACAGACAGTTAAAATACTTCGACTGTGTCAAGATAATACGGCAGCGAAAACCACTCTAGAGGGAAAAGTTGAAGAAAAGAAGTTCAAGGGAATTTTATGATGATAAAATTCGGAGAACAGTATGAGAATGTGGACTAGAATGTCCTTGACTGGGTGCCCTGCGAAGACGAAGGACAGAGGAATTTGGAGGAAGGTTGCGGGCCAAACTTTCATAGGAAGAGGGCACAGGATGATGATGTGTGCTCCCAGAATCGTGAGAGGAAGGACACAAGATGCAAGACATAGCACTGAGACAAGTCTCAAGAGAACGATCTCAAGCACACAAGCGTGACGAGGGCCTTGTCTGTTCACGGCAGCGGCCACACACCAGGGGCAGGAACATGCTCGTTGAACAGAGTGACTCGTGCACTCGTCCTGTCCGTAAACCTCAACCAGAATGACGCTATCAGAACTGAACCAGAATGATACTCTGAAAACTGAACCAGAATTATATTCTGAAAACTGAACCAGAATTATATTCTGAAAACTGAACCAGAATTATATTCTGAAAACTGAACCAGAATGATACTCTGAAAACTGAACCAGAATTATATTCTGAAAACTGAACCAGAATTATATTCTGAAAACTGAACCAGAATTATATTCTGAAAACTGAACCAGAATGATATTCTGAAAACTGAACCAGAATTATATTCTGAAAACTGAACCAGAATTATATTCTGAAAACTGAACCAGAATGATACTCTGAAAACTGAACCAGAATGATACTCTGAAAACTGAACCAGAATTATATTCTGAAAACTGAACCAGAATGATACTCTGAAAACTGAACCAGAATTATATTCCGAAAACTGAACCAGAATGATACTCTGAAAACTGAACCAGAATTATATTCTGAAAACTGAACCAGAATGATACTCTGAAAACTGAACCAGAATTATATTCTGAAAACTGAACCAGAATTATATTCTGAAAACTGAACCAGAATTATATTCTGAAAACTGAACCAGAATTATATTCTGAAAACTGAACCAGAATTATGCAGTGAAAATTGAACCAGAATTATACTCTGAAAACTGAACTAGAATTACACTCAGAGAACTGAACCAGAATTATGCTCTGAAAACTGAACCACAATGACGCTATGAGAACTGAACCAGAATGATACTAGGAGAACTGAATTAGAATTATGCTCTGAGAACTGAACCAGAATGATACTCAGAGAACTGAACCAGAATTATGCTCTGAAAACTGAACCAGAATATGCTCTGAGAACTGAACCAGAATGATACTCTGAAAACTGAACCAGATTGGTACTCTGGAAACTAAATCAGAATTATATTCTGAAAACTGAACCCGAATTATACTCTGAAAACTGAACCAGAATGATACTCTGAAAACTGAACCAGAATTATATTCTGAAAACTGAACCGGAATGGTACTCAGAAACTAAACCAGAATTATGCTCTGAAAACTGAACCAGAATTATGCTCTGAAAACTGAACCAGAATGATACTCAGAGAACTGAACCAGAATTATGCTCTGAAAACTGAACCAGAATTATGCTCTGAGAACTGAATCAGAATTATACTCTGAAAACTGAACCAGAATGACACACTGGCAGCAAAACCAAAATTATACTCTGAGAACTGAGCCAGAATGAAAATCTGATGCGAATTATCCAGAACTCAAATTTTCAGAGTTCATCTTTTGTTTAAAGCCAATTTTTTTTTTTAATGCAGGAAAAAAAAATGTTCTAAATTGTTCATATTTTTATATACATATAGTTTCAAACAAGAAGCAAAGAGGGTTTCTCGCACTGTTGTATGGTTTGACCTCAATGCTAAGCTGCTTAGTCTACTATTTTTCGATGAACATCTATTTAACACCGCTTTCTAATATTTTTGGAATACTTTTTTTTCCCAGTAGGAAACGCTTGGTTTTCCTTGTATATGAGAGCTGTTCGCAAAGTTCCCGGATTGAATTTTAAAAAAAAATAATGAATAGACTTACCGGCCTCTTGGTTTAGTCTTCTTCTTCAAAGTAATCTCCTTGTGATAGTATACACTTATTCAGGTTTTAATATGTACACGCAGGAGTGATTACTATAACTCATGCCCTGGCGCATAATTCATTCTTGGACACAAAAAAGAACAAATATATCTATACTACAAGAGCTTGATATTGAAGAAGGCTGGCTAGTAAAGAGGATTAAAGAGAGAAAACTTAAATATTTTGGACACATTAAACGTCATGATAATTTAGAGAAGACCGTATTGGAAGGATACATAATGGGAAAAAGAAAAAGAGGAAGACCAAAACGAAGATGGCTGCAAGACATCGTTGACGATCTGCAAATGGATGCAGCAGCGGCAGGCCATCTTGCTCACAACCGAGTGGCCTACAGGAGTGCTGTTTGGGAGGCAAAGTTTCGCAAGGGACATGCAAATGAATGAATGAATGCCCTGGCGCCACTTCGATGCACGCTGTAGTTTCCCGGAAACAGAGACAAAATTTGGTCCCGGAACTTTGTGAACAGCCCTCGTATAATTTCTTATTTGGTTGCTTACTTTATTATGATTATTGTTACATTTTGTACCTTCCCAAACATTCCCTTACGGAGGATGTCAATCATCTTTTCCCAGTCTGTCAGCCAAAATGTCTGTTCCGCTTATCTGATTGAATTCTTCATGTAATAGTCGTCATAGCTTCAATAAATCCTTAACATATCCTTCAATATATTCTTCTTCAACATATCATTCAATATATTCTTATTCAACATATCCTTCTTCACCTTATCCTTCATTATATCCTTCTTCAACATACCCTCGAACATATCCTTGAACATATACTTCTTCAATATAACCTTCATTATATCCTTCTTCAACATACCCTTGAACATATCCTTCTTCAGTATAACCTTCAACATATCCTTCTTTATCGTATCCTTCTTCAGCATATCAACATATCCTAACACGTCGCTGGTCTCCGCTCGTTATCACTTCCAGCGTTTGCTTCTTCTAAAACCGTAGAAGGATATTAAATGAGAGAGATACTTGGATGTCTTTTACGCGACCTTGTTGTGGACCTCTTCAGAGACAAACTGAAAGTTGGACAATGGCTGGGAGGATTGCTAGAAGAATACTAGAACAAAACATCCAAGTCGGATCCCTGTGGGGATGCAGGAAAATCTCAATGTCGACGATGGGGCCGCTTTGTTGCGCTTTTGTCGAATGTGTTCCCCGCCGTGTCAGCTTTGTTCTGTTTGTCAGCCTGGAAAACAGGGCAGAGAAGGGTCAAGTTGTTGGAAGAGAGGTCCGTCACTGAAAAGGTCAGCACCGTCACTGATGATCATCTTCTCCTCCATTTTTGTTGTTGTTGTGGTAATGAAGCGGGAAGTGTGTGTATGACTGAATTAGAGTGTGGCTCTTTTGTTAGGACCAGCAAACTACAGATGACCAAGACACTATTTCTCCCTTCCGTTAATGATCCTAATGTATGATTGTTTAATATGTTTTTTTTATATAAATAGGAAACAACGAGGACTTCGTACGGTAAAGTAAGAGAACACAGATTTGTAAGATTAGGTCTCGAAAAATTCGTAAACAAAGGACATTAGTGAGACCTGAGATAAAAAAAAAATCACAAGAGAACTACCTGGGATTCGAACCAAGGACGCTGTTCTCTCGTGGCTAGACAGTTGCTCGTTCTACCGGAGTCTCTGGTCCGGATAGCAGGTAATTCTCTTGTGATTTTTTCTTTCTCTAACGTCTCACTAAAGTGCTTTGTCTGCGGTTTTGTTTTTAGGTCTAATCCTATAAAACTGTTCTCTTACTAAATGTACGATTAGCCTTCAACAAGACAGTGATGATTCCTGTGTTGTTATTGTTATTGTTCCACTTCTATGGAACTGACAGCAGATGTTCCTTGCATCGATGCTGTGAGAGTATTGAGGCATTCCTTCGCGTTGAATAGAGAAAACCTCACTGTGGCAATGTTTAAGACACTCAGTGGAGCTAAAGAGACAACAACAATAACAAAACAGCAGGGGCTGTGTATTGCTTATTTAGCAGACTCCATCGCAACGGAGGGCTGAGGTCCAGTCTTGATCAGCTGTTGTTCACCAACTTATCTGCTATAGATCCCTGATCCCCGACATCGGACAGCGTCTTCACTCCCATTACACCTTTTCTTTCTCTTTATCTCCACTCTGGATCTGCAAGCCAGTCCAACATAACCCAATCTCCACTCTGGATCTGCAAACCAGTCCAACATAACAAAATCTTCACTCTGGATCTGCAAACCAGTCCAACATAACCCAATCTCCACTCTGGATCTGCAAGCCAGTCCAACATAACCCAATCTCCACTCTGGATCTGCAAACCAGTCCAACATAACCCAATCTCCACTCTGGATCTGCAAACCAGTCCAACATAACCAAATCTTCACTCTGGATCTGCAAACCAGTCCAACATAACCCAATCTCCACTCTGGATCTGCAAACCAGTCCAACATAACCAAATCTTCACTCTGGATCTGCAAACCAGTCCAACATAACCCAATCTCCACTCTGGATCTATAAGCCAGTCCAACATAACCCAGTCTCCACTCTAGATATGCAAGCCAGTCCAACATAACCAAATCTCCACTCTGGATCTACAAGCCAGTCAAACATAGTCTATAATATTTTCAGTTGTGTATCATACATTTTTTAATCGTTGCATATTATAGAATTGAAGCTTAAAGATGCTCTTTGATTAACACATCACAGGTTTCAGAAAACTTTATCATTTCACTAGATCACAGCAAGTCCGATGAAGTATTCTCTGCAGAATTCATTTAATTCTGACAAATAAGTTCAAGATGTGTTGTTGATAACATCACTTGGATGGAATCACTTAATCATTTGTTCACAATATCAAACTATCATATTCTACATGCAGTATTTCTCAGTGTTCTCAGTTTCACAATATTCTACACTTGATACGAGAACATTTCCTAACTCAGTATTGTATCAGATCTGCAACAATTGGTCGATCAGTTACACGACTAAATCACTGTACTCGAAGTCTCAAAAGTATCAATTCTTCGTAATCACTTGAAACGCATCTTCAATCTGTCCTAAAACTACTTCTTCAAAACTGCTTTTCCTGAGTATCTATTGCTCTAAGTGTCCATTTGTCGTTACCTACGTCTTCTTCCTCTCTCGTGTCTTCTCTGGTCTGTGTTCTCCTTCTGCTGTTCTTCTCGGACCGATCTCTATTCACCGACCGTCCTTGTTCCTTCGTCTTCGAGCTCCCTCCTCTGTCTCTTCTTCCCTGTACTTCGGTGCTTCTTCGTCCTAGATTGTCTGTTCTTCCGTCTTCGGGCTCCCTCCTCTGTCTCCACTCCTCTACTTCCGTACTTCTTGGTTCTCTCCTGTATTTCCGTACTTCCTTGTCCCTGATAGTCTGTTCTTCCGTCTTCGGGCTCCGTTCTCTGTCTCCTCTCTCCTCTGTCCTCTGCTTCTTCTTTCTTCTCTCTGTACTTCCGTACTTCTTCGTCTTCTGATTATCTGTTCTTCCGTCTTCGGGCCCCCTCCTCAGTCCCCTCTCTCCAGGACTTCCATACCTCTTCGTTCTCTCCTGTTTCTCCGCTCGCCTTTTTATCAAGTGCAGCTTGATGGATTAACCAATAAGTATTTTGGCTCCACCCTTCAGATGTTCACTAGTTCCCATGAGCGTTCTGATTGTCCGTCATTCAAACTGCCCTGTGACTTATATGTCATAAGACAGTTGTCCAATAGGTCACGCCTCTAAATATTTAATTGGTCAGCTGGCCGAGTTGGTCACTCCTTTATTTAAAAACCGTGTGCAATAGCGTCTTAACACGTGTCATGCGTGTCAGCCTGCGTCAGTTTAGTCTATACAATTGTTATTTACCTAAGTCATTATCTTGCTCTTTCATATCGGAGGTTTTATTGTGTCCTCGCTTTTCTTTGTGTCTGATTTTCTATTCGTCTTTTCTATTTTATTTACACGTGTCCTACTTTCTGGCGTCCTACCTTTGTATTACCTATATCTCAGCTTCTATTCACTGTTTCCACTGTTTACTTTTGTCCGCGCTTGTTCTAGTGTCATGGAAGTTCTATACCTTTCTCTTCCTTTCCTACCTACATTTCTCTGTCGCTATTCGATGTTATTATTTTGTTTACAGTCTTTTTTCATAATTATATTCATTAATAATAATAACAACAACAACTATAATCGTTACTTACAAGGCCATGCTACAAATCTCCACTCGTCACAATACCTGTATTTCAGCATCTTCATGGCGTCGGCTGAGAAGAACCATCTCTCAGTTCCAGGGAGATAGAAGACAAGAAAACACAAGACAAAGAGATAAAAGACAAGAAAAGACAAGACAGGGAGATAGAGAGCAAAAAAGACAGGGAGATAGAAGGCAGGAAAAGAGACAATACAGGGAGATAAAAGACAAGAAAAGATAAGACAGGAAGATAGAAGACAAGGAAAGACACAACAAGGAGATAAAGAGCAAAAAAAAAAAACAGTGAGATAGAAGGCAAGAAAAGAGACAAGACAGGGAGACAGAAGACAAGAAAAAAACAAGGCAAGGAGATAGAGGGCAAGAAAAAACAAGACAGGGAAATAGAAGACAAGAAAAATAAGACAGGGAGATAGAGGGCAAGAAAAAACAAAACAGGGAGATAAAGGGCAAGAAGAAACACGACAGGGAGATAGAGGGCAAGAAAAAAACAAAACAGGGAGATAAAGGGCAAGAAGAAACACGACAGGGAGATAGAGGGCAAGAAAAAAATAAAACAGAGAGGTAGAGGGCAAGAAAAAACAAGATAGAAAGATAGAGGGCACGAAAAAACAAGACAGAGAGATAGAGGGCAAGAAGAAACAAGACAGGGAGATAGAGGGCAAGAAAAAACAAGACAGGAAGACAGAGGACAAGAAAAGACAAGATAGAAAGATAGAGGGCAAGAAAGACAAACCTACCTATTTAACCCCCCCCCCCCCAACGCCCCGCCCCAACCTTGCATTCCATCTTTTTCCTACTGACCACTCTCTAACTCGATGCACTTTGTGTCCTCCTCCCATTCTTTGCTGGTTACAGACGACAAATACTTTTTTATATGTGCGGTTATCTGTTGATTTGTTTTAACTAGCGTCATCGACAAAAGCTTAATGCCGAAACACTAGGTTGTTCTTGCTTTTTATTATCGATGCTTCCTTTTGCCATTTCCTATTTCTGCGTTTTTATTAAGCTGCATCCTGCGTCTCTGTCGGCCTCATCTACTGATATGATACCGCGACATGTGCACCTGGCAAGGACCGGCCTTGGGAACAAAATTAAGTACTCAAGCTAAATAAAATGATGGTCAGTGACCCACACATGACTGCTTGCCTCATGGTTGGCCAACAACAGATGGCCAAGGCCTAATTCTGCTTGCCCGTGGTGCCCATGGAAAGGGACAGTAGTATCTGGGGTCAAGTGAGTAGAGACCGCAAATGGAAGGTGAACTCGGTTCAGAATACTCGGAGCCGATGTTGGATGTGTTGAAAAGAACGGCGCATAACAATGCAAACCAACGGCCTTTTGAGAGCGAACGAAGAAGAAGAAGATAAGAAGAAGAAGAAGAAGAGGAGGAGGAGGAGAAGGAGGAAAAGGAAGAAGAAGAAGAAGATAAGAAAAGGAGGAGGAGGAAAAAGAAGAAGAAGAAGAAGAAGACTGATCTTATCACTAAGTTTTGCTCGGGTCGTTCACGCTCTCAGCCACTCTGATTATTTTACATTATTAAATGCGATGACGTGGTGTTGATCTCTGGTTGTATGTGACAAGTGACGTGGCGCTGATCTTTGGTTGTGTGTGACAAGTGACGTGGTGTTGATTTCTGGTTGTGTGTGACATGTGACGTGGCATTGATCTCTTGTTGTGTGTGACAAGTGACGTGACATTGATCTTTGGTTGTGTGTGACAAGTGACGTGGTGTTGATCTCTGGTTGTGTGTGACAAGTGACGTGGTTTTGATCTCTGGTTGTATGTGACAAGTGACGTGGTGTTAATCTCTGGTTGTGTGTGACAAGTGACGTGGTGTTGATCTCTGGTTGTGTGTGACAAGTGACGTGTTGTTGATCTCTGGTTGTGTATGACAAGTGACGTGGTGTTGATCTCTGGTTGTGTATGACAAGTGAGGTGGTGTTGATCTCTGATTGAATGTGACAAGTGACATGGCGTTGATCTCTGGTTGTGTGTGACAAGTGACGTGGCATTGATCTCTGGTTGTGTGTGACAAGTGACGTGGCGTTGATCTCTGGTTGTGTGTGAGAAGTGACGTGGTGTTGATCTCTGGTTGTGTGTGACAAGTGACGTGGTGTTGATCTCTGGTTGAATGTGACAAATGACGTGGTGTTGATCTCTGGTTGAATGTGACAAGTGACGTGGTGTTCTTCTTCTTCTTCGTTCGCTTCTACCACCAAGACCGCACTGTGTTCCTACTGGATTTACGCCTGTGGTCTTCGTTAGGTCCCATGAGATCCCCGAGAGGACCACAAGAGGTTCAGAGTATCACTGGCTTTAGCCTGTATTCTTGGTGGGTCTCGGAAGCGGATTGTGTGACACCTGGTGTGTGCCAGTTTAGGTATATTTCACCAGTGTAGGTGTATTTCGGACGTGGCCGGCCTCTAGAGCAGAGGCACCGTGGTATGTATAGCTCTCGCAGCGATACTACTGGACATACCGATTAAACTTCACTTTATCCTTTCCACCACCTTTTCACATCGGCGCCGCACAGAAACCTTTATTTTTTTCTGCATTTTCTTCATTGACCGGGAGGAGCTTCACTCCACGCGCGACATTCGAAGAGTCTCGCCAGCAGCGTCTTAACCTCTGGGATAAGCCGGTTCATGCATTTCACCCGATATGACTGCACTCAGGACGTGGCCGACCTCCAAACCAGAGGTGCCGTGATTTGACTGTTTGCCTCGCTCTATCCTTTCTACCACCTTTTCCGCAGTGGTGCTGCGCGGCAACCCCATTTGCACCTTTCTTCATTGGCCGGGAGGAGCACCGCTCCACGCACAGCAGCTGAAGAATCTCGCCAGCAACAGTAGATGAGCTACAAAACGTGCCACTCATCTACCCTAAGTATCTGGTTTTCAGGCGCCAGATATTCGCCTTCGCCCCTTCTCCTGTCAGTTTAAACAGTTCTGCCACGGGAAGGCCAGGATCTGGACTTAACTGCCAGAGGCTGTTTGAGACGCACGCCGTTGGAGTGGAGATCGAATTCTCCACCCCACATGATGGGTGTGACAAGTGATGTGGTGTTGATCTCTGGTTGTTTGTGACAAGTGACGTGGTGTTGATTTCTGGTTGTGTGTGACAAGTGATGTGGTGTTGATCTCTGGTTGTGCGTGACAAGTGACATGGTGTTGATCTCTGGTTGTGTGTGACCTTTGAAATACGCTGTGGCTAGCTCCTGAATTAACTGTGAGCCGGTTAACTGACTTTTAAAAAAAATAACAAGGAAAAATCCTCTTCTACTTTCGGCCTCAGAAAAGTATTGACCGCGTTTCGTCGCTGCTTACAGTTAGGCTTTGACTTCTGCGCACGTCGCAAAAACTTGACAAAGGTTTATTTTGAAAATATTAACCCTTCCATCACCGAGTAGTTTGTTGCCGTTTCTTCCCTTTCTTCCTACACGCACTAGGTTTCTGCTTCCAAAGCGTTAAGTGGCCTGATGTAGACAAGTGTGGTCTCCAAAACAGCTTTTACCTCCATGAAAACTCGTCCCTGGACAGGACGAGACGAGGACGGCTCTGAGGGAGAAGACGTGACCATTTTCCCGCGTGTCTTCCGGGAATAATAGTGGAATGTTTACAGATGGGACTGGACAAATTGACGTGGCATGGACAAAAGGACGCCAGGGATGGAGGGGGTTTAGAAATCACAGGGAGAATATGGGAGTGTGAAGATAACAGTTGGGGCGGGACTGAGTTGGGATTTATTTCAGCTGAACCTAACCACAGCGATGGTCTCTCCAGCAGATGCTTTGTTGCACTGACGGCAGGGTAAGCTTTAGTGGCTTGCTCGTTATATAGCCACTCTTGTGGAAGGCAAGAGAGGGGGAGAGAGGAGAGAGATATAATGGAAGAGAGGGGAGAGAGAAGGAAGGGAAGAGAGAGAAGGAGAGAGAGAGGGAAGGCAAGAGAGAGAAGGAGAAAGAGAGGGAAGGCAAGAAAGGGGAGAGAGAAGGGGAAGGCAAGAGAAGGGAGAGAGAAGAGGAAGGCAAGAGAGGAGAGAGAGAATGGGAAGGCAAGGGAGGGGAAAAAGAAGGGGAAGGCAAGAGAGGGGAGAGAGGAGAGGGAAGGGAAGAGAGTGGGAAAGAGAAGGAGAGAGAAGAAAGGGAAGAGAAGGAGAGAGAGAGAGGGAAGGGAGGAGGGAGAGTGAGAAGGAAAGGAAGAGAGAGAGGGAAGGGAATAGAGAGGAGAGAGAAGGCGAAGATAAGAGAGGGGGAGAGAGAGAGAGGTAAGGAAAGAGAGGGGGAGAGAGAAGGAGACAGAGAAGGGAAGAGAGGAGGAGAGAGTGAAACAGAGATAGGGAGAGAAGTGGAAAGAATAAGAGAAGGACGAGAGAGAGAGACAACACACATACATAGCGCGCGCGAGAGAGAGAGAAAGAGAGAGGGAGAGAAGCAAAAGGAAGGGAGGGAAGGAAGGATGGACAGGAGTACGGGATATATATAACATTCTTTTCTCTCTACTCAAAGAAATGCACAAGTTGACCAGTACTCACCAAAAACGCGGCGGGACATTATACACTAAAGGATGAGAAATCGAGGCTTGCCCTACTCTATGTAGCCATGGAAATGGATGAGAAGAGCGAGAGCAGAGGTGGGGTTGTGGGAGTGCGGTTTTTTTTTTGGTGGGGGGTTGGGGTGCTCACGCCTTTATTAGTGTAGGAACTTTAGTGCACAAATCAGTAAAAAGACACACACAGACACGAACACTGATGCACATACACGCACACAAAAAATCTAAAGGGTTCGTTAATTGCTAGTAACAGACATTTAAAAAATAGCAATAATAATAATTTTCTTCGAAGCTGATACAGAATTAAAGAACAGAAAGGACTGTATAAATCAGAAATTGAGTAAAATAGTAGCAATATATAAGGATAGCTGAAGACAAAAATGCCACCTATGAAGCAAATCATGGAATCCAAAGAGGCAACCTTCATCTATGATCTGGCAACTTTTCATCTCCGTCCGATAAGCAGACGACAAACACGCTGCCATTTTGTTGACCTAGTCAGAGGTGCATTGTCACGTAATCAGCATGGAGCAAAAAAGCTAACATTAAATTCTGTTTACTACTCGGGAAAAGTGCCATTGTTGCACTCTTGAATTGAATTCAGTTGAATTGATGCGACAAGTTTATGGGGATACTTGTTTATCTCGTGCACAGATATTCAGGTGGTATTGACGACTCAAAAGTGGTGTTGAAACGATTACAAATGCAACTAGACAGGGACGCCCAATTTCTGTTTGTAATGAGGAACTCATTGCAAAAGTCAGAGAACGGATACAAGAAGATCGTTGTTTTGACTGTGAGAATGGTGGCAGATGAATTTCTTGTTAACAGAGAGACCATTCGTAAAATTTTAGTGCAAGATTTGGGCAAGAAAGAAGTTGCTTACCGGTTTCTACCACATTCGTTGTCTGATGACCAAAAACATCAGCGTGTTGAGTACGCAAAAAACATCATCAAAAACGTGTCGCAGAAATAAAAATTTCTTAAATTTGATTGTTGCAGAAGATAAAACATGGATTTTCTGCTATGTCCCCACAACTAAACGCCAAAGTGCTCAGTGGAAGTCGTCACCATCACCGAAAGGAAAAAAAAAATCGTCTTCACAAGTCAAAAGTGAAGAAAATGTTGGTGTGCTTCTACGACAGCAAAGGAGTTAATCACAAAGATTTTATTCCAGAGGGGCAGATTGTCACTGCCAAAGTTTATTTAATTATTTTGAAACGCCTATTGAAAAGGGTTATCCTAGTTCGACCCGAGTATTCAACACCTGGCAGTTTTTTTTTCCTTCCTCATGATAATGCACCGGCTCACCGGGCGGTGGTTGTACAGGAATTTTTGGCCCAAAAACAAAAGTGTGTTCTCAACTATCCGCCCTATTCCCCAGATTTGTCTCCCTTGGATTATTTTATATTCCCAAAATTAAAGTTACCACTGAAAGGACGCTTCTTTGACGATGCTGATGACATCCAAAGGGCCGTAACATCGAGCTTAAGGGCCATATCAACAGAATAACTGCAGAGGTCGTTCCAGTGTTTGTTAGATCGTGCCACTCGCTGTATCAATGCACAAGGGGCGTACTATGAATAAAATATGGGTTATATCTTCAGTTTTTATTTTTTTATGTAACTAGTCTCATTACTTAACTGTCGGACCTTGTGCAAGACCAGCTGTAAAATGATAGAGTAAAACTGGGCTAGTGTACACTGCTTTTGCGACCGCCCTGTAGTAACAATATACAAGGACAGCTGTAAAATCCTCTAAGATGCCTGCAGTACGGTGATGATATCAGACACTATGAGAACAGAAAGATTAAGAAAACAGAGTAAACGAAGAAAAACAAGCAAAAGCCATGTCCAAGAGAACAACACAAAAGAATAGTGAACAGTATTGTAAACTATGATCTGGCCAGGGCTAAATGTAGGTCACTGGCTCTGCTGACTAAAGTCCTAGTTTTCACACAAATAAGACGGGGGCCAAGAATTTTCACACAAATAAGACGGGGGCCAAGAATTTTCCCACAAATAAAACGGGGGACAAGACACAATACTCAATCTGAATATAGCAACCCAAAGATGACTGCTTGCGTCGGGATTGCCAAAACATAGCCAACCAAGACCCTATTCTACAGCCCACTGCTGCCCCTGGAACCAGATATCAACCTGACCAAGTGAACGTGGAACACAACGAGAAGGCGAAGACGGTCCCAAAGTATGAGCCGAGGCGACACCTGATGTGTTCGACAATAAGGGACACCACTGAGACACGGCTATCACCCTTGTGAGGACAAATGCAGAAAAAGAAAAGGAGGCACATAAGGACCTACAAATTACTGGATCACATGAACACCAGAAGATGGTCATTGGATCCCAGAGTTACACGGCCGTGCTTTCTTTCAAGCGCAGACGTTATCAGTTTATTCATACCATTCCCACGTCCTCCAGCAAGATGGTGCAGCTCCTCCTGCCATATGATGCCTCCATCGCTGGCGTTTTGCTCCGGACAGAAGTTGACCAGAGTTTTAGAGCCACACAAAATCAAAGGGTAATTTCCCTTTCTTAACAAGCCAATACAAGTAAGCGGCTCCTGTTTTTCCAGTTAGAGATTCTATTGCGTGCTGGTGGCTTGAGAAATAAAATAGCGGAGACAATTGTTTGCTCAGTTACTAGGGCAGACGAATCTCGCCCTAGCAACAACACTCGCTTCTTCCACTCGTGACTTCCTTTTGGTTAGAGAGTCCGCTTGTTTATGCTCGGAGTATATACTTCCTGTTACAGATCGCGCGCATGCGCACTCAGCTACTTCTCTGTCCCGGAAACGAAGATGGATTGCGGTCTCGTGGCTCAAACGCGGTGGTGATGGAGTCGACTCGTGTTTTCACACCCAAGGAAATGGAGACTTAATTAATAACAGTAAATGTGATACAGCTGCTTCTAGAGGGCTTGTCTCTGCTTGAATGATGCTGTTTACTGCAGAAAATGAAGATTCTGGAGAGAATGGATTTTGTTTTCTTTGGAGGGAACTGGAAAGATTGAGAACCCAGAAGTATTTCACCCAAAAACTGCTTGCGACCTGTGATCATATGATGAAGAAGGGAAAGAAGAAACAAAAATCAGATCCAGTTATAGATGCGAGATTGTGTAAGTAATAAACAGAGAGGAACATGATTTCATATCAAAGTCACAAAGATCGTGGGAAATGACTTGTTGGTTCTACAGAAAGGATTGAGGTCGGGGAGGGAGAAAAATAGGTTAGACATAAGCAGACATTTCTAAAATTAGAAATCTGCGGCGTTAGCCAGGTTGTTTGTATTTGTTGATTACTCGCTCACGGTAATATAGGACCAGAATTAGCGTTCGATGAAGGAGTAAGGCGCAATTTTAGGAGTATGGCGCAATTTTAGTCCAAGGCTAAAAAAAAGAGGGGGTGGGGGAGAAAGAAAAGCAAAAGATGAAGACCAAATGGATATTAATAAACAAAACAAATCAATATTTCGGCAGAACGCCTTTATCAAGGAAGATAAAACTACAATTTAAAAAAAAAAAACTTTTTTTTAAAGAATGATCTTTCGGAATCTTACTTGGATGAAATTTCGACACCAGATGCAACTGCTATCAGCTTTGCCATAATCATCACTACAGCCATCTAAGAATTATAGAACACATCTAGAATTATCATTATCATCTAGAACACATGCACGTGTACCAATGTCCAACAAGCAGACAAGTGTAGTACACTTACTTATGCGCTTAAAACCCCATCACAATAGTAGTATGATAACGTAGCTCTGTTGTGCCACAGAAGCGCCTGCAGAACATGGCATTAATGCCCAGTTGTGGGCACACTGCCATGCCTGATCGCCTCCCCTTTTCCATCTCCAGGATGGAGGTGATGGATCCCCCAGTGGCTTCAAGTTAAAACCCTTTGGCAGCTGCTACCATAGAGAAGAACTTGACTTTCCTTTATAGTTTTTCAACCTCGGAGTACCGGCAGTTATGTATTGCGCAGTGTCCTGGAAGTAGTATTCCTAGTTCGTCTTGAATGGGACATCTAAGTTTTATTCCTAGTTCGTCTTGAATGGGACATTTAAATTTTATTCCTAGTTCGTCTTGAATGGGACATTTAAATTTTATTCCTAGTTCGTCTTGAATGGGACATTTAAGTTTTATTCCTAGTTCGTCTTGAATGGGACATTTAAATTTTATTCCTAGTTCGTCTTGAATGGGACATTTAAATTTTATTCCTAGTTCGTCTTGAATGGGACATTTAAATTTTATTCCTAGTTCGTCTTGAATGGGACATTTAAATTTTATTCCTAGTTCGTCTTGAATGGGACATTTAAATTTTATTCCTAGTTCGTCTTGAATGGGACATTTAAATTTTATTCCTAGTTCGTCTTGAATGGGACATCTAAGTTTTATTCCTAGTTCGTCTTGAATGGGACATCTAAGTTTTATTCCTAGTTCGTCTTGAATGGGACATCCACATTTTATTCCTAGTTCGTCTTGAATGGAACATCTAAGTTTTATTCCTAGTTCGTCTTGAATGGAACATCTAAGCATGAAATATCCAACAGTTTCCTCCTCAATGTCTGCAGTTTTGGGGGCTGCGGGTTGTTCCTTGATTTTGTTTGGGTGTGTGTTTAATATGACAGGGTTTGCTAGCAGATTCAGTATAATGGGTTGCTGTGTGTGTCTACTTTTTTACGTGACATGGAGCTTCACAATGGATCAGGTATGCAATGTCAAAGATATTTGGATAGTTTATCCACCCATCCATGATCTGAATTCACACAAAAATCAGTCAAGAAGATGGCTCGTGTGTAGCTATAAGAAGTCACGGGTTTGTGAGAGGCTGGATCAATTAGTAAGGACGACAGAATGAATAAATGAATGAATGAATTTCGGCGAGATTTTGATTCACTTTATGAACGGACAAGGAAAAATGAAAGGTTGGACGCTCAGGGTGGGGATGGATGGGTGAGTCAGTGACGCAGAGTCTTCAGATGACAGGGAAAGTGACTCGCTGAGTTGAGATAACATGAATTCACCCAGTGGGTACCTTTCATGGGAGCCAGTGGTACCTTTCATGGGAGCCAGTGGCACCTTTCATGGCAGCCAGTGGTACCTTCATGGAAGCCAGTAGTACCTTTCATGGGAGCCAGTGGCACCTTTCATGGGAGCCAGTGGTACCTTTCATGGGAGCCAGTGGTACCTTTCATGGGAGCCAGTGGTACCTTTCATGGGATCCAGTGGTACCTTTCATGGGAGCCAGTGGTACCTTTCATGGGAGCCAGTGGTACCTTTCATGGGAGCCAGTGGTACCTTTCATGGGAGCCAGTGGTACCTTTCATGGGATCCAGTGGTACCTTTCATGGGAGCCAGTGGTACCTTTCATGGGAGCCAGTGGTACCTTTCATGGGAGCCAGTAGTACCTTTCATGGGAGCCAGTGGTACCTTTCATGGGAGCCAGTGGTACCTTTCATGGGAGCCAGTGGTACGTTTCATGGGAGCCAGTGGTACATTTCATGGGAGCCAGTGGCACCTTTCATGGGAGCCAGGAAAAGAAATCTAACCATGTGCTTCCGTTTAAAAATTATCAGTAAGTGATTTTGATTCAGTTGCAACTGAAAGTTGACTGTTGCCTTGCAAGTAATGATTATAGTTGTTGTTGTTGTTGTTGTTGTTATTATTATTATTATTAATGAATATTATTATGAAAAAATACTGCAAACAAAATAGTAACATCGAATAGCGACAGAGAAAAGTAGGTAGGAAAGGAAGAGAAAGGTAGAGAACTTACATGATACTAGAACAAGGCGCGGACAAAAGTAAACAGTGGAAACAGTGAATAGAAAAAGATGAGGCTCAGTAACGCTGAGATATAGGTAATACAAAGGAAGGACGCCAGAGAGTAGGATGGTCCAGTGATAACAAAGCGGTGACTGGACGTTGACACGTGTAAACAAAATAGAAAAGACGAATAGAAAAGGCAGACATAAAGAAAAGCGAGGATACAATAAAACCTCCGACATGAAAGAGCAAGATAATGTCTTAGGTAAATGACAGTTGTATAGACGGAGTTGACACTCTGACATCTATTAACATTAGAACGCTATTGCACACGGTTTTTAAATTAAGGAGTGACCAACTCGGCCAGCTGACCAATTAAATATATAGAGGAATGGCCTGTTGGACAATTGACTTACGAGAGATAAGTCACAGGGCAGTTTTAATGATGAACAGTCAGAACGCTCATGAGAAACAGTGGAAATCTGAAGGGTAGAGCCAAAACACTTATTGTTTAATCCATCAAGCTGGGCTTGAAGATAAAAAGGCGAACGGAGAGACTGGAGAGAACCAAGAAGTACGGAGTAGAAGAGAGAGGAGATAGAGGAGAAAGATCGTCAGAACACGTCGGTCCGGCAAGTAGCGACTGACCAGAGCTGCAAGAAGGATGGTCAATGCACGTGGACAGTCAAGAGTGAGGAAAGAAGATCCGACCAGAACAGCCGAGAAGCCATCAGATGAGAGATAAGAACAGAAGTCCAGAGAAGAGGCAAGTAGACTTTGCTCATTAGTACACTGCGATTGAGAGACGGTCGAGGAAGACCGTCAGAAGAAATCGGAAGACAGACAAGAGAAGAAAGAGGACGAGAAGATATAAAATCAGAAGAAGCGTTAGACGGAAGATGGTTATCAAATGATTCAAGTGATTAAGAAGATGTGACACTTTTGAAACTTTGAGTACAGTGATTTTAGACGAGAAACTACTTGATCACGTGTTGCAGACGTGATATAATACTGAGTTAGGAAATGTTCTCGTATCAAGGGTAGAATATTGTGAAGATGAGAACTTTGAGAAATGCTGCATGTAGAATATGATAGAGTTTGATATTACGAACAAATGATTAATTGTTTCAATCCAGATGATGTTGTCAACAATACATCTTGAACTTATTTGTCAGAATTCAATGAATTCTGTAGAGAGCATTTCATCGGACTTGATCTAGTGAAGTGGCAATGTTTGTGAAACTTCGATGTATGATATGTTAATCAAAGAGCAATACTATAGAACTATTCTATAATATGGAGCTATTCAGAAGAATATGATTGACAAACAACAATATTATATGATTTCAACATAATTTTCTGCTCACAATCTCTCCTACGTCGGGTTATTCCAGTCTCGCTGTGTTATTCTAATTCTACGTACATTTGACTGCATTAACGGTCAATTTGTTTCTCTTCGTGATTAGCAGACTTCTTAATTCTTCAGTGCAAATACTGGCTATGACAGTTCATGACGTGCCCCACTCCCTCCCCCCACTCCCTCCCGATGGGGGAAGATCTGTCAGACTAATTTACGAGCGAGAATAGAAGTTATAATAAACAGCTCAGATAATGTAGATGAGGCGTGACAGAAGAGAACAAGGAAGACGGAACTTAGGCTGGGAGTCTTACAAAGTGTTATAAATTCTCTTCATTTGTGTTGGTAGTGGGATGAATGATTCTTGGCGGTTTTATTTTTTTTCTTCTTCATTTTGATATTTTAGCTTGTTCAGTCCGTCGTTTGCATGTCCCTTGAGGAAATTTGCCTCCCTAACAGCTCTCCAATGGGCCACTCGGTTGTGAGCAAGATGTCCTGCTGCTGATGTGTCCATTCGCAGATCATAAACGATGTCTTGCAGCCATCTTCGCCTTGGTCTTCATCTCTTTCTTCTTCCCATTATGCACCCTTCCATGAATGTCGTCTCCAAATTCTCATGACGTTTAATACGTTCAAAATATTTACGTTTTCTCTGTTTAATCTTCTTTACTGGCCAGCATTCTTCAATACTAAGTTCTTGCAGTATAGATAGATATATTTGTTCTTTTCTGTGTCCATGATATTTGAAGAACTCTTCTATAGCATTTACATTCAACGCTTGTTAACCTCGAAAATTACACTTGGGGTTCTCAAGTTACAATGAAACGTACCAGCTAGCGCAGAACCTGGACATCTACTGCCACTAGGATTTCGAGGATCGTCTGTCAAAGCATCTGTAGGTCATGCTGCCCAAAACAGAAATGGAAACTGTCAGGTGGCATCAGATCGGCTGACTTCTAGTGGCAGGTAACACAAGGTGTACCTGGCACCCGTACTACCCTGAAAGATTCCTCACCAGAATTTGTTTTTCTTTTGAATTTTTTTTTTCATGATACAAACGCAGTAACATGGTGTTTCGCTTTTTCTTCCAGATATAAACGAAAAATACTGTTTCATTTTTTTCCAGATATAAACTGAATGGTAAATTATTTTGCCTTTAAAATCAATATTACCTGAACTGTAGGACTTTTTCCTTATATAAACTGAATGATAATACAGTGTCACTTTCTTTTTTGTCCTTAGGTAAACTGAATAATAATACAGTGTCACTTTTTTCCTTACCCAAACTGAAAGATAAAACAGTGTCACTTTTTCTTCATATAAACTGAATGACAAAACAGTGTCACTTTTTCCTTCTCATAAACTGAATTATAATACAGTGTCACTTTTTCCATGATATAAACTAAATGACATGGCGTTTCTCATTTGTCTGGATGTCACTGTTTCGGTCTTGCCTGACATAAACTGAATGACATATTGTTTCTGATTTTTCTGGATATAAACTGAATGTCGGATTGTTTTTAGTCCTGATATACAATGAAAGACATATTTTTTTTCTAATATAAATTTTAGACTTCCTACGCATCTGTCGCCAGCATTTTTTTTTCTTTCGGTAGAAAAAAAAAACAACATATTTTTATTTTATTAACAAAAATTATAGGAATAGTGATCAATATTTCCGCTTCTGTCAACGAATATTGTGCTAATAATATTTAATTTTTCCGCCTGAACCAACGAATATTGTTGAAAATAATGGTCTGTCTTTCCGCTTTCTTTGTGCAGAAACTTTTAACACAGTTAACTTTTGTGCTTAGTTCTGAACTGTTAAATGAGTGCATTAAGGAAATTGTTTATTCTGAGGCCTTCCACAAACAGAGATTTCTCAGCTGTGCAATTTCTCGCGCCAGCTGATTCGGTTGAGCAGTGATGCGCGACTTCCACGTGAAAAGTTGCGACGGAATACCAAAGAGTTGATTTTTGTCGGACATAATAAGATAATGCACCTTACACAACTGGATGTTGTTGTTTTTTTTTTTGTTTTGTTTTGTTTTGAAATATAAATTGCCGGTTATCATAACCATGGAATAAATATTACCTGGTTCCTTTCCTTTAGCCAGGAGGCCGGCCCTGGCTTGGCTACCGAGCGTGACGTGACGGCAATAAAACTTAAGGCAGTCCCTTAAGTACAATTTAAAATACAATTTATTTTTACTGCGTCGAAGTTCTGCCTTGATCTAATTTTTGCAAAATTTAGAAGTAAATTATAATGACATGGAAATTACTTTTAGAAATCATGAATAATTTGCAGAGAAGAACAAAAACAAAACAAAAAAAACAACAACAAAAATACACGAAGGAGTAGACATCCTTCGAAAGTGCAGAAATAAAGTCAAGTCAAGAACAAGAAATTCGTCAACATTTATCTTAATGGCATGATAAAAAAAAAAATAATACTTGAAGAGAAAATACATAAGACTCTGGTATCTTACAGTGCAATCTTACAGTGCTTTATTACAGTGCTATTGTGGGGCGGTTCTCAACAGAGCACACACTTGTAGTTGTCACAGAAAAACTAGATTCCACATATCAGTACCGGGGATCAAGTTATTCAGTCATCAGTTACCGAACACGCTGTCACTTATAACTTCAACTGTCATCTTATTCAGTGTATATGATGCAGGCCTCTGAGTTTTAGGCCAAATACTCCCGAATAGCAACAGCTTGTACAACTGACACACATTGCTAGTGGCCTCAATGCATCCCCCTCTTTCTCCCTCCCTCTCTCTCTCTCTCCCTCCCTCTCTCTCTCCAATCTTTGACGTCATATTTCCGCCAGTCGCTCACACTCACTCGACACGTTCCCCTTACACTATGTTACTGCACTTTATTATAGTGCTATGTTACAGTGCTATGTCACAGTGCTTCATTATAGTGCTGTATGAGGCAGTATTAGTCTATGCTTGTGACACTTGGACAGTGTTCTAGTTCTGTCTCCCTGGAACTTATCTTATATCCTTCCCGTGCCGCTAAACGGTACATAGGGCTCGCAAGGTAGTTCGCCAAATTTTCCTGTCTTCGGCGAGCCTTTCAACCTCATCACGTGACCAACATATGTCCATCTCCTTTTCCTGATCACCCATGAGACTGGTTGTTGTTCAGTCATCTGTCTTATCTCTGCATTGTCTTGAATTCGTTCCACTTGATGCCGAGTATTTTCCTTAGGAATTTGTTTTCAGAAGAGTCTAATTTCTTGTCTATTTCTTTAGTTGTTTTCCAGCTTTCGCTGGGACTGTGAGCAGCATATTCCTTGCAGCTGATGCAGTGAAGATGAGGCACAGCATCGTGTCGAACTGAGAGTAGATTACGACGGCTGGGTTTATTTTCCCTCACTCTGATTGGAGCTAAAAAAGCAGGGAGAGATGCAGTGCTTCTAGAGAAGCAGATACAACGCCATGCTGGACTATAGCGATCCCTGCTCTCTTAGCAGGTTACTGGGTTTACCAACAAAGATGTGGGGACAGGGTCTTGGTCAGCTATGGTTTACCAACCCAGACGCCTCGAGCAGTCAGTTATGGGTTTGCTGACCGCTACATCGAAGAGCAACATTCTCCTCCCCTTCCCCCCCCCCCCCCAAAAAAAAAAGACTTGGAATAAACATATTACACAGACACTGGATATACAAGAGACGAGGTTTTGTAGAACGTTCCAGCATATATAATGAACAGGTAGAAAACAAAATAATAAAATGAAGTTCTCACAGAAGTTTAGGGACAGCAAGGAATGAGCTAACTCGTAAGGAAAAGACAATCCAATTTCTTTTGGCGTGTCATGAGAAGCCGTGGGGTTAGAGAACCTGGTAATCAATGGGCAACACAAAGAGTGGGAGAACTTAGTAGTCAGCGGACAACACACAGAGTGAGAGAACCTGGTAATCAATGGACAACACAAAGAGTGGGAGAACTTAGTAGTCAGCGGACAACACACAGAGTGAGAGAACCTGGTAATCAATGGACAACACAAAGAGTGGGAGAACTTAGTAGTCAGCGGACAACACACAGAGTGAGAGAACCTGGTAATCAATGGACAACACAAAGAGTGGGAGACTAGGAGAAGCACACATCAGAACCGGATGTCCAAACTGCGAGGAAAACTATGACAATTCACCTGACTAGAGACATCAAGGATTTGCAACCAACAATAAGCATGATCTCCAGCGTGTCCCACCTGACAGATAAAGAATGAATCAACAATGAGCAGGATCTCCAGTGTGTCCCACCTGACAGATAATGAATGAAACAACAATGAGCATGATCTACAGCGTGTCCCACCTGACAGATAATGAATGAAGCAACAATGAGCATGATCTACAGCGTGTCCCACATGACAGATAATGAATGAAACAACAATGAGCATGATCTCCAGCGTGTCCCACCTGACAGATAATGAATGAAACAACAATAAAGAACAAGAATCATTTTTCTTACCATCCTCATCATGTGGCTTCTCCACTGCGAAAGTTTACCACTTCGGTCTTTCTCTTGGTGTGACATTTAGTCTCAGCACGTGAAGTCATCCACCCACCTACGGTACTATATCCACCATATCCACCGTACCCACTATACCCACTACACCCACTATACCAACTACACCTACTATATCCACGGCACAAACTATACCCACTGCACGCACTATACCAACTACACCTACTATATCCACGGCACCCACTATACCCACTAAACCCACTATACCAACTACACCTACTATATCCACGGCACCCACTATACCCACTGCACGCACTATACCCAAGCGCTGGAATTATTCATCCACGTCATAGATCGCGGAATATTTTCATTGCTTCTGCTGTTTTCATATGTTTTCTCATTTCATTTGTTTTAGAACTTTTATTATTCATCTTTTCCTTTCTTGGCGTGTGAAAATAGAGCTAATAATATGAATCAATGTTTCTGCCGGAAAATGTAGCGAGATTTTATCTGAAGTCTAAAGCAGAACGAGTACGCGAGTTATCTTCCCCTGTCTAGGTCGCTACTGATCTGGAACGCTGGGTTCGAATTGAAATAAATCCTCTTATTACTTTTCAACCTCCTTTTATCCTTTTAAGTCCTTGAGTGTTGTATGAATTCTCCAGGATCCTTTGTGTTCTTTCATGTTCATAGAGCGGATCATAGCTGGGCAAAACTCTGTTCTACATCATCGTTGGTGCTACCAGTTGCAGGCTTGCCCTGTGGAACGGGACAGGGATCGCTCTGGTCTCCATCACCACGGAGTCTGCCGGGCACTTTTTCCCAGGTCTGTTAACGGCACTTCAGGTCTACGAGCTTCTCACTCTAATCCACCTCCCCTTCATAACCCCTTCCCGTACTCCTCCAACAGACTAGTTCTACCCGTAAGCCTGCTTTGTCATCACAACCCCTTCCTGTACTCCTCCAACAGACTACCGCACCTTCTTCATGTAAATATTCATAGAGGGGTGGGGCCTGGAGAAGTCTGCTTCCTGGCTGCACCCCGGGTCATGGCCGCTGTAACCAGTTCCTCATCTTACCCATTCTCCAAAGTCGTCAAAGCATCGGCCACATTCTGCACGTTACTGTCGAAATGTAGAGCATTTGTTGTGTGTGAATTGAAATAAATACGTGTAAGACTTACCACTTTTATTGAAATAAATACATGTAAGACTTATCACTTTTATTGAAATAAATACGTGTAAGACTTACCACTTTTATTGAAATAAATACATGTAAGACTTATCACTTTTATTGAAATAAATACATGTAAGACTTACCACTTTTATTGAAATAAATACATGTAAGACTTATCACTTTTATTGAAATAAATACATGTAAGACTTACTACTTTTACTGAAATAAATACATGTAAGTCTTATCACTTTCATTGAAATAAATACAAGTAAAGCTTGTCGTTGAAAGCTTTCATTTCCTGTTTCCTGCTCATACTTGGCCCTGCAGCACATTTCCTATATAATAAGCAAAGAGTTCAAAGCAAATTATGTAGGACTAAAGGCAGATGTATAGAAATCAGTACAGACGTAAAGAAAAGATGAAATGTATAGAAGAGTGACTGTGGATAAAGTTTAATACTATATAAAAACGTATACATTCTAGTTAGTGTGTTTAGTTAAGTTTGATAATTAGTCTTTGTGGCTGCCCAGTGTGACAAATAGTCCTTATTACTAACACAATGTGACAACTAGTTCCCTGTGGCTACTCAGTGTGACAGTTAGTCCTTGTTCATGGCTAATATGACAAATAGCCCTTGTGACTGGGCAATATGACAAATAGTCCTTCTGGATAGTCAGTATGATATTTAGTCCCTTTAGCTAATACAGTGTGCCAGCTAGTCCTTAAGGTTAAATCAGTGTGATAACTAGTCCTTGTGGCTAGTCAGTGTGACAACTAATCCATGTGGCTGGTCAATGTGACAACTAGTCCTTGTGGTAATCTAGTGTGACAGCTAGGTAGTACAATGTGACTAGTCGTTGAAGTTAATACAATGTGACGGCTAGTTCTTACCGCTAGTAAGTGTGACAACTAATCCTTGTGGCTACCCAGTGTGACAGCTAGTCCTTATGGGTAATCTAGTGCGACAACTAGCCAGTCCAGTGTGACGAGTAGTCATTGTGGCTAGTCAATGTGACTTCTTCTTCTTCTTCTTCGTTCGCTTCTACCACCAAGACCACACTGTGATCCTACTGAATTTACGCCTGTGGTCCCCGAGAGGTTCAGAGTATCGCAGGGCTTTAGCCTGTATTCTTGGTGGTTCTCTGAAGCGGATTGCGTGACACCGTGGTTTTCGTTGCAAGTCAATGTGAAAAATGATCCAATGTGATAACTAGTTTTTATGGTTAGTAACTGTCTAGTTTAGCAACCGAATGGTTGAGGATTCGAATCCCCAGCTGAAGGGGATTTTTTTTTTCCTATAACTACGGCCCCGAGATCTACTCAACCTCGTAAAATGGGTCATCATCATCATCATGTGCCGTGCCGACTGGCGTTGGCTATTATGCTTCTCCAGAGTATCCGATCCTTCATGCAGGCCATCAGCTCAGTTGGTGATCTCCTCTCACACCATCCTGTCAGACTGTCCAGTATCATTTCTCTTGGTCTTCCTCTTGATTTTCTTCACTCTATTTTTCCTGTTGTTATAATATTTTCAATGCCCCCTCTTCTCATTTCATGTCCTATGAAAGTACATTGTTTCTCTCTTATTTTTTTGACAAGGTTTTTTGTCTCTCCAGCTCTTCTCCTACATTCTTCATTAGTTATTTTTGCTGTCCAGGGGATTCGCAACATTCTTCTAATAAACCACATTTCTGCTGCTTCCAATGATTTTTGTGCAGACTTGCCTATTGTCCATGATTCACTTCCATATAACAAGATAGGTTCAATATAGCATTTTAGGACTCGTTTTCTAACATTCATTGATAAGGATGTGTTGGTTAATATGTTTCTCATTCTCTGAAATGCAGTCTTTGCTTGGCCTATTCTGTTCCTAATTTCTGTTCTGCATTTCCCATCTGAAGTTATTACTGCTCCAAGGTATTTGAATTTCTGCACCTGCTTTAGAATAGTTCCGTTTAATTTAATACTGCATGCTGGTGGATTCTGTTTCTTAGATATAACCATAGTCTCTGTCTTTTTGATGTTCAAAGTAAGGCCTTTCTGTTCACTTTCTTTGACGACTTTATCCAAGAGATTTTGCAGGTCTTGTTGGTTCTCAGCTATCAGTACTGTGTCGTCAGCATACCGAAGGTTGTTAATATTGTATCCTCCAATTTTTATGCCTGGTTCTGTGATGATTGTTCTTAGAATATTCTCGCTATACAGAGAAAAAAGGTCTGGAGACAGCACACATCCCTGTCGCACCCCTTGTTTTATAGGTTGATATTTTCCAATTCTATTTTCAACTCGAACTGCTGCTTCTTGCTGCCAGTATAGATGTTTTACAATCATCAGGTCTTTGCCGTCTATACTGATGTCTTCAAGCATTTTAATAATTTCATTATGTTTCACCTTGTCAAATGCCTTGGTGTAATCAATGAAGCATAAGTAGAGATCTTTCTGTACTTCTAAAGCTCTTTCTGTTAGTGTTCGTAAAGCATAAATGGCATTGTGTGTTCCCTTTCCTTGAACAAATCCAAACTGTTCATCTGCTATTTCCATTTTTATCTTTTCCCTTGTTCTTCTCATAATTATTCTCAGAAGTAGCTTCGTTATGTGACATGAGAGGCTGATAGTCCGGTGTTCGTCACATTCCTTTGCACCTGGTTTCTTTGGTAGTGTTATAAACGTGGATTTAATCAGGTCACTGGGAATATAACCACTGTTGTAAATGCCATTCAGTAACTTGGTTATTATTTTTATTCCTGTCTCCTCTGGTGCCTCTATTTCTTGTTATATTATCAGGCCCAGTCGCTTTTCCTTTCTTCATGTGTTTGATGGCATCTATGATTTCATCTTCAAGTATTGGCAGTCCCTCACAGTTTTCAGTATCTGGTGTTAATTCTGGTCTTTCTCCTCCATATAGCTCACCGATATACTCTGTCCACCTGTCCACAATGTCTTATTTTCCCATTAACATTTTACCTTCTTTCGATTTCAGGCATCCTGTGGTATATTTTGTTTTCCTGCCTGTGAGTTCATTAATTCGTTTGTGCATGTTTTTCTGTCTTTAATATGAGAGTCCTCTATCTGTCTGCACTGCTCATTTAACCACACTTCTTTTGCTTCTCTGCATTTGCGTCTTATTTCTTTATTTATCTTGTTATATTTTTTCTCGTTATTTTTACTCCTCCTCCTCTTGTCCATCAGTCCTAAGATGTCGTCTGTCATCCATTTATTTTTAGGGGCTTCTTTTTTTGGTGGTATTATCTCCTTAACAGTTTGGTGGATAGAATCTCTTAACATTTCCCATTGTTCATCTATACTATTTATCTTTGCTATTGCATTGTATCTATTTGTTATAATAACTTTGTATTGTTCTCGCATTTCTTGGTCATTTTTAAGAAGTTCTATATTCAGTTTGATGTTTCTCACTTTTCTGCCTGCTTTCTTTAGTTTTATTCTAACTTTTCCACAGAGTTGATCATGGTCACTATTGCAGTCAGCTCCTGGCATGGTTTTTGTTGTCAGTAATGCATTGCGGAATCGTTTGTTGATTAATATATAGTCTATCTGGTTAAAAGTCTTTTTGTCTGGACTGCACCACGTTGCCAGTCTTCGAGGATGTTGTTTAAACCAGGTGTTTCCTACAACCATGCTGCGTATTCTTGCCCATTCAATTAATTTGTAAAATGGGTAAAATGGGTACCAGAGAAAATCTGGGAAGGAAAGGCAGCGAGGAAAGGAACTGGCCACCCTACCTCATACGCCGATGGCCCAGCATAATGAGGTCTCTAAAGCTTCATCCCCTACGGCATTTGCTATAGGACTATCCTTACCTTAAGTGTGGTTAACTTTTCCGACTTGCCAGTTTAACAATTAGCTTTGCTGAGCACAAGTTGTGTTTATCTGCCAAGGTATAAAGAAAAAAAAAACGACATTCCACATTGGGAGAATTTGTTGAATGTCTGCGAAATTCTTTTTCCTCACAAGCGAACCATGTCATCTTGTGGTCCAAGGAGGTTGTTATCGACAGCCATGACCCACAAGCGAGAAAACAGCAACTGGCCGACGACTAACCCAACCCGGCCATTAACACAAGAGAAATTCACGAAAACAGCTAGGACACCTCCTGACACCTTTTATCCGTCCCACATTTTTTTGTGCCTCGAACAAAAGATGTCGGAAACACAAAGGCCCGCCTAATCTCCTCCAATCGCCTAAACTCAGCATTTAAATTCTCCACCTTAGTGGCTGGCGTAATCTGCAAATAGATCTGCCTTCCAGACGTTAAATTTATTGTCAGCCGTCAGAACTCCCCTCAGTACACAGAAGAGTTCTCGGAGTTACATAAAAATTTGGAGTGCTGTCGTACAATTCCTTTTCCATGCAGCAGATGGAGTCTCCGAGTTTCTCAGATTCTCTGTTATTTCATAAAGATTTGTAGCAGCTGAGGTGTGCCTTAAAAAAAAAAAGTCTCTGAAATCTTTTGTTTGTAACAAGTGTTTAAAAAGATGTTGAGCAAGGGCAGGTAATCTGCAGCGTACAAATAATGATGGTGTCATTATTGTATAATAACACGTAATGACTATTATTCAAAGTTTGATCATATTTTTTTATTATTACGTAATTTATTTAGACATGAATGCGGCCCGCCAGCCACTAACATGGGTGGCATTCGGCCCCTTTGTAAGCAAAATGTTGCCAACAGAGTAACTCATGTCAGAAAGCAACGGTTATGCCCCTTTAGATTTTCGTGCTTTGGATAGGGAGGTTGCCGACCCTTGGTGTTGGGGGTTACTGTAAGCAGTAATTTACCCAATCGCATGCACTTCACGTGTGATCAACGTGACTCAGTGTCGTGTTCGCATTGTTGGGGGAAACGGCGAAAACAAAAAAGTACGGCAACACATATCGATCATGTGTGCTTAAAATCCAACCTGCGTCTTAACGCAACTTTCCCATTGTAAAAGGATGAAGACCTGTCAACAGAAATTCACGGTTTCGTTTGTCTGATTTGTTCCTGCCTTAGAAATGAGTTCCTGTATCCGTCGTTGTCCTCCCCCCCCCCCCTTTTTCCCATCTTTCTTTATCCAGCTGTTTGAGAGTTTTTTTAAGCTTTTTTTTTAATCAAATAAATATTTAAGCAAAATCTTTGCTGTTCTTAACGTAATCTAATTACTGAACAAATAACTAAACTTCCTGTTTGTTAATATAATCTAATTACTGAACAAATAGCTAAACTTCTTGCCTGCAAAGATAATCTAATTACTGAACAAATACCTAAACTTCCCGCCTGATAACGTGGTCGGTGAGTGTAGATGCGCTATGAGGGAGAGATGATGATGATGACGACGACGATAATAGTGGGACTGTATAGATGATGTATTACAAAGGAGCACGTGATTGTCATTGTCGTGGTCATATCGATGAGTGGTGTCTGTGGCTGTGGGAGCTTTAAAGACAAGACGAGTAGCAGGACACGGACTGGCGACTTGTGACTTCTTCCAGAAGCTGAGCACTTTGACCTATTGTCATGTCCCTAACCCTAACCAGGGGAGAGCCCAGGTGTGTAACCTTTCCGTTCCTACTCGCGTCGTAACCCCAAGCAAATTCATTCTCCATGTGCTCCACCACCACAAAAGTAATAAATAGCACAAAAGTGTACAATGAAAGGAACTGATCGCTGCCACAAGCAACAGTGTTTATTTTGATTTTACACAGACCTACACCCAGTTTGGCCAGAACTCTCGATAAACATAGGAGATTAATTCTGCATCGTTCTTAAATGACAACAGTTCCTGAAGCTTTTGCTTAATAATCTCTTCATAAACATGGCTATCTCCTTCAAGAACATGAGTTACCTCCTCCTTAGAAATTAGTTATCATCTCTTCGTCACACAAAACAGGGATCTCTTCCTTTAAACACAACATTATCTCCCCTACAAAATATAATTTCCTTATAAAGCTAAGCATGATGAAACTAAACATTACTTTCTCATGAAGCTGTACATAATCGCATCATAAACCTACACAACCAGGACACAGCCAAGCTGCGACTTATGTCCTGAAAACTGGAAACAAGTAAAAAAAAAAAACTACCTTAGATTTCGTTAAATAAATGTTACCACTAAATACCTCACCGCTCTCATAAACTAGAAAGCGTTTACACGTGATAAATTATTTTAAAGAAGCAAATGCCTGAAGCACACCAGAAAATCACCTAATCTCGGCAACACGAGGTCCCTTTTTCCAATGTAGAAGAACCTACTTCGCCATATATGATACATAAAAATATCGAAATACTGGGTTTTACAAACTCATTTAAATCACTAGATAATATCTAATGTAGAATTAAATAGGAAATATATTACTAAAACTTTATAAATTTTGGTGACCAAAATAAATAACACCAAGTAGGGTACTTTAACTCAGCATCAAATTAACACTGGAAAACTATTCTACACTAAAATACCACACAATATCTAGCAATATCACATTATAATATTCTAGACGCACAAGCTATGTAAGAAAAAAATGTTCATATAGCCTGGGAAAATTGTTGGGGCTGATCTAACCTCAGCTGAGACGCCATCGCTTGGACAATCCAGCCCGCAAATGAAATGAATTATTCTTCCCGATCGGGAATCATGTGATACCAAACGCGTATTTTCCCCCCAGTTCGGCTTTCTTCGCCCGTCTTCGGCCTTCTTCGTACGCAAAGAAATCTGAAAACTGTCTGCTCTTGAAATAATCGAGACACGGCTTCTGATGAGCTTGTCAGTAACATTCAATTATTGAACCAATAACTAAACTTTTTGCTTGCTAACATAATCTAATTATTGAATTAATAACTAAACTTCTTGCTAACACAGTCTTTGCTTAGAACGAAAGAGCTCTTTTATGCCTTCATGACTGCTGTAATAAAAGTCTTCCTTGCGATCTTTAAGCACGAGAAAAAGAACGATCATGTCTTTATTTCAGAAGCGTCTCTGAAAAAATATTTCTAAAATTTTGTCCGTAAGATAATGATCAGACAAGATTATTTTGCTGGCCTCAACATTCTGGACTTGATAAATCTTCATTGTGACAACTGAGTAACATGACAACTAATCTTTGTACAAGTTAATGTAAAAAAAAAAGAGCCCTCACGGCAAATACTCTGTATTCTAGTTAAATGATAATTAGTCACTGTGACAAGTAGACGATGTCGGAGCTAATCAGTATTACAATAATTGATGAGATATCTAGTCAGTGTACCCACTGGACACTGCGGCAACCAGTCCGTGTAGTGTGACGGCCAACCCCGTAGCAAATATGAGCCGGGCTGAAGTCAGATCTGTTTGGACCGAAAGGTACATAACTTGCGACACAACACAACCAGAACCCTTTCGAAGACGAAGAAGAAAGAAAGAAAGAAAGAAGATTATTTAATCATGACTGATTGGTCAACTTTATCTCACCAACATGGCCAAAATGCGGTTGTAAAGTCTCCATAACCCATTCTCTTTTCATAATGTTTGAAGGAAAATAGGATTGAAAGATCAGCTTGAAAAGAAAAGAAGACAAGAAAAGAAACGTTTACATTAGCAATGTAATAAGTAATGTAATATCTCTCTACGTAGACTGGCAGCTGCAGCTACAGCGTAGCACATGCAACATGATTGGAAACCTCCAACTGTTGACCGTGAGCTTAATCTTGGACGGCGACATAACACGAGGCGGCGATGGGTTTCGCCAAATTTATCACATGAATTTTTCACACACGTTGCGTTAAAGATAATAACCATTTTATGAATACAATACAGTCAATTTCATATGTGGAAAAAAAAGCAGACAATATGTTTAATTTATGTAGACTGAAGCATCCACTAACCGGAGGCCCAGAGTTAAAGACTTCAAATTTGCCAGCAGTGAGACAAAGGTTGGGATAGGAAACGAGCTAGCAAACAAGCAATGTATATATTAATAAATTAACTCTTTCATCTCCTCCGTCTGAGTTTTCTCAGGGCACGTGACTCATTTCAAAAATTAAATTTCTTTTACTAATTACGGACAAGACAAATAATTTATTCGTTTCATTATTCATTTCATTTATCACAAAGAAACACACACACACACACACACACACATATATATATATATATATACATATATATATATATATATTACACACAATCAGAACATGGAAAAAAACGTTTAACCCATCTGAATAAAATAAATTAGGCAAATGAAGGTGTAACTAAACTGGGTTCTATAGCTGGCCCTACTGTTGCTGTAACGGCTATGAAAAGGTTAAAGACTGTTGACGCTTCTCAAGTTTTTTGCAACACTTTATGACCTGCTATGAACGCTTTTTAGACTGCAGGTTCAATGAAAGCTCTATAATATTTCTAAAAAAAATCATATATAATTTATTTAACAATTCTGAAGAGCTGTGCTATTTGCAGATGTCAGTTTCCTGTACGACGTTAGTACCTACCAGGACAATGAATATTAAAACTGATAGGCACGTGCCAGCACCAGCTTCGTGAAAATACAGAATCAAAAAATCATGCGAAATGCAAATAGGCCACCGAAGTAATCGTTCACTTGAAGCTTAGCCAAGTATCTACATAATATATATTCAGGATGTTGCTTGCTCGCACGCGCTTGAAATGTAAATTACCTGAAATATAAGACAAAGATAACAATGCTTTTGCCTTTTGTCGCCGGTTGTGTCATCGCTGTTATTATCTGTATTTTATATGTAATTATGTGACACATGACGGGCCCTAGTGCGATATTTTATAGATATTCAAACTCACTCTTTAACATTCGTTGGGATCATTTTCACCAGCATCATCATTTTCATTATTAAGAGCGCCATCATTTATCGTCATTTGTCATTGGATAACTTCATTAGTTTTTGTGAAGAATTTAAAACGAAATGAACGTTTGAAGCAATGGTTCCCAAATCTTCTTAATCGAAAGACCACTGCTCCATCTAAATGTGAACTGAGAACCTTAATCTTAAATGCAATTTTCCAAAGTCATACTCTGACTTTGACTTTTGACTGTTCCGATCCCCAGGTTTTACAAACTCTTGTTGCCTTGTGCCAGATGTGGACTGTATACATCTTTTTCACCTGCTCTATATCTTCATAAGAGTATCGGTGATGGAGAAGTTTGGCTGTGTCACGTTCTTCTGAAGATCTTTCAGCCCGGTGCAGTCCATCTGGTGATGTTTAGCTGTTTCTTCTTCTTGTCTGTTGTGTTCCAGTGCATACAGTATGGTGTGTGGTCAGCGGGCCCTCCGTGTAGGTGCTTTCTGAGAGTGGTGTGTCCTGAATATTGGTCTCTACGACATTAAGCTTTCGATGTGGTCTCTGGGGTTGGTAGGTATGCATATAAGGATTTTCCAGTTAGATTGGTGGCCAATGTTCCCTCTAAGGTGCGCTGCTGCGCGACCGCGCATAAAAAAATCATACCGCGCACAAAATTTTTGGAGCCGCGCAAAAAGAAAAATGAAACTGTTACTTTTATTTTCCAGTTTCCAGATGTTACTCCGTGCTATAATTGCCATCAAGAGAAATACAAGGATGGTACATGTTTCCTTTACTGTTTCTTTCTTGTTGAGATACGACTTTCGGGTCGGATGTTTCAACTGCTCTTTTATCTTGTAGTTCCGATAGTGCTGTAGCCGAATCGTGACGAGGCAAGTGGGCACATAGAGAATAGAGGATAATGAAAATAAACGGGCAAATAAAATTCCACTGCGTCGTGGAAAATGAGAATGTCCATTGAACTGCTCAGGTATGCAAATTGATTTGGTAACTAACACCAGACGTTGTGACCACCAATATTAGAGCGAGTCTGTGTTTTTTTTTCTTTAATACCAGTAACTGAAAAGTATAGCAGGTTTATCCTGTTATTAAATGTACATGCCTTTACATTGTGTGGATATATATATACGTTACCACGCACATATGCACAAACAATATTTTTTTGTGCATGAGCTGAACATTTTGTACACAGCCCGCAAATCTTTAGCGGGAACACTGCTGCTGGCCCACCTGTCCACCCGCTGCTGCTTGCTTTGCTATGTAGAATGTGTTTAACTGTTCTCATGTTGGTGGGGATTCGAGTCTGTGGCATGGTGGTTCCATCCTTTGCCAGTCTGTCAGTACGTTCTTTGTTTCCCATCTTCATGTGCCCTGTATCCACTGTAGGATGTTCTCGATATCATAGTAGGCAAGGAGGTATATTGCACTGTAGGATGTTCTTGATATCATAGTAGGCAAGGAGGTATATTGCACTGTAAGATGTTCTCGATATCATAGTAGGCAAGGAGGTATATTGCACTGTAGGATGTTCTTGATATCATAGTAGGCAAGGAGGTATATTGCACTGTAGGATGTTCTCGATATCATAGTAGGAAAGGAGGTATATTGCACTGTAGGATGTTCTTGGTATCATAGTAGGCAAGGAGGTATATTGCACTGTAGGATGTTCTTGGTATCATAGTAGGAAAGGAGGTATATTGCACTGTAGGATGTTCTTGGTATCATAGTAGGCAAGGAGGTATATTGCACTGTAGGATGTTCTCGATATCATAGTAGGCGAGGAGCTATATTGCTCTGACTATGCCAGTTGTGGAATATTCTACTGTTGGTATATTTCTTCTTCGTTCGCTTCTACCACCAAGACCGCCCTGTGATCCTACTGAATTTACGCCTGTGGTCCTCGTTAAGTCCTGTGGTCCCCGAAAGGACCACACGAGATCCCCGAGAGGTTCAGAGTATCGCGGGGCTTGGGCCTGTATTCTTGGTGGGTCTCAGAAGCGGGACTGCGTGACACCGTGGTTTTCGTTGCACCAGTTTAATCAAGAGTTGGACTTTCTCATCGGAAGACCTCGACGTGTTTTGGATATGAGTTATTCCCGCTGGGTGAGAGGTGGTAGCCCACCCAGGCCAGATTTGGATTTTCTCACACTGTTGGTATACAATTTTCAAGGGCCTGGAAGAGTAAACTGAAGTCTGAGAAGAAAACAGGAGATTTTGGGTGTGTGGTGTTGCTTTTGTACTTGGTGGTGATGGCTATCAGGGCTGCTAACATAGCCTGCATCTCAGAATCATAATTGGAGCAGCGAGATCCACAAGGAGCAAAAACATCACTTCGTTGTCTTCTCAGTGTCATAAAACCTTCATTATTTTTATTCAACAGATAAAACTCAATAACAAATAGATGAAGCAGCAGCGGACCACAGCTTGGGAACCACTGCTAAAATCAACAAGATCCTAATAACAAGTGTATCACTACAGTATTAGTAGTGTTAAGCTGAACACACACGCACACACACACACAAACCATCTACAAGTAACCCCATCTACAAAAGCTGAAGACCGCTCCTGTAATACATATTACAAAACAGCTTTCAGTCTCCACGTAGCAGGATGGACTGCAGCATGGTTACATTACTTAACAAACTGGCATTTCATTCATTGGCATATCCCTTGCGGAACTTTGCCTCCCTAACATCTCTCTTGAAGGCCTCTCGGTTGTAAGCACGATTTTCTCTCTGATCTTATATTGCTGCTTTTTTTGGTTTCTTCGTATCTTTCCAGAAGGTAGTTTACCATTGCTTTCCTTCCGAGCAGTGACTATACTAGTCAGTGATCGTAGCCATTGTCCCTATATTGAGATCATCTGCTTACCATCATAGAATGGTAAGCATGGCCAGCACATTCTGTCGGATGCTCTCCCATTCCATTCATCACCTGCTCCCATGGCTAACAAACTAACTACAATGGGATCTTTTTTTAAAAATCAGAGCATTGCTCCTTACGTCACGTGAGTGTAGTTAGAGACCTGGACATAGGGGAGTAGTTAAGGAGGTGTCTGTTGAGTGACAGACTTCGAGAATGGTTGACATCTGAAGATGGCTGACTGGTGTGTGTTGCTGTGATGATGGCTGCACGTTGTCTATGTAATGCACACAGAGCATGCCTGATAAAAATATCATCGATTATCATCATCTACCATCGCAGTGTTATTATACTTCACAAGAATTTCCCTGGGCTTTGTCGTCCTGCATTAAACAACCCTGAAATGTCCTGACCAACTCAACCTGTTTTGAGTGTTTTACATGAAGTATGTTCCTGTAGTTCTAGTGCGCATGATCACAGGCGAAGAAAGACTTTACTTATTGTACACATAGTTTATTCACAAAGCGAGCATATAATTTGGATACACGAGTATAGTTTGAAGAAGGTTGAAGATTGTGATATTTCCGACACAGAACAAAGACATCGTTTGTACGAGGTACAGGGAGAAGAAAATTCACCTGGTTACTCATTACCTTTTCTTTACCGTTCGATCGCTTACACACAATTAAAGAACACACACACACACACACACACTTGTAGCTAGAGAAGAACACGTGCTCTTATTATATTACACCCAGAACACTTCCTCTTGTTATATTACACATAAAACACGTCCTCTTACACATATAACACGTCCTCTTGTTATACTACACATATAACACGTCCTCTTGTTATATTACACATATAACACGTCCTCTTGTTATATTATACATATAACACGTCCTCTTGTTATATTACACCCAGAACACGTCCTCTTGTTATATTACACCCAGAACACGTCCTCTTGTTATATTACACTCAGAATACGTCCTCTTGTTATATTACACTCAGAACACGTCCTCTTTTTATACATGTATTGCATTCAGAACATGCCCTCCTATTATTTTACACTCAGAACACGTCCTGCTAACTAACCTATGCTCTCTGCAATAACGTAACAGCCGAAACTTTGCTCCAGGAAAAGACCATGGATGACAAACTATAGGACACTCCTGCTGTCGATGAGATTCGCGGAAGCAGCCCATCTCATTGTGTAGATGGTTGACCCTTATGAAACTGAACGAAAAAAAAGAAATCATTGTTTCAGGAATAAAAACACAAACAACCCGAAGGCAGTAATGAACAAAATGTGTAGAAGATAAAGATGCCGTTTCCATGACGACGCGTTTGTCCTGCAAAAGTGAAAACAATGCTTTTGGCCCATGTTGTAAGTACCACAGTGACCCCACGATGACAGAAGAAGAGGCCTACTAAAATAGCTCCACCGTCATGGGAGAACAGCGTCGATCCTCACTCCCTCCCCCCAACCCCCGTGGATCAGGCTGTGATAACACAGCAGCATGTGTGCTGGAGGACACCAGATAGCAGGCAAATGGTCTTGACCAGTAAGCGGTCCAATAGTCCAGGTGAATGCATCTTCATAGCAATATCATCTTCAGACCAAAGCCTAGCGTATCAGAAACTACATACTGAAAAGAATGCTAAATAATTTATCTTGTATATCATTCATTCATTCCTTTGCCTCCCAAACAGCACTCCTGTAGGCCTCTCGGTTGTGAGCAAGATGGCTTGCTGCTGCTGCATCCATTTCCAGATCATCACCGATGTCTTGCAGCCATCTTCGTTTCGGTCTTCCTCTTTTTCTTTTTCCCATTATGTATCCTTCCAATACGGTCTTCTCTAAATTATCATGACGTTTAATGTGTCCAAAATATTTAAGTTTTCTCTCTTTAATCCTCTTTACTAGCCAGCCTTCTTCAATATTAAGCTCTTGTAGTATAGATATATTTGTTCTTTTTTTGTGTCCACGATATTTGGAGAACTCTTCTATAGCATTTACATTCAAAGGCATTTATGTGTTTCTCAGCTGTTTTGTTAAGTGTCCAGGTCTCACAAGCATATGTTGCGATGGGAAAGATGCATGCCCTTAAAAATCTTATTTTTGTGGTTCTGTCTGCTCCTCTCCACAGATTCTTTATTTGTTTTACTTTCTGAAGAGCAATAGATGTCCTCCTTTTAATTTCCCTCATTGTATCTCCATTATTAGTTAGTAGTGATCCAAGATATTCAAAACTCTCCACTTCTTCCAGTTTTTCCTCATTGATACACATTTCAGTTGCCTTGTTTGTTTTGTCAGTTGTCATCACTTTAGTTTTCTTTGCATTAAGATAGAGGTTCTGCTCTTCGCTGTTCTTGCGGACTGACATAATTAGTTTTTCCATTCCTTCTTGTGTTGTGGACAGCAATACTGTGTCATCAGCATATCTAATCTCTGGTATTTCATAACCTCCAACTGTTATGGCATCGTAATATTCTTTGTCTACATCTTCTCTAACATTCCTCATTATATTTTCAGTATACAAGTTAAATAAGTAGGGTGACAATATGCACCCCTGACGGACCCCTTGTTTTATGTCAAACCAAGTTGTTGTTTCACCATTTATTCTTACTGCTGCTTGTTATATATATATATATATATATATATATATATATATATATATAATATTTTTATATATACAGTGTATTTTTTAAAAATTTATTGTTTTTTTTAATTTCATGTTCTGGTAGAATAAATCTTCATCAGACGTTTTCGTAAAAAGAAACTGAAAAGTTACTCTTTTAAAAAAAAAAAGTTAAAATTTGGGTTGGGTTGTAAAATGTGATACTTTTTATTTTAACTAGACTTTGCCTAAATATCGCGTTTAAGCGCTGATTCGAAATAGCTGTACAAGATCTACCAACCCTACTGGGTTGTTGTGAAGCCAAAGAGTTAATTTTCAAAAAAAAAAAACAGAGCAAAGATCAATAGTACATTCGTCAGCCGAGAACTTTATAAAGGGACGTGGAGACACGAACATGAACAATAGAAAAGCATCCCAAGGTGGGATCACAAGCAAACGGCCGACATGAATCCATGGAGGAATTAGCTGCAGTTGATTTGGTTGTATGAGCAGTTGTAATAGTGACGATATCTGTAGTAGTGGTAGCAGTGTGATGTGGCTTGAGTGATGTGGCTTGAGTAGTGTGATGTGAGCTTGAGTAGTGTGATGTGAGCTTGAGTAGTGTGATGTGAGCTTGAGTAGTGTGATGTGGCTTGAGTAGTGTGATGTGAGCTTGAGTAGTGTGATGTGAGCTTGAGTAGTGTGATGTGGCTTGAGTAGTGTGATGTGAGCTTGAGTAGTGTGATGTGAGCTTGAGTAGTGTGATGTGGCTTGAGTAGTGTGATGTGAGCTTGAGTAGTGTGATGTGAGCTTGAGTGATGTGGCTTGAGTAGTGTGATGTGAGCTTGAGTGATGTGGCTTGAGTAGTGTGATGTGAGCTTGAGTGATGTGGCTTGAGTAGTGTGATGTGAGCTTGAGTGATGTGGCTTGAGTAGTGTGATGTGAGCTTGAGTGATGTGGCTTGAGTAGTGTGATGTGAGCTTGAGTGATGTGGCTTGAGTAGTGTGATGTGAGCTTGAGTGATGTGGCTTGAGTAGTGTGATGTGAGCTTGAGTGATATGGCTGGTGTCAAATGTATTAATAGTAATGCTATTTATAGATCAGGCAGGTGTAGTGCTGCTGATGGAATCTGCAGTAGTAGTAGTAGTAGTAGTAGTAGTAGAAGTAGTACTAGTAGTAGTAGTAGCAGTAGCAGCAGGAGCAGCAGTAGTATCGACAGTAGAAGTAATAGTATTTGTAGTAGTAGTAGTAATAGTACAAGTAGTAGTAGCAGTAATGTTAGTGATAGTAGTAGTAGTAGTAGTAGCAGTAGTATTAGTAGTAGTAGTAGTAGTTGTAGTAGTAGTAGTAGTAATAGTAGCAGTAGTGTTAGTAGTAGCAGTAATCTTAGTAGTAGTAGTAATGGTAGTAGTAGTAGTAGCTTTAGTGTTAGCAGTAGTTGTAATAGTAGTAGCAGTAGTAGCACTAGTGTTAGTAGTAGTTGTAGCAGTAGTAGTTGTAGTAGTAGTAGTGCTAGCAGTAGTTGTAATAGTAGTAGCAGTAGTAACACTAGTGTTAGTAGTAGTTGTAACAGTAGTGGTAGTAGTAGTAGTAGTAGTAGTAGTAGTAGTAGTAGTAGTAGTAGTAGTAGTAGTAATAGAAATAAGAAATAACATCTTGTTGGCAGAAATGCAGATGAAGGCACTGACAGCAATTATTCAGGAAATACACTGGCTATGGTTGGGACATGTGCTCCGAATGACTGATAACTCACTACCAAAAATAGCACTAAGATGGACACCACAGGGGAACAGAAGTAAGGGTAGACCAAAAGAGACAATGAAAAGAACAACAGAGAAGATGTTGAGCAATAGAGGGCTCACCTGGGCAAGAGCAGGCAAAGGACAGACATTTGTGGAAAACCCTTGCGAAAGCCCCATGTGCTCTGGGCACTTAAGGTTCAGAGAGAGAGAGAGAGAGACAGAGAGTGTGTGTGTGTGTTAGTAGTAGTATTATTAGTAGCAGTAGTGTTAGTAGTAGTAGTAGTGGTAGTAGTAGTAGTAGTAGTTGTAGTAGTATTAGTAGCAGTAGCAGTAATGTTAATAGTTGTTGTACAAGTAACAGCGTTAGTTGTAGTAGTAGTAGTATTAGTAGTAGTAGTAGTGTTAGTAGTAGTAGTAATAGTAGTAGCAACAAGAATAATAGTAATAACAGTGGTAGTGCTGTAGTATTAGCAGTAATAGTAAGTGGTAATAGTATTAGCAGTAGTACCTGTAGTAGTATTAGTAGTAGTAATATTAATAGTAGTAACAACAGCAGCAATAGTAATAATATATGTAATGCAGAAGCTGCAGCAGTAATAGTAATAATAGTATTAGCAGTAATGGTAGTACTAATAGTAGTAGCAGTAGTAGTAGTACTAATAGTAGTAGCAGTAGTAATAGTAGTAGCAGTAGTAGTAGTACTAATAGTAGTAGTAGTAGTAGTAGTAGTAGTAGTAGTAGTAGTAGTAGTAGTAGTACTAATAGTATTAGCAGCAGTAGTAGTACTAATAGCAGTAGCAGTACTAGTACTAACAGTAGAAGCGGAAATAGTAGTAGTACTAATAATAGTAGCAGTTCTTGTAATAGTAAAAGATAAAGGTAAAAAATTCATGTTTCCGTGCCATTAAGACATAGTGGGGAATACAATGTCAGGCCCGTATTTTCCATGACCTTCGGCACATGAAAGCGTGATATGGCCAGTATCATTCCCGGCCGCTTTACCTTCCTAGATTCCTCTGGTACCCATTTTTTAGGGCCTTTTTGGTGTGTACCAGAAAAAAAAAACCCACTGCTAGGACTGAACCCGGTACCATCTGGTTAGTAAACCGAGCACCTAACCACTCGGCTAACCAGGCCACCACTAATAATAGTAGTAGTACTAATAGTAGTAACAGTGGTAGTAGTAGTAGTAGCAGTACTAGTAACAGCAGCAGCAGCATCACCAGCAGTAGTAGTAATTAGTAGTAGTAGTAGTAGTAATAGTAGTAACAGTGGTAGTACTATTAATAGTAGTAGCAGCAGTAGTAGTAGCAGCAGCAGCAGCACCAGCATCACCAGCAGTAGTAGTAATTAGTAGTAGTAGTAGTAATAGCAGTAACAGTGGTATAAGTACTAATAGCAGTAGAGGTGGTAGTAGCAGCAGCAACAGCATCACCAGCAGTAGTAGTAATAGTAGTAGGAACAGTAGTAGTTGTTGTAGTAATGGACACCAAGGCATACGGAGATTAATCTTCCAGGCAGAATTCTATTCCAAGAAAGACAGGGAAAAAAACAAACAAACAGGAAACAGACACAAGAATTGGGTCGACTGGAAAATTTTCCTGCTGGCTTATGCACTTATAGGACTGACAAAGAATGATGATGATGATGATAATGATGATGATGATGATGATCTCTCTTCGACGCTCTAAATGACAGCATATCTCTGAGTCCTCTTAGGAAGTCTATGGTGTCCTGTCAGTACCGAAAGGTATATGAGAAAGGAGACAATGCAAGACTAGACAAGACAATGCAAGACAAGACAATGCAAGACAAGACAATGCAAGACAATGCAAGACAATACAATGCAAGACAATGCAAGACAAGACAATGCAAGACAAGACAATGCAAGACAATGCAAGACAAGACAATGCAAGACAATGCGAGACAAGACAATGCAAGAGAAGACAAGACAATGCAAGACAATGCAAGACAAGACAATGCAAGACAAGACAAGACAATGCAAGACAAGACAAGACAATGCAAGACAAGACAATACAATGCAAGACAAGACAACACAATGCAAGACAAGACAAGACAATGCAAGACAAGACAAGACAATGCAAGACAAGACAAGACAAGGCAATGCAAGACAAAACAAGACACGACAAAACAAGACACGACAAGACAAAACAAGACAATGCAAGACAAAACAAGACAAGATAAGAAAAGATAATGCAAGACAATGCAAGACAAAACAAGACAAGACAATGCAAGACAAAACAAGACAAGACAATGCAAGACAAAACAAGACAATGATTTCGGGTGCGACAAAAGGAATAAACAATCTCGCAGGACGTCGGTGATTAAAATTATGAATGTAATGATGATGAAGATGACGGCGGCGATGATTATGATAATGACGAATAAAATGTCCCTCGTTGCTACAAAATGTTTAAATATAACCGTTGCGTGATTTAATGTGTGCCCCTCCAAGGCGGCCTGGTTGGCTGAGTGGTTATACGCTCGGTTTACTCATCCGGTGGTGCCGGTTTCAGTCCCAGCAGTGGGATTTTTTTCCGGTACAAGACCGAGAAAGTCCCCGGGGTCGACCCAGCCTCTAACAATGGCTACCAAAGAAATCTGGGAAAGTAAATGCGGCCAGGCGTGAATACTGACCACATCAGACTTTCATGTGCCCAAGGTCATGGAAAATACAGGATTAACACCGTATTCCCCAATATACCGTAATGGCATGAAAGCTGGCATTTTACCTTTACCTCCTCCTCCCTCTTTCTTCTTTTTGTGCGTTCGCGTTAAAAATGACATTGACCTACATTTATATCCCATTGTGCACCTTACGGAACAATTTTTTATAAATAGGAAACTATGAGGCTTTGAATTGGTAAAGTAAGAGAACAAATTTTGTAGGATTAGACCTCGAAAAAATCGTAGACAAGTGTTAGTTGGCTAAGTCGATAGTACGCTGTTCTTTGTGGCTAGACGGCTGCTCGTCCTACCGGAGTCCGTGTTCGAATCCCAGGTAATTCTCTTATGATTTTTCTTTCTCTCACGTCTCACTAAAGTCTACGATTTTTTCCAGGTCTAATCCTACAAAATTTGTTCTCTTACTTTGTGCACCTTACGGCCCGACAACTCCCACTTCAGCTTATGTGTCAGGTTCACCTTCCCTCTGCCAACACTGTTCAACGGCCAGATTAATGTTTTCAGAGACACCCCAGGGACGTGGAATAGGGTCTTGATCTTGGTTCGTCAACCCTGATGCATGTATAACATTGTAAAGATGTGAATTATCTATCATTGATGGCACCAGTATAATATTTTCAATTGTTAATGATATATTTCTGACTAAAGAAGATGTTCTTGATTAATACCGACTTTATCTTCATACACATCCAGATTTCTGTTGTTTTAGATTAGGTTTCACAAACATTGCCACTTCTATAATCAGGGGAAGTCCGATGAAATGTTCTCTACAGAATTCATTTAATTCTGACAAATAAGATATTCGACTTAGAACTCACAACATCACTTGTACTAAGATGCAATATGACATACTCTTCGTTAGTTTCATCGTTGAAGCACAACAATATCAAACTATCATATTCTACATACAGCACTTCTCAATGTTCCCCTATTTCACAATATTCTACACATGTGGTAAGAGGACAACCCTAAACTATGTATTATATTCGATCTGCAACAAATCGCTGTACTCGAAGTTTCAAAGTATCAATTCTTCGCAATCACTTGAAACACAGCTTCAATCTGTCCTAAAACTGCTTCTTCAAAACTGCTTTTCCTGAGTATCTATTGCTCCAGGTGTCCATCTGTCGTTACCTACGTCTTCTTTCTCTCTCGTGTCTTCTCTGAAGTGTGTTCTCCTTCTGCTGTTCTTCTCTGATTATCTGTCATTCTTTCCTTCTCTTGTCTGGACCGGTCTCTATTCACTGACCGTCCTTGTTCCTCCGTCTTCGTTCCCGTCCTCTGTCTCCTCTCCTCTACTTCTTCTTCCTTCTAGGTTCTTCTTCTTCCTTGGTTCTTCTTCCTTGTTCTTATTGTCTGTTCTTTCGTTGTCGGTCTCCCTCCTCTGTCTCTTCTTCTTCCTCGTTCTCTCTCCTGTCCCCTTTTTATCTTCAAGTGCAGCTTGATGGATTAACCAATAAGTCTTTTGGCTCCACCCTTCAAATGTCCACTGGTTCCCATGAGCGTTCTGATTGTCCGTCATTCAACTGCCCCGTGACTTATACGTCGTAAGTCAATTGTCCAATAGTCCACGCCTCTAAATATTTAATTGGTCAGCTGGCCGAGTTGCTCACTCCTTTATTTAAGAACCGTGTGCAATCGAGTCACCTAACGGGTGTCAAAGTGTCAACTCCGTTTATACAACTGTTATTTACCTAAGTCATTATCTTGCTATTTCATGTCGGAGGTTTTATTGTGTCCTCGCTTTTCATTGTGTCTGCCTTTTCTATTCGTCTTTCTATTTTGTTTACTCGTGTCAACGTCCAGTCACTGCTTATCATTGGACCATCCTACTTTCTGGCGTCCTTCCTTTGTATTTCCTATATGTCAGCGTCACTGAGTCTCGTCTTTTTCTATTCACTGTTTCCACTGTTTACTTTTGTTCTAGTATTATGGAAGTTCTATACCTTTCTCTTCCTTTCCTCTCCATTTTTCTCTGTCGCTATTCGATGTTACTATTTTCTTTACAGCAAATGTTCGCAATCATATTCATTCATGATAATAATAATAACTATAATCGTTACTTACAAGGCCATGCTACACATATAGTTAGTCAGCTACGACTTATATGCCTGCGGCAAAGACAAAGTGAGACCACATCACATCCTCCAGAGTTGCCCCTTACACAACCCACTCAGGCAAAGGACCTGGCCTGACCCCAACCCCCTACAGGAGATGTTCTACAGCCATGCTGTAAACCTGAGACGAACTAGCACACTTTGTGAGAGAGGCTGGTGTCGATGTCTGAGCGAACGACGACGAAGAAGAAGAAGGAGCTGACCACTATCTCATCTAGGTTCAGTACTTTATCCTATCCATACCACCACCCCCCCCTTTTTTTACCTTTCATTATGTCATCCCCCTTTTACCTTTCAATATATCATCCCCCTTTTACCTTTCAATATTCCATCCCCTTTTTACTTTTCAATATGCCATCCTCCTTTTAATCCACTGGAAGAAGTGGAGAGTTTTGAATATCTTGGATCTAACTAATAATGGAGATACAATGAGGGAAATTAAAAGGATGACATCTATCGCTCTTCAGAAAGTAAAACTAGAGAATCTGTAGAGAGGAACAGACAGAACTACAAAAATAAGATTTTTAAAGCCACGCATCTTTTTCATCGCAACATATGCCTGTGAGACCTGGACACTTAACAAAACACCTGAGAAACACATAAATGCCTTTGAATGTAAATGCTACAGAAGAGACCTTCAAATATTAAGGATACAAAAACGAACAAATATATCCATACTACAAGAACTTAATATTGAAGAAGGTTGGCTGGCAAGGAAGATTTAAACAGAGAAAAGTTATATATTTTGGACATATTAAATCTCATGAAAATTTAGAGAAGACCGTCTTGGAAGGGTACATAATGAGAAAAAGAAAGAGAGGAAGACCAAGTCGAAGATGGCTGCAAGACATCGTTGACGATCTGCGAATGGACGAATCAGCAGCAAGGCATCTTTCTTTTAACCGAGAGGCCTACAGGAGAGCTGTTAGGGAGACAAAGTTGCGCAAGGGACATGCAAATGACTGACTGACTGACTAACATTATCTCTCACACATCATCTTCCACTTTTCTTTCATCCTAAAATTCCAATTATTATCCCCACAAGTTCTCACTACTGCTCAGGCCAGCAAAGGACAAAAAGCCATTCCTTGGGCTGCAAGCTGACGACCCCACGAGGGGCCCCACAGAGACAAACGCCACGAACAAAATGAAGCGAAAGACCACGATTCAATTCAGAGTCTATAAGAGCGCTCACCCTTTCCCCTGTTTATATTAAAACAATAAGATTGGGAGTCGGAGCACGTCCACCGAGAGACCTCCCCTTTTTCCGTTTTCCATCGTCAACTCATCATGGAGGATAATTGAGCACATTAAAGGGACACAACTTGAGAGGCCAACCTTGGGAGATGATTATACAATTTGGCATACAAATAAACGCAAGGGACAATTCAATCTTTTTAGTTCAGAAGTTCAGACCCCAAGGTCGATATATTTTAAGCAGGTCCCTTCATGGACTTTGTTTAGACGTTGGTCTGGTGGGAGTGATTCATGAAAATAGTCGGGAGGGGGAGTCTAATTACCAACAAAAACATTCAGTACTAAGCGAAAAATGCTCAAAATAAGGCCCTTTTATTCAATGATGGTAATCCAGCGGAGGACATCCCTGGCAGAGAAAATACTGGGTCTCATTGTTTGGTCGTCGCGGTCCAAGTGCTGCTGCCATTATGGAGAATGCGCCAAACACTAGGACATCCCACTGACTTTGAAGGCCTGTTTTAACAGCACGCTGGGCGCCAACAATTACATTTTTCCTGAGAATGTTCGTGGGAGAAAAATTCTGACAATGAAAAGGCGCCGAGGACTTGCAAAAAGATGCAAGGAGGTTTGCAAAAGATGCAAGGAGGTTTGCAAAAGATGCAAGGAAGTTTGCAAAAGACGATAGGAGGTTTGCAAAAGATGCAAGGAGGTTTGCAAAAGACGCAAGGAGGTTTGCAAAAGATGCAAGGAGGTTTGCAAAAGACGCGAGGAGGTTTGCAAAAGACGCGAGGAGGTTTGCAAAAGACGCAAGTATATAATTTCTAGCTCTTTCTGTGCTGAACGCACTGGTTAAACTGGATAGATTTACTCAATTTCATAACTGAATATCTTACACCCTTCCCGTGCTGTTAAACGTCACATAGGGCTTGCATGGTAGTTCGCCACGTCATTAAGGAGTTTTACGCCCAGTAATTTAGCCTCTCTTAACAATGTCCTCTTTAGAGTTTCACATGGTTGACCTCTTTTTTTCTGAACTGAATATATTATATATAAAATATAAATTTTATTTAAAAGAGACATGGAGAAGAACAACAGACAGGATGTTGAGCAATAGAGGGCTCACCTGGGCAAGAGCAGACAAAAAAGGCAAAGGACAGGCATTTGTGGAAAACCCTTGCGGAAGCCCCCATGTGCCCTGGGCACTTACGGTCCAGAGAGATAAACTTTATTTGTTACCAAGCTGTTCTAGTCTCTGTGGAACTGCGAACTTGATGTTCTTTGCAGTTCACGTGGTGACGATGTTGAAAGCACAGCATCGTGTCGGAGTGGGTGTGGATTACGGCGGTTACTTCTTCAGTCCCTGAATGGAGATTACAAGCAGGAGGGCGTGCAACACTTCAGCAGTTGACACCACCGCCATTGGGACTATAGAGATCATCGCCTCATTTTCTAGAATGACCTTGTTGCTGGGGTAACAACGGAAAAGTCAGACAGGGTCTTGGCCAGTTATGTTTCGCCAACCCAGACCCCAGCTGTGGGCTGCTGATCGTCAAATAGGACAGCATCTTGAACTCATTCATTCATTTGCATATCCCTCGCGGAGCTTTGCCTCCCTAACAGCACTCCTGTAGACCTCTCGGTTGTGAGCAAGATGGCCTGCTGTTGATGCATCCATTTGCAGATCATCAACGATGTCTTGCAGCCATCTTCGCCTTGGTCTTCCTCTATTTTTTTTACCCATTATTTACCCTTCCAAGACGGTCTTTTCTAGATTATCATGACGTTTAATGTGTCCAAAACATTTAAGTTTTCCCTCTTTAATCCTATTTAATCTTGAATCCAGCTTTGTTAAAATATAATCGCCCTTAAATTGCTTTATTTGACCGTTAACGTTAATTTTCACAGATTTATCAAAACTACTTCCTAAATACTGTAAATACAATATACTGAATACAATATTAAAAAATTCAAATTATACACCAAGTAAACAGAGATTTATATAAAACAAGATGTAAAATACGGCGCACTAATTCTCCAACCCTATAGCACACAAAGTAAATGCGTACAGAACTATTTTGAAATGAATTTTATGACTCAAAAGTTCATATTCAAAATTCTAATGTAGCAGTTTCTTATAGCATCTTCGTGATAAGAATATGTTTTCAGATTTATTCATCTATCAGCAGTGTATGATACTTTTCACTTGTTTGAGGATACTTTTGTCCAGAATATTATTGCTGCAAAATGGTTGTCGGACACTCAAGTTGTGTTCAGAACCGCCATTTTTTTTTTTAAACAGTTCGTCTTGTAAAGGTATAATTCACTGAATTTTTTTTTTTCAACAGGCTGTCTTGTTAAGGTATAATTCACTGAATTTTTTTAAACAGGCTGTCTTGTAAAGGTATAATTCACTGAATTTTTTGTTAAACAGGCTGTCTTGTAAAGGTATAATTCACTGAATTTTTTTTTCAAACAGGCTGTCTTGTAAAGGTATAATTCACTGAATTTTTTAAAAAGAAACAGGTCGTCTTGTAGAGGTTTAATTCACTAAATATTTTTAACAGGATGTCTTATAGAGGTATAATTCATTAAATATTTCTTTAACGGGTTGTCTTGTAGAGATATAATTCATTGAATATTTCTTTAACTGGTTGTCTTGTAGAGGTATAATTCATTGAATATTTCTTTAACGGGTTGTCTTGTAGAGGTATAATTCATTGAATATTTCTTTAACAGGTTGTCTTGTAGAGGTATAATTCACTGAATATTTCTTTAACTGGTTGTCTTGTAGAGGTAATCGATGCACTGAACATTTTTTTCTGCTTCGTCTTGTAGGACACTGAAGCGGTTCTTAAGTACTATTGAGAATTCATTCCTTGTTTGCTGGTCTTACAGTTTTGTTGTATCAAGACGTATGTTTCTGTGTTTTCTGATTTTATCTTTCCTTATTCTTCTTCTTCGTTCGCATTGTCTGTCTATATCTGCAGTCCTGGCTCTTGGATAAATTTCACTGTTTTTTGTAACTCATATATGGAGCCGTAGAGCTTATCTTCTTTAGTGGTTTCACTGGGCCAGTAATTATTTCTCAGTGTCTCGTAGTTGATCTTTCCTTAATTTTAATCCTTTTTTTTTTTCGCTACCAGAAGGTTGAGACCATTTGTTACATCTGCTCCTTTCCTTGCTCTCACGTCTCGTAGTGACCGTTTCCACTTGTAGTTTATTAATATGTGATCAATTTGGATCTTTTTTTTTTTCTTCTTTCATCTGGGGACCTCCAAGTCACTTTATGGATGTTTTTATATTGGAAAATTGTCCCTCCAATGACCGTCATGTTTTCTTGACAGAACCCACAGTCTTTTTTCATTTATTTCTCCGATTCCTTCTCTTCCCATGATTCTTCTTCTATCTTCATTTCCTTCACCTACTTTTGCATTGAAGTCGCCCAAGATGAGTAGCATATCATGCTTGGGTATTGTTTCTATTGTAGCTTGGAGGCTGTTGTAAAAATCTTCTTTTAATTCCTCTTCAGCTGCTTCTGTTGGTGCATAACAAACTATAATAGACAGCTTCGCGAATCTTCAGTTGATGCGTGCGTATAATAATCTCTCATTTTCAGGGGTCCATTTCAGCAGTGCTCTTGATGCTTCTTGTATTATAAACATTGCTACTCCTCCTTCATGATTGTATTCTTTACCTGACCATATTATTGTATCTTCTGTGTGCTGTGTTGTTAATTTCCTTCTGCCTTGTCCTGTCCATCACGCCTTTTGTATTCCTAATGTGTCTAGTTTGTATCTGTGCATTTCCTTGATGGTTTGAGCTAGTTTTCCAGTCTGGTTAAGTGTTCTTACATTCCAGCTGCCTATTTGCATCTTGTGTTTAGGTTCCAGGAGGTCTGCAGTCGGGCTGGGGACTTCCAGTGGCTGGCTTTCATCCACAACCTTCATGGGCTCAGTTTCCTGATAAGCATTTCTCCTTCCACCTGCATTTGCTTTTTCCCTTGCTTCCGTTTCTGTAGCAGTCTGATAATTTTTTTACCAGATAGGGTTGCTGGCCCTATGCCGAACCCTCCTTAGTCGCCTTTTACGATCATGCGTGGTATGGTACAGTGGTCCTATTCTTTGCTTTCCAAGCACATGTCCAGGTAACGGGTACTACTCGGGGGACTATTATTATTTTTATTGCTATTATTACTTTCTCCTCCTCTTTCTCTTCCTCCTCCGCTTACTATTACTACTATTACTACTACTACCACTACGACTACTACTACTACTACTACTACTATTACTACTGCTGCTGCTACTACTATTACTACCACCTCTACCACTACTACTACTACTACTACTGCTGCTACTACTACTACCACCACTACCAGTACTACTACTACTATTACTACTACTACTGCTGCTACTACTACTACCACTACTACTACTAATGCTACTACTACTGCTGCTACTACTACTACCACAACTACCACCACTACTACTACTACTTGCTATAATAATAATAATTATAATTACTTTCTTCTTCTTCTTCTTCTACTAATACTACTACTACTACTATTACTACTACTACTACTACTACTACTACTACTATTAATACTACTACTACTACTACTACTACTGCTACACAAGACAATACTGCTGCTGCCACTATTTTCTTCTTCTTCTTCTCTTAAGTTGTGTAAACTTTCTTTTATCTCAGTAGAACTGCACTGATTTTATGTTCTCTGGAGCAGAGACCTATAGTGACTAGCGATAGTGACTGATGTGGATTAGATTACACTGGCCTGCATGAAATATCAAAGTACAATGAAGCAGTTTTCTCAAAGACTCCACTACCATGGATACCTGGACGAAGAAGAAGAATAAATGAATGAATGAATGAGTACTGCAACCTGAACTAGGCACATAAGAAAGAGCTGGGGACAGAGACTTCATGGCTGTCAGTTTTATAATACAGTCATCTTGTCTCAACATGAATATCAGTTCTATGACACAGTCGTCTTGTCTCTAACATGAATATCAGTTCTATGACACCAGTCGTCTTGTCTCTAACATGAATATCAGTTCTATGGCACAATCGTCTTGTCTCTAACATGAATATCAGTTCTATGCCACAATCGTCTTGTCTCTAACATGAATATCAGTTCCATGGCACAGTCGTCTTGTCTCTAACATGAATATCAGTTCTATGACACCAGTCGTCTTGTCTCTAACATGAATATCAGTTCTATGACACCAGTCGTCTTGTCTCTAACATGAATATCAGTTCCATGGCACAGTCGTCTTGTTTCTAACATGAATATCAGTTCTATGACACCAGTCGTCTTGTCTCTAACATGAATATCAGTTCTATGGCACAGTCGTCTTGTCTCTAACATGAATATCAGTTCCATGGCACAATCGTCTTGTCTCTAACATGAATATCAGTTCTATGACACCAGTCGTCTTGTCTCTAACATGAATATCAGTTCCATGGCACAGTCGTCTTGTCTCTAACATGAATATCAGTTCTATGACACCAGTCGTCTTGTCTCTAACATGAATATCAGTTCTATGGCACAGTCGTCTTGTCTCTAACATGAATATCAGTTCTATGACACAGTCGTCTTGTCTCTAAAATGAATATCAGTTCTATGGCACAGTCGTCTTGTCTCTAACATGAATATCAGTTCTATGACACAGTCGTCTTGTCTCTAACATCACGCAATCCCGTTTCCAAGACCCACCAAGAATACAGACTAAAGCCCTGTGATACTCTGAACCCCTTGTGGTACTCTCCTGGATCTCGTGTGGTCTTTTCAGGGACCACACAGGGGACCACGGGACCTAACGAGGACCACAGGCGTAAATTCAGTAGGATCACAGTGCGGTTTTGGTGGTAGAAGCGAACGAAGAAGAAGAAGTCTCTAACATGAATATCAGTTCTATGGCACAATCGTCTTGTCTCTAACATGAATATTAGTTCCATGGCACAATCTTCTTGTCTCTAACATGAATATCAGTTCCATGACACAGTCGTCTTGTCTTTAACATGAATATCAGTTCTATGACACAGTCGTCTTGTCTCTTACATGAATATCAGTTCTATGACACAGTCGTCTTGTCTCTAACATGAATATCAGTTCTATGGCACAATCGTCTTGTCTCTAACATGAATATCAGTTCTATTGCAGAATCGTCTTGTCTGTAACATGAATATCAGTTCTACGGCACAATCGTCTTGTCTCTAACATGAAATTCAGTTCTACGGCACAGTCGTCTTGTCTCTAACATGAATATCAGTTCTATGGCACAATCGTCTTGTCTCTAACGTGAATATCAGTTCTATGACACAGTCGTCTTATCTATAACATGAATATCAGTTCTATGACACAGTCGTCTTGTCTCTAAAATAAATATCAGTTCTATGGCACAATCGTCTTGTCTCTAACATGAATATCAGTTCTATTGCACAATCGTCTTGTCTCTAAAATGAATATCAGTTCTATGGCACAATCGTCTTGTCTCTAACATGAATATCAGTTCTATGGCACAGTCGTCTTGTCTCTAACATGAATATCAGTTCTATGGCACAATCGTCTTGTCTCTAACATGAATATCAGTTCTATGGCACAGTCGTCTTGTCTCTAACATGAATATCAGTTCTATGGCACAGTCGTCTTGTCTCTAACATGAATATCAGTTCTCTGACACAGTTGTCTTGTCTCTAACATGAATATCAGTTCTCTGACACAGTTGTCTTGTCTCTAACATGAATATCAGTTCTCTGACACAGTCGTCTTGTCTCTAACATGAATATCAGTTCTCTGACACAGTCGTCTTGTCTCTAACATGAATATCAGTTATATGACACAGTTGTCTTGTCTCTAACATGAATATCAGTTCTCTGACACAGTCGTCTTGTCTCTAACATGAATATCAGTTCTCTGACACAGTTGTCTTGTCTCTAACATGAATATCAGTTCTCTGACACAGTTGTCTTGTCTCTAACATGAATATCAGTTCTCTGACACAGTTGTCTTGTCTCTAACATGAATATCAGTTCTCTGACACAGTTGTCTTGTCTCTAACATGAATATCAGTTCTCTGACACAGTTGTCTTGTCTCTAACATGAATATCAGTTCTATGACACAGTTGTCTTGTCTCTAACAAGAATATCAGTTCTATGACACAGTTGTCTTGTCTCTAACATGAATATCAGTTCTCTGACACAATCGTCTTGTCTCTAACAAGAATATCAGTTCTCTGACACAGTCGTCTTGTCTCTAACATGAATATCAGTTCTATGGCACAGTCGTCTTGTCTCTAACATGAATATCAGTTCTATGACACAGTCGTCTTGTCTCTAACATGAATATCAGTTCTATGACACAGTCGTCTTGTCTCTAACATGAATATCAGTTCTATGGCACAATCGTCTTGTCTCTAAAATGAATATCAGTTCTCTGACACAGTTGTCTTGTCTCTAACATGAATATCAGTTCTCTGACACAGTTGTCTTGTCTCTAACATGAATATCAGTTCTCTGACACAGTCGTCTTGTCTCTAACATGAATATCAGTTCTCTGACACAGTCGTCTTGTCTCTAACATGAATATCAGTTCTCTGACACAGTCGTCTTGTCTCTAACATGAATATCAGTTCTATGACACAGTTGTCTTGTCTCTAACATGAATATCAGTTCTCTGACACAGTTGTCTTGTCTCTAACATGAATATCAGTTCTCTGACACAGTTGTCTTGTCTCTAACATGAATATCAGTTCTATGGCACAGTTGTCTTGTCTCTAACATGAATATCAGTTCTATGGCACAATCGTCTTGTCTCTAACATGAATATCAGTTCTCTGACACAGTCGTCCTGTCTCTAACATGAATATCAGTTCTATGGCACAATCGTCTTGTCTCTAACATGAATATCAGTTCTATGGCACAATCGTCTTGTCTCTAACATGAATATCAGTTCTATGGCACAGTCGTCTTGTCTCTAACATGAATATCAGTTCTCTGACACAGTCGTCTTGTCTCTAACATGAATATCAGTTCTCTGACACAGTCGTCTTGTCTCTAACATGAATATCAGTTCTCTGACACAGTCGTCTTGTCTCTAACATGAATATCAGTTCTATGACACAGTTGTCTTGTCTCTAACATGAATATCAGTTCTCTGACACAGTTGTCTTGTCTCTAACATGAATATCAGTTCTCTGACACAGTTGTCTTGTCTCTAACATGAATATCAGTTCTATGGCACAGTTGTCTTGTCTCTAACATGAATATCAGTTCTATGGCACAATCGTCTTGTCTCTAACATGAATATCAGTTCTCTGACACAGTCGTCCTGTCTCTAACATGAATATCAGTTCTATGGCACAATCGTCTTGTCTCTAACATGAATATCAGTTCTATGGCACAATCGTCTTGTCTCTAACATGAATATCAGTTCTATGGCACAGTCGTCTTGTCTCTAACATGAATATCAGTTCCATGACACAGTCGTCTTGTCTTTAACATGAATATCAGTTCTATGACACAATCGTCTTGTCTCTAACATGAATATCAGTTATATGACACAGTCGTCTTGTCTCTAACATGAATATCAGTTCTATGACACAATCGTCTTGTCTCTAACATGAATATCAGTTATATGACACAGTCGTCTTGTCTCTAACATGAATATCAGTTCTATGGCACAATCTTCTTGTCTCTAACATGAATATCGGTTCTATGGCACAATCTTCTTGTCTCTAACATGAATATCAGTTCTATGGCACAGTCGTCTTGTCTCTAACATGAATATCAGTTCTGTGGCACAGTCGTCTTGTCTCTAACATGAATATCAATTCTATGGCCCAGTCGTCTTATCTCTAACACTGTGCTCTAAGAATTAAAAACTTGAACGTATCTAAAGCGCTCATCAATCAGACAATCAAATATCTTGGCAGACTTTCAACCCAGACGTCGGTTTAGTATGAAACAGCTGAGAAACAAGAGACTTACAATGAGAGAAGATTTGGTGGGATTTTTAAAAGCACTTTAAAAGAATAAGAAAGAAATGCAGTATGAAAAAAAATATCGTAAGAAAGAAATACAGTAAGAAAGAAATACATTAAGAAAGAAACATAGTAAGAAAGTGGTTGAGAAAATTAAGCTGGACTCTAGTAGAACGAACAACCATTGAGAATATGATAAGCTAATACACTAACCACTTGGCCATGAACAACTCTTACCAGTCACTACAGTAGCCCAATGTTGTTCCAGGTGACAGTTGTTCTAGTCATTAGAACAAATTGTACAATCGCCCTCGACCGCCACCACGGGGTTCTACTTTCAAATTTGACTCCCTCTGGGGGCGGCTAATTTTATTTGCATGTTGAATAACAATTGACTTCTCCCATTGGAGATCTCTGTATTGTAGAGACGGTCCAAGTTGAGAGACTTCACCATCTTGTCTGCTCTGAGTCAACATAACATGGGATGAAATGTCAGTGTCACTTATGTCATTGTCATCATTTTGAATGAGTACGTGTGACCAAGACCTTTCTCTTTTTGTTAATACTTCCAAGAGGTGACTTTTGAAAAACATACCACGTGATAATATGACCTGATAAAAGGGGAAGAGAAAGACCGCAGTTAGTAGTTTCTTAATAAACGTAAGCCTTCTTCTTTCTTTCTTCTTCTTCTTTCTTTCTTTCTTTCCTTCCTTCCCTCTTCGTCTTCTTCTTCTCATCCCCCTCTTCCTCCTCCTCCTTCTTCTTCTTCTTCTCCTCATCCCCCTCCTCCTTCTTCTTCTTCTCATCCCCCTCTTCCTCCTCCTCCTCCTTCTTCTTCTTCTCATCCCCCTCTTCCTCCTCCTCCTCCTTCTTCTTCTTCTCATCCCCCTCTTCCTCCTCCTCCTCCTTCTTCTTCTTCTTCTCATCCCCTCTTCCTCCTCCTCCTCCTTCTTCTTCTTCTTTTTCTTCTTCTTCTCATCCCCCTCTTCCTCCTCCTCCTTCTTGTCCTCCTCCTCCTCCTTCTTCTTCTTCTTCTTCTTCTCCTCCTCCTCCTCCTTCTTCTTCTTCTCATCCCCCTTCCTCATCCTCCTTCTACTTCTACTTTTGATCAACATAGAACTTGTAACTATGGCTTTTTTCCAAACGATGCCATGGTGACGTTGAACACATGCCTGTTGTTAGAGAGTCGCATCTGCCTTCTTCAACTCCTCCTTCTTCGTTCGCCCTCAAAAACTCGTCGGTTGCCTTTGTGTCGCAGTCACACGCCTCTTGACCCAGCACATCCTACTTCGGCTGGGCATATTTTTAGAACCGGGTTCGTTTTCTCGCAGCGGTCCTTACTTACAAGGCCAGATACCTGTCTATTCCCAGGGGCACCACTGAGAGATGAAATAAGATCTTGGCCAGCTATGGTCTGCCAACCTGACGCAAGCTGACTTCATCCACCTGGAACATTGCGTCATCGCCTCGACTTGAAGTCAGTTCCAAGATCTTCCACGACATCAGACACCAACAACGTCATCATCACACTCGCAAGAATTCCTGCAACAGTAAAATTTTAGGTTTGAATATAAAAGTCAGTCTCATAGCAAAAGACGGAACTAACAGACAGCACAGAGCTAAGTTGTTTAATGTGGATTTACACACAGCAAATATATGGGTCACCAACTGTTAAGAAAAAATGACAGACAATCTGCACTTCCACTCCGAGGGAGAGAGAGAGAGAGAGAGAGACGGACAGACAGACAGACAGAAAGATTGATTGATTGATTGATTGATCTTTATTTCAAAAGGGTTAAGAATTGGGCACGCAGGCCCGTCTGACATTCTGCCCTTTATCATACATATTTCACTCTATTCCAGACATTCTACAAATATGCTGTTCATATAACAAACATAACTAACATTGAAGCTGAGAGATATAAAATAAAATATAACATTTACGTTTCGCTCTTAAACATTCACTCAGTACAGAAGTAACTACATACATTATAAATGACTACCAACTAAACAAAATTTTCGGGACTATTCAGAAAACACTTAATTGTATTCGGTGTCTGTAAGAGCAGTTTAAGATAACTTTTATGTTTTATAATTCATGGAGGCATGTAGTCGACATCAAATAGATATTGGGAAAGCTTGTAGTTGTAGGAAGGAGTATAATTTCTATTTTTTATATAGGATGGGAGGGTATTCCAAAGATGAGCAGCAGAATAACTAAAGCTTTTCTTGTAAAGATCAAGTCTAGGTTTTGGAAGACATATGTTGTTCAAGCGTTGGCTGCACTTTGGGCAAAATTTAAACAGGTTCCATAGATAAGGCGGGGCATGCCGTGAAAGAATTTGATGTACTAACTTGGCTTTGTTGAAGAGGAACCTGTTCTTAAGAGGTAGTATTTTGATACGTTTGTGATGGTTAGTTGTTTGTGCTTGATATTTGTCACTAATAAGCTTTACTGCTCGCTTTTGGAGTGAGCAAAGCCTCTTTGTATTCGACACTGAGCAACCATCCCAAACTGTTGAACAATAGTCTAAATGTTTGTAAATGAGATATGTAGTATGTCTTCCTTGTGTCTTGATCGATGAAGTGCTTCATTTTAGCTAATTGGTATACTTTTTGTGCGATGAGTTTTGTTAGACATTGCACATGAGACAGACAGACAGACAGACAGACAGACAGACAGACAGACAGACAGACAGACAGAGAGCTTGTTCATGCCTGGAAACCAACATTTCTCAACATGCAGACAGGTGTCTCCCATGAGAAAAATGTCATGTCAACGGGGAGAAATCTCCTGTCAGAAAAGATTGCATGTTAGTGAAAATCCTGGTGGATGATGTTTTAACATATAAGGAAGGAACTGGGTTGAGAAGGGAGGACTTAGGACAGCCTGGTTGAGAATGGAGGATTTGGGACAGCCTGGATTGAGATGGGAGGACTTCAGGGCAGCTTGAAATGAGAAGGGAGGGTTTGGGACAGCCTGAAGTGAGGAGGGAGGACTTGGGATAGCCTTGATTGAGAAGGGAGGATTTGAGACTGCCTGGTTGAGAAAGGAGGACTTGGACAGGCGGGAGGACTTGGGACAGCCTGGTTGAGAAGGGCGGATTTGGGATAGCCTGGACTGAGAAGGGAGGACTTGGGACAGCCTGGACTGAGAAGGGAGAATTTGGGACAGCCTGGGCTGAGAAAGGAGAATTTTGGATAGCCTGGACTGAAAAGGGAGGACTTGAGATAGCCTGGACTGAGAAGGGAGACTTGGGGACAGCCTGGACTGAGAAGGGAGACTTGGGGACAGCCTGGACTGAGAAGGGAGACTTGGGGACAGCCTGGACTGAGAAGGGAGACTTGGGGACAGCCTGGACTGAGAAGGGAGACTTGGGGACAGCCTGGACTGAGAAGGGAGACTTGGGGACAGCCTGGACTGAGAAGGGAGACTTGGGGACAGCCTGGACTGAGAAGGGAGACTTGGGGACAGCCTGGACTGAGAAGGGAGACTTGGGGACAGCCTGGACTGAGAAGGGAGACTTGGGGACAGCCTGGACAGAGAAGGGAGACTTGGGGACAGCCTGGACTGAGAAGGGAGACTTGGGGACAGCCTGGACTGAGAAGGGAGACTTGGAGGCAGCCTGGGTAGAGAAGGGAGAACAAGAATCTAGAATCTTGAGAACCGGTGTTCCTAACCCACATGATGCTGATGTTTCTTCGTCCTCTTTTGGAGGTAGTATCTCAGAGTGACTACTGTTTTATGATATGAGAAACACTAAGGAAGCACGTGTTTTCTATAATACAGATGCCACAGGAATCATGCCAGTGACATAGAATAGTTTCACAGTGTGACTGTGTGTATTGTGTGTCATTTTGCAAATGATGTGGTGGCGACAGAACATATCCTACATAAGCATACAACCAGTCTAAAAAATGCTGTATATGTACACAAACTCCAGGTGACCTATTATTTCAAAAGTGTACATGTCGACGTCTGAAGAAGAAGAAGTAGAAAAAGAAGAAAGAAGAAGCAAATGATGTAGTATCTGTCACATATGTACATCACACACACAAGTTGTGTGCCAGAGATTTTTATCACACTTTTATACTTCATGAACTACAGGCTTGAGGAAGGTTTTAAACATTAAATGACAGGACAAGATCAGGAACGAGGAGGTCTGGGAAAGGGCAGGACAAGAACCTATAAATTATGTCTAGGAAATGGAGGTGGATTGGCCACACTCTGAGGAAACCCGACACCAGCATAGCAAGACAGGCACTGACATGGAATCCTCAAGAACTAGAAAACGAGGAAGACCTAGACTTACTTGGAGAAGAGAAATTACGACAGTGCTCAGAGACAAGGGATACACATGGAAGGAAGCAGAGAATAATACCAAGAAAACAGGGATGACTGGAGAGCCTTTATCCCCGGCCTATGCTCTCAGGGGAGTGAAAGATGATGATGATGATGATGCTATATCAAAATGTCAACCCCTATCATTTCGTCTATTTGTCTCCCGCCCTCCCCCAACTTGAGAGATACGTGAGAAATAAGACAATAAGAAACAATATAAGCTATAATGTAACATGATAACATACACCATACGCGACGACAATATTTACAGTCCAGTAAATATGAGAGTGGACGAAGTTACCAGTAAACTATTTTTCAATCGCGTCTGGACACTCTACTCTTGTCAGAAACAGCCAAACCGCCCTCTAGGAATAAAAACCAGGGGACATAATTACAGTGTAAATATGATCCCGAACGAAAGTCCAGAGGAGAGCCTCTTACAAGCTACCAGCACGAGATCAAGTTATACTTAATAAAGGCATTATGACCAGAGCTGGCCAGAGTCGTCCAGTCCACTGGGACTCGCGACTGGTTTTGATAGCACCTTTTGTGCCCGGCCATTTTGGTCTCCGGAACAACTGTTGGTCCGGGCTATTCACTGACCTCCTTTACAAAACCAGCGCTACGTTGCACCCTTTTCTCTGTCTTAAACTTTTTCATTCAGCGCGAACAACGGTTCTATTCACAGCAGCTGACAAAGGGTGTGGAGGACTCCAGTGTGTAATTTATTTCCTTCCCGGCGGTAAAAAGGACTCGCAAACGATAAGACGCTTTGTCGCTTTTGTCGCCGATGAAATCTCCAGGCAAACACCTTATTCTTTTGTCAAATCCAGACGAGCGGAAACCGATGCCTGGATTTGGACACCATTTCTGAGAGTCGTGGAATAATCTTCCCTTTGCTTGAGCTGATCCGCGCAAAGGGAGATAACGCGATGGACTGTTCGAGACAACAAAAGACACACAATAGACCGGGGACGGGCTTGGGAAGGACGGGTCCATCTGCGACTCGGGGATAGTGTAACGCGAGACTGGGTACAACCATCTTTTCATTGTTAAACCTCTGACATTCAGGAACTTCAACCACTAAACCTGTTTCCCAAATTTCAGGTTCAGCCAATGTGTGTTACAGGCCCGACTTGCTGGGGTTTTTTCTTAATATCCTTAATATCTGCGTTCCTGGTTATTTGGTAATTCTTCTTCTTGAGCAGCAAGAGTATACTCTGTGGTCGCCATACAACTTTTCTTCTTCTTCTTCTTCGTCTTGGGTAGCAAAGATATTCTCTGTGGTCGCCATACAACTTTTCTTCTTCTTCTTCTTCGTCTTGGGTAGCAAAGATATTCTCTGTGGTCGCCATAACTTTTCTTCTTCTTCTTCTTCTTGGGTAGCAAAGATATTCTCTGTGGTCGCCATACAACTTTTCTTCTTCTTCTTCTTCTTGGGCAGCAAAAATATCCTCTGTGGTCGCCATACTTAACTTTTCTTCTTCGTCTTCTTGGATAGCAAAAATATCCTCTGTGGTCGCCATACTTAACTTTTCTTCTTCTTCTTCTTCTTGGGTAGCAAAGATATTCTCTGTGGTCGCCATACTTAACTTTTCTTCTTCGTCTTCTTGGATAGCAAAAATATCCTCTGTGGTCGCCATACTTAACTTTTCTTCTTCGTCTTCTTGGATAGCAAAAATATTCTCTGTGGTCGCCATACTTAACTTTTCTTCTTCTTCTTCTTCTTGGGTAGCAAGAGTGTCCTGTGTGGTCGCCATAGTTAACTTTTCTTCCTCTTCTTCTTGGGTAGCAAGAGTGTCCTGTGTGGTCGCCGTAGTTTAATTTCTGGTTAAGAATCTACCAGGTGTCCACGAAATAGCCCATGTAATCCGCAACACAACATCCCGAGAAGGAAACAGTGATAGACAGAAACTGCCTCGCCCTGGAGTGTACTTAATCCTCATCCACGTGCGTTAATCCAGGAAGTGGTATATTTGAAAGACTGAAATAAAAGTGATATAATCTTTTTTTTTTTAACCTTCATCCACTGAGATCAATGTAACCTAGTGTTCCTCGCCGTGCACACAGATATTCTCTGTTTTCTAAAACATGAACCACACTGGAGCCTGCCATTTTCTTCATTTTTGCCGTTCTTTCAGACATCGACACCAATCTCTCTCCCTCTCTCGCAGATGCGCCAGTTTCTCTCAGTTGTCAGCGACGCCACAGCGCTTCTCAAGCAGGGAGGGAGCGGTGGTTTGGTCAGATTAAAGTTCACCACAAGAACATCGATATATCTGTTTACGTACACTCAGAAAAGTAAACTATACACGACAGTTTGGTATCACCACCGCCGTAATCATCGTCATCATCATCATCATCACCACCATCACCACCACCACCATCATCATCATCATCATCATTATCATCGTATGAACGAAGAAGAAACACACCCAGACCCATTGACATTTTGTCAAAGAAAGAAAAAAAAAAACCACATTAACATCTTTCGTTTCCTTTCTGTTCTCTGTTCATGTTTCTTAAGTTCACGCGTCACAAAGTTTGCTCTCCATAGCACACACTCTGCCTTCCAATAGTTACCAAGTTCTCTTTTGTCACTCGCCACTCTGCATTCTTTCATTCGCCACCAAGTTCTGGTCACAATATTTCACATTCTTTCATTCGCCACCAACTAGTTTTGTCTTATCTCCCTGTAACTGCGAGCTGGTGTTCTTTGCAGCCGATGCTGTGGGTGTGTTGGGCTACAGCATCATATCGGCGTGGGAGCGGGTTATGGCAGCTACTTTTTCAGTCCCGGGGTACAGCTAAACAGCAGGGGGTGTGCAATGCTTCTTTAGCAGACTCCACCACCATGGGGGGACTATGGCGATCCCTGCCCCGTTAGCCAGGCTAGGCCTGTTACTAAGGGAATCCAACGGAGAGGTGGGATAGGGTCTTGGTCAGCTATGGTTCTCTAACCCTGACGCTAGCTATGGGGCGCTGATTAGGATGAATTCTTCTAACATGCAGGCATAGCCTTTACCATACCATCATTTTCCTCCATTCCTGAGAGCCATTTTGTACATAGTAACGTGACAATTACTCGGAGGAATCTGTGAACATATAAAAGTGTACCCAGGACGGCTGCTCTTACAGCTCCTCGACTTTATAAATGGCCAGTGTATTATTAAGTACAAGCTCTTTCTGCTGTGATAGCAAAACACTCGGCCAAGCTAAAAATCTGCCCGGCATCCGCTGATACATAAAACTCAATGGCTGTTTGTTGAGAAATTTGCCAGTTAGGACGACCGTAGAGAAACGAAAATAAACCCCGGCCTTGCGAATCTCGTGCGTCAAAGGGATGGGACATTCTGGCTTTTAGATGAACTGAAGGATGATCGATGCCAGGCTGAGAGAGATCTCTCACAGGTTCACTCATAACTTACTTTGATGCAGCTTCTGATACTGTATGTTGGGTTACTTCAGGCTATTGTTATTGTCTTTTAATTATTCTGTTATTTTTTCTCTTTCTCCTGAGGCCATTGCTATTGGACGCTGTCCTTTTTTTTTTTTTAGCAGTCATGCCTGCGCCAGAGTTGAAGAACCAAGACCCTATCTCACTTCTTCGCTGGTGCCCCCCCCCCCCCCAGAAACAGGCATAGCCTGGCTAACGGGGCAGGGATCCGCTATTGTTCACCTTGGTGGTGGAGTCTGCCAAAGAAGTACTGCACTCCCTCTGCGTTTTAGCTCCAGACGAGAACTGAAAAAATAGCCCTCGTAACCCACTCCCAATCCGACATGATGCTGCGCCTCAGCATCTTGACAGCATCAGCTGCAAAGATCAGCAGCTGTTTCCTGGGAGATAGACCGACAGTAAAAATAAGAGACCAAAAGTAAAAATAAGAGATCAAAAGTAAAAATAAGAGACCAACAGTAAAAATAAGAGATCAAAAGTAAAAATAAGAGATCAAAAGTAAAAATAAGAGACCAACAGTAAAAATAAGAGATCAAAAGTAAAAATAAGAGACCAACAGTAAAAATAAGAGATCAAAAGTAAAAATAAGAGACCAATAGTAAAAATAAGAGATCAAAAGTAAAAATAAGAGATCAAAAGTAAAAATAAGATCGGTGGCTGAAAGTGACTAGCAGTGTCCAGTTTCTTCTTCTTTGACATTCGCAATCAAAAGGATGTTGCTGAAAGTGACTAGCAGTGTCCAGTTTCTTCTTCTTTGACATTCGCAATCAAAAGGATGTTGGTAGTGCTTTGTTCTCATACCTGCATCTTTCGACTGGACAAATTCGTCCTCAGCATAGCGCACGTTTAGGACCCGATTTGCATTGACATTTCGATCCCTTCACTTGATCAACTATAGTTAGTGACCAAGGACAGCAAGGTACTGGTCAGTTTTTGGTCGTTAATACTGACACAACCAGTCAGCTTTTGGTAGTTAATACTGATACAACCAGTCAGTTTTTGGTCGTTGAAACTGACACAACAATTCAGTTTTTGGTAGTTAACACTAACACAAGCAGACAGTTCTTGGTAGTTAACACTAACAACACAAGCAGCTAGTTTTTGGTATTTAACACTAATAACACAAGCAGCTAGTTTTTGGTATTTAACACTAACAACACAAGCAGCTAGTTTTTGGTATTTAACACTAACAACACAAGCAGCTAGTTTTTGGTATTTAACACTAACAACACAAGCAGACAGTTTTTTGGTAGTTAACACTAACAACACAAGCAGACAGTTTTTTGGTAGTTAACACTAACAACATAAGCAGCCAGTTTTTGGTAGCTAGCACTGACACAAGTATTAACTGCTGAATGCTAGTTTATTCATCACTTTATCAACAACCTAAACATCCCGGAGGCTGGAGAGAGAATGAAGCAATGAGGACGGTGCTCAGATGCCCCAGGGACACACTGGTGGAAGCCAGGGATACACTGATAGAAGCCAGGGACACACTGGTGGAAGCCAGGGACACACTGATAGAAGCCAGGGACACACTGGTGGAAGCCAGGGACACACTGATAGAAGCCAGGGACACACTGGTGGAAGCCAGGGACACACTGATAGAAGCCAGGGATACACTGATAGAAGCCAGGGACACACTGGTGGAAGCCAGGGACACACTGATAGAAGCCAGGGATACACTGATATAAGCCAGGGACACACTGGTGGAAGCCAGGGACACACTAGTGGAAGCCAGGGATACACTAGTGGAAGCCAGGGACATACTAGTGGAAGCCAGGGATACACTGATAGAAGCCAGGGACACACTGGTGGAAGCCAGGGATACACTGATAGAAGCCAGGGACACACTGATAGAAGCCAGGGATACACTGGTGGAAGCCAGGGATACACTGATAGAAGCCAGGGATACACTGATAGAAGCCAGGGACACACTGGTGGAAGCCAGGGATACACTGATAGAAGCCAGGGACACACTGGTGGAAGCCAGGGATACACTGATAGAAGCCAGGGACACACTGGTGGAAGCCAGGGATACACTGGTGGAAGCCAGGGACACACTGATAGAAGCCAGGGATACACTGATAGAAGCCAGGGACACACTGGTGGAAGCCAGGGATACCTACTGAACATGAAAACTCAACATAAATCCGCTCTAGTAAAAGAGCACATACTAATCAAGAGCACGGAAGACCATCAATTGAAAATGGAGATTCAAACACAAAAAAGTTACACGAATAAAATGAGGTCAGTCATGGATAGCGGAGGCTGAAACGACCATAAGATAGATATGGAACTCTGAAGAAATCCCCCCATAGAATGATGGCCGAAAACGTCCAGATCTTACCAAAGTTCACATTTGGCTCAGTAGAGAGTGCCGAAACTGGGCGACAGGACTAGCAGAATCAGACACCAAAGAGCGAATTATTAAGCACTCCAGGTTCAGTTGATACTATAATACGAATATACAGATTCACATGCGAACAAATGAACGGATTGGGGGTGGGGGGGGGGGGGGAGAGAGAATTCGTGGTCTGTCAGCGAGTTCGGAGCCTTCGCCACAACTACATCCAGCACCAGGATGGAGATTGAAGCCAGGCAAAAAACGCCTAGCAAACCAGACAACAAGCCATAATATTATCAGACTCACAATACAAGCTAATAAAAAAATGGAAAAAACCAGGTGATGCGTTGCTAATGATTTGCCAAACTAAACACAAATCTTCTCTCTAATATGGGACATGCCAGTATCAATGTACTTTCATAGGACATGCAATGAGAGGAGGGGGAATTGAAAATATTATAACAACAGGAGAAATGGAAGAAGATCAAGAGGAAGACCAAGAGAAATTATATTGGACAGTCTGACAGGATGGTGTGAGAGGAGATCACCAACTGAGCTGATGGCCTGCATGAAGGATCGTATACCCTGGAGAAGCATAATAGCCAACGCCAGTCGGCACGGCACCTGATGATGATGATGCCAGTATCAAAGGTAATGAAATGGCAAATCAAGTGGCAAACAAAGCAACAACTCTAGGCATCCTACAACTGGACAGAGCCACCCTATCAAAATTACAGGGAGATAAACAACAGAATTTTTAATGCAGAACATATCACAAAAGACTATGCGAAAGAAGAATAACGAAAGGTAGTGGCAGACATGCAGAACTTTGCTGGAAAAGATCAAGCTGTATTCAGTCAATGTGCACTATCACCCAGCACACACTAGCAACAACACTGAGGTTAAAGGCTGAGCACATATGGGAGTGTCCTGAGTGCAAGGAGGGTCCATCTCTAGGCCAGCAGCAGAGCATGGCCGTTCTTCAGGTTCATCATGCCCATTCGTCCCTCTATTCCTCACTCGGAGGGGATATACTGATAGAAGCCAGGACACACTGGTGGAAGCCAGGATACACTGATAGAAGCCAGGGACACACTAGTTGAAGCCAGGGACACTGGTGGAAGCCAGGACACACTGGTGGAAGCCAGGATACACTGATAGAAGCCAGGGACACACTGATGGAAGCCAGGGACACTGGTGGAAGCCAGGGATACACTAGTGGAAGCCAGGGATACACTAGTGGAAGCCAGGGATACACTGGTGGAAGCCAGGGACACTGGTGGAAGCCAGGACACACTGATAGAAGCCAGGGACACACTAGTGGAAGCCAGGGATACACTAGTGGAAGCCAGGGACACTGATAGAAGCCAGGGATATACTGATAGAAGCCAGGGACACTGATAGAAGCCAGGGACACTGATAGAAGCCAGGGACACACTAGTTGAAGCCAGGGACACACTAGTGGAAGCCAGGGATATACTGATAGAAGCCAGGACACACTGATAGAAGCCAGGGACACTGGTGGAAGCCAGGGACACTGATAGAAGCCAGGGACACTGATAGAAGCCAGGGATATACTGATAGAAGCCAGGGATACACTAGTGGAAGCCAGGGATACACTAGTGGAAGCCAGGGATACACTAGTGGAAGCCAGAGATACACTGATAGAAGCCAGGGATACACTAGTGGAAGCCAGAGATACACTGATAGAAGCCAGGACACACTGATAGAAGCCAGGGACACACTAGTGGAAGCCAGAGATACACTGATAGAAGCCAGGGATACACTGGTGGAAGCCAGGATACACTGATAGAAGCCAGGGATACACTAGTGGAAGCCAGAGATACACTGATAGAAGCCAGGGACACACTAGTTGAAGCCAGGGACACTGATAGAAGCCAGGGACACACTAGTTGAAGCCAGGGACACTGATAGAAGCCAGGGACACACTAGTTGAAGCCAGGGACACACTGATAGAAGCCAGGGATATACTGATAGAAGCCAGGGATACACTGATAGAAGCCAGGGACACACTAGTTGAAGCCAGGGACACACTGATAGAAGCCAGGGATATACTGATAGAAGCCAGGGATACACTGATAGAAGCCAGGGACACACTAGTTGAAGCCAGGGACACACTGATAGAAGCCAGGGATATACTGATAGAAGCCAGGGACACACTGATAGAAGCCAGGGACACACTAGTTGAAGCCAGGGACACACTGATAGAAGCCAGGGATACACTAGTGGAAGCCAGGGATACACTGATAGAAGCCAGGGATACACTGGTGGAAGCCAGGGATACACTAGTGGAAGCCAGAGATACACTGATAGAAGCCAGGGATATACTGATAGAAGCCAGGGACACTGGTGGAAGCCAGGGACACACTAGTGGAAGCCAGGGACACACTGATAGAAGCCAGGACACACTGGTGGAAGCCAGGGATACCTACTGAACATGAAAACTCAACATAAATCCGCTCTAGTAAAAGAGCACATACTAATCAAGAGCACGGAAGACCATCAATTGAAAATGGAGATTCAAACACAAAAAAGTTACACGAATAAAATGAGGTCAGTCATGGATAGCGGAGGCTGAAACGACCATAAGATAGATATGGAACTCTGAAGAAATCCCCCCATAGAATGATGGCCGAAAACGTCCAGATCTTACCAAAGTTCACATTTGGCTCAGTAGAGAGTGCCGAAACTGGGCGACAGGACTAGCAGAATCAGACACCAAAGAGCGAATTATTAAGCACTCCAGGTTCAGTTGATACTATAATACGAATATACAGATTCACATGCGAACAAATGAACGGATTGGGGGTGGGGGGGGGGGGGGAGAGAGAATTCGTGGTCTGTCAGCGAGTTCGGAGCCTTCGCCACAACTACATCCAGCACCAGGATGGAGATTGAAGCCAGGCAAAAAACGCCTAGCAAACCAGACAACAAGCCATAATATTATCAGACTCACAATACAAGCTAATAAAAAAATGGAAAAAACCAGGTGATGCGTTGCTAATGATTTGCCAAACTAAACACAAATCTTCTCTCTAATATGGGACATGCCAGTATCAATGTACTTTCATAGGACATGCAATGAGAGGAGGGGGAATTGAAAATATTATAACAACAGGAGAAATGGAAGAAGATCAAGAGGAAGACCAAGAGAAATTATATTGGACAGTCTGACAGGATGGTGTGAGAGGAGATCACCAACTGAGCTGATGGCCTGCATGAAGGATCGTATACCCTGGAGAAGCATAATAGCCAACGCCAGTCGGCACGGCACCTGATGATGATGATGCCAGTATCAAAGGTAATGAAATGGCAAATCAAGTGGCAAACAAAGCAACAACTCTAGGCATCCTACAACTGGACAGAGCCACCCTATCAAAATTACAGGGAGATAAACAACAGAATTTTTAATGCAGAACATATCACAAAAGACTATGCGAAAGAAGAATAACGAAAGGTAGTGGCAGACATGCAGAACTTTGCTGGAAAAGATCAAGCTGTATTCAGTCAATGTGCACTATCACCCAGCACACACTAGCAACAACACTGAGGTTAAAGGCTGAGCACATATGGGAGTGTCCTGAGTGCAAGGAGGGTCCATCTCTAGGCCAGCAGCAGAGCATGGCCGTTCTTCAGGTTCATCATGCCCATTCGTCCCTCTATTCCTCACTCGGAGGGGATATACTGATATCCAAAAACACGTCGAGGTTTTCCAGTGAGAAAGTCCAACTCTAGATTAAACTGGTGCAACGAAAACCACGGTGTCAAGCAATCCCGCCTCTGCGACCCACCGAGAATACGGGCACAAGCCCCGCGATACTCTAAACCTCATGTGGTCCTCTCAGGGATCTCTTGTGGCCCTCTCGGGTACCACAGGACCAATCAAGGGCCACAGGAGTAAATTCAGTAGGACAACAGGGCGATCTAGGTTGTAGAAGCGAACGAAGAAGGAGAAGAAGTCCCTCTATTCATGTCTAAGACTATTAACAAGGATTCTTATGTAAATGACAACGCATTATCAGAGCTGGCCAACCGAACACGGCCAAAACCGCTATACTTACATAGCTTGTCGCGGTTACAGTCACTTATATATTTGAATAGATTAACACTGCTAGATTAAGTTAAAAGATTTCCACAACTTATCACAGGCAGAGTCACTTACCAATCTGCACAGTCTGACAGGATGGTGTGAGAGGAGATCACCAACTGAGCTGATGGCCTGCATGAAGGATCGTATACCCTGGAGAAGCATAATAGCCAACGCCAGTCGGCACGGCACCTGATGATGATGATGCCAGTATCAAAGGTAATGAAATGGCAAATCAAGTGGCAAACAAAGCAACAACTCTAGGCATCCTACAACTGGACAGAGCCACCCTATCAAAATTACAGGGAGATAAACAACAGAATTTTTAATGCAGAACATATCACAAAAGACTATGCGAAAGAAGAATAACGAAAGGTAGTGGCAGACATGCAGAACTTTGCTGGAAAAGATCAAGCTGTATTCAGTCAATGTGCACTATCACCCAGCACACACTAGCAACAACACTGAGGTTAAAGGCTGAGCACATATGGGAGTGTCCTGAGTGCAAGGAGGGTCCATCTCTAGGCCAGCAGCAGAGCATGGCCGTTCTTCAGGTTCATCATGCCCATTCGTCCCTCTATTCCTCACTCGGAGGGGATATACTGATATCCAAAAACACGTCGAGGTTTTCCAGTGAGAAAGTCCAACTCTAGATTAAACTGGTGCAACGAAAACCACGGTGTCAAGCAATCCCGCCTCTGCGACCCACCGAGAATACGGGCACAAGCCCCGCGATACTCTAAACCTCATGTGGTCCTCTCAGGGATCTCTTGTGGCCCTCTCGGGTACCACAGGACCAATCAAGGGCCACAGGAGTAAATTCAGTAGGACAACAGGGCGATCTAGGTTGTAGAAGCGAACGAAGAAGGAGAAGAAGTCCCTCTATTCATGTCTAAGACTATTAACAAGGATTCTTATGTAAATGACAACGCATTATCAGAGCTGGCCAACCGAACACGGCCAAAACCGCTATACTTACATAGCTTGTCGCGGTTACAGTCACTTATATATTTGAATAGATTAACACTGCTAGATTAAGTTAAAAGATTTCCACAACTTATCACAGGCAGAGTCACTTACCAATCTGCACAGTCTGTCACAGATATAAGGTAATAGTGACAATCATTATAGATCTAAATAGTCTGTAACAGATATAAGCTAATAGTTACAGTCATTATAGATCTGCATAGTTTGTCACAGATATAAGCTAATAGTGACAATCGTTACAGATCTGCATAGTTTGTCACAATATAAGCTAATAGTGACAATCGTTACAGATCTGCATAGTTTGTCACAGATATAAGCTAATAGGGACATTCATTATAGGTCTGCATAGTCCGTCACAGATATAAGATAATAGTGACAATCATTATAGATCTTCCATAGCTTGTCCCAGTCACTACACAGTCATCCTAGAAGATATAGACACTGCTTGAATACATCAGACAGTGTTTGCCCCACCCCCACACCCCCCTCAGCTCATTAAATTATTGTCTGTGACCCCCAAAGCCCAGTAAAGTAGCTCATTAAATAAACGCTCTCAACAAAAGCTTATTGTTCTCATCTTGTGTTTACGGGATAAGCTGCACTTTCTACACTGCCTTGTAATCTGAGGATCCTAAATCAGCGGTTCTAAAACATTTTCAGGCTGATGCCTCCCCCCCCCCTTTCTCCCTTAGTTCCCACGTCATATCTCTAGCGTCCTCAAAAACTCTTATACTGTGCCTCAGTTGGTTCTGATGCCCCGTGCCACTCCACTTCCATTCATAGCTCTCACTTAAGTTTTCCCTACGCTCCCTGAAGGAGGTATCCACAAGTACCAAGAACAACTGTCCTAAATCCTTTGCTGACATAATCTGAGCGAATTTTGGTCAGTTATATCTTGTTAGTCAGGTTCTGAGCGCAAGAACCATCAGGAAGAGATTTAGTAGGGTTTTAGCTAGATCTGAACCCTTACTCTCCAGGCGTTCGCCTCAACATCAGTCAACTTTTGCTTCCACTCTAAGATCTAGATTAGTGATACAGTCTTCTGTGCTAACACTACAAGATCTAGAGTAGTGATACAGTCTTCTGTGTTAACACTACAAGATCTAGATTAGTGATACAGTCTTCTGTGCTAACACTACAAGCTAATAGTGACAATCGTTACAGATCTGCATAGTTTGTCACAGATATAAGCTAATAGGGACATTCATTATAGGTCTGCATAGTCCGTCACAGATATAAGATAATAGTGACAATCATTATAGATCTTCCATAGCTTGTCCCAGTCACTACACAGTCATCCTAGAAGATATAGACACTGCTTGAATACATCAGACAGTGTTTGCCCCACCCCCACACCCCCCTCAGCTCATTAAATTATTGTCTGTGACCCCCAAAGCCCAGTAAAGTAGCTCATTAAATAAACGCTCTCAACAAAAGCTTATTGTTCTCATCTTGTGTTTACGGGATAAGCTGCACTTTCTACACTGCCTTGTAATCTGAGGATCCTAAATCAGCGGTTCTAAAACATTTTCAGGCTGATGCCTCCCCCCCCCCTTTCTCCCTTAGTTCCCACGTCATATCTCTAGCGTCCTCAAAAACTCTTATACTGTGCCTCAGTTGGTTCTGATGCCCCGTGCCACTCCACTTCCATTCATAGCTCTCACTTAAGTTTTCCCTACGCTCCCTGAAGGAGGTATCCACAAGTACCAAGAACAACTGTCCTAAATCCTTTGCTGACATAATCTGAGCGAATTTTGGTCAGTTATATCTTGTTAGTCAGGTTCTGAGCGCAAGAACCATCAGGAAGAGATTTAGTAGGGTTTTAGCTAGATCTGAACCCTTACTCTCCAGGCGTTCGCCTCAACATCAGTCAACTTTTGCTTCCACTCTAAGATCTAGATTAGTGATACAGTCTTCTGTGCTAACACTACAAGATCTAGAGTAGTGATACAGTCTTCTGTGTTAACACTACAAGATCTAGATTAGTGATACAGTCTTCTGTGCTAACACTACAAGATCTAGAGTAGTGATACAGTCTTCTGTGCTAACAGTATAAGATCTAGGGTAGTGATACAGTCTTCTGTGCTAACACTACAAGATCTAGAGTAGTGATACAGTCTTCTGTGCTAACACTACAAGATCTAGAGAGGTGATACAGTCTTCTGTGCTAACAGTATAAGATCTAGAGTAGTGATACAGTCTTCTGTGCTAACACTACAAGATCTAGAGTAGTGATACAGTCTTCTGTGCTAACAGTATAAGATCTAGGGTAGTGATACAGTCTTCTGTGCTAACACTACAAGATCTAGAGTAGTGATATAGTCTTCTGTGCTAACACTACAAGATCTAGAGTAGTGATATAGTCTTCTGTGCTAACACTACAAGATCTAGAGTAGTGATATAGTCTTCTGTGCTAACACTACAAGATCTAGAGTAGTGATACAATCTTCTGTGCTAACACTACAAGATCTAGAGTAGTGATACAGTCTTCTGTGCTAACACTACAAGATCTAGAGTAGTGATACAGTCTTCTGTGCTAACACTACAAGATCTAGAGTAGTGATATAGTCTTCTGTGCTAACACTACAAGATCTAGAGTAGTGATATAGTCTTCTGTGCTAACACTACAAGATCTAGGGTAGTGATACAGTCTTCTGTGCTAACACTACAAGATCTAGAGTAGTGATATAGTCTTCTGTGCTAATACTACAAGATCTAGAGTAGTGATACAATCTTCTGTGCTAACACTACAAGATCTAGAGTAGTGATATAGTCTTCTGTGCTAACACTACAAGATCTAGGGTAGTGATACAGTCTTCTGTGCTAACACTACAAGATCTAGAGTAGTGATACAGTCTTCTGTGCTAACACTACAAGATCTAGAGTAGTGATACAGTTTTCTGTGCTAACACTACAAGATCTAGAGTAGTGATACAGTTTTCTGTGCTAACACTACAAGATCTAGAGTAGTGATACAGTCTTCTGTGCTAACACTACAAGATCTAGATAGTGATACAGTCTTCTGTGCTAACACTACAAGACCTAGAGTAGTGATATACAAGGTAGCTGCCTGTGTTTATACCATGTGATCTAGAGATATAGCCAACTGTTCTCATACTACAAGATTTAGATTAGAGATGGACCCTTTATGCATCTGTTAGATGATGTAGAATCATGTGTGCACCTGACAAATAATCTAAGAGTCATCTGTACATTTGTTAAATATTTCAGAGACAGTCATATGTGCACCTGTCAAGTGATTTAAAATTAGTCATCTGTGCACCTGTTAGATCTGTACATCTGTTAAATAATTCAGATACAGTCATCTGCAAATAATTCAGAGGCAGTTGTCTGTGCACCTGTCAGATTAACTAGGGTCATCTGTGCACTTGCTGGATGATCCAGTTTCATGTGTGCACCTGTCAAAGGATCTAGAGTCATCTTTGCTGACATCACATGATCCCATGGGTGAGGAATAGATAAAGACAGATATACTGGTCCTCCAGAGTGTCTGTCTGTCTGTCTGTCTCTCTGAACCTTAAGTGCCTTGGGCACCCGCAAGTGTTTTCCACAAACGTCTGTCCTTCACCTTTTTTTCTGCTCTTGCCCAGGTGAGCCTTCTGTAGGTCAACATCTTTTCTGTTCTTCTCCATGTCTCATTTGGTCTTCCATTACTTCTGTTCCCCTGTGGTGTCCATCTTAGTGCTATTTTTGGTAATGAATCATCAGTCATCCGGAGCAAATGTCCCAACCATCGCTAGCGTCTTTCCTCAATAATTGCTGTCAGTGGCTTCATCTGCATTTCTGCCAACAAGATGCTACTTTTTATGGTGTTAGTTTACACAGTGGAGATTAAAATTCTGTCAATATTTTTTTAACTGCTGCTAGAGAAACACTCAAAAGTTATAAGCACAAAAACCAAGCTAAGATTAATCAATTTAAATGTAATATCTACACTCATTTATGTATGCAAAAGCTAGAAAACAACTAGAGAAATAAACAACAAATTAGACTCTACTGAAAACAAATGGCTATGGAAAATACTCGGTATAAAGTGGAACGAGTTCAAGAACAACGCAGAGATAAGGCAGATGAGTGAACAACAACCTGTCTCATGGGTGATCAGAAAAAGGAGATTGGCTTATACAGGTCACGTGATGAGAAGAAACAGTCAGAGAATCCCAAAACAAACTATCAACTGGAACACAACACGCCATGTGAAACTCTAAAGAGGACATTGTTAAGATAGGTCAGATTAGCAGGCATAAAATCCCTTGATGAGGTTGAAAAACTCGCAGAAAACAGGAAATATTGGCAAACTACCATGCGAGCCCTATGTAACGTTTGACGGCAGGGACGGATGATGTAAGGTGTAGAAGAACAAGACATAATCAAGTCCTACTTGGGATGAAGATTTGGATTTGATGCAGCATACAAAAGTGTCGTCTGAATCAGAAGAAACGAGATTTTTTTTTTCTGCCCTGTTAAATGCCACAAGCCACACTAGACCATGTCTGATTCAATGCCACAAGCCACAAGAGACCATGTCTGCTTCAATTCCACAAGCCTCAAGAGACCATGTCTGATTCAATGCCACAAGCCACAAGAGACCATGTCTGATTCAATTCCACAAGCCACACTAGACCATGTCTGCTTCAATTCCACAAGCCACAAGAGACCATGTCTGCTTCAATGCCACAAGCCACACTAGACCATGTCTGATTCAATGCCACAAGCCACACTAGACCATGTCTCAGTGCCACAAGCCACAAGAGACCATGTCTGCTTCAATGCCACAAGCCACACTAGACCATGTCTGGTTCAATGGCACAAGCCACAAGAGACCATGACTGCTTCAATGCCACAAGCCACACTAGACCATGTCTGCTTCAATGGCACAAGCCACAAGAGACCATGTCTGCTTCAATGGCACAAGCCACACTAGACCATGTCTGCTTCAATGGCACAAGCCACACTAGACCATGTCTGACTCAATGCCACAAGAGACCATGTCTGATTCAATGCCACAAGCCACAAGAGACCATGTCTGCTTCAATGGCACAAGCCACAAGAGACCATGTTTGCTTCAATGCCACAAGCCACAAGAGACCATGTCTGCTTCAATGCCACAAGCCACACTAGACCATGTCTGCTTCAATGCCACAAGCCACAAGAGACCATGTCTGCTTCAATGCCACAAGCCACAAGAGACCATGTCTGCTTCAATGCCACAAGCCACATTAGACCATGTCTGATTCAATGGCACAAGCCACACTAGACCATGTCTGCTTCAGTGCCTCAAGCCACACTAGACCATGTCTGCTTCAATTCCACAAGCCACAAGAGACCATGTCTGCTTCAATGCCACAAGCCACAAGAGACCATGTCTGCTTCAATGCCACAAGCCACAAGAGACCATGTCTGCTTCAATGCCACAAGCCACACTAGACCATGTCTGCTTCAATGCCACAAGCCACAAGAGACCATATCTGCTTCAATGCCACAAGCCACACTAGACCATGTCTGCTTCAATGCCACAAGCCACACTAGACCATGTCTGCTTCAATGGCACAAACCACACTAGACCATGTCTGCTTCAATGCCACAACCCACAAGAGACCATGTCTGCTTCAATGCCACAAGCCACACTGGACCATGTCTGCTTCAATGCCACAAGAGACCATGTCTGCTTCAATGCCACAAGCCACACTAGACCATGTCTGTTTCAATGCCACAAGCCACAAGAGACCATGTCTGCTTCATGAACTAGCATCCTTGATATTAGTCATGTACACTCATACTTTTGTGATTCTTTGTTCTGGGTTCCATTCATTCACTTACCCTCTATCAGGCTCTGCCCACTCTTTCTGTTCTTTCGAAAGTTCTAAGACATGCCTAAGAGATCCAATGGATCTATGCGTACTTTACAAGGTATCTTAATGACTGCTGGAGGGACAGTTTTCACTGTTCCACTGATGAAACATATGGCAGTCATGTTGTGCACGCCTGCCCCTCATACTGTAATGGTGTGATCTAGTGGTGGATGAATGTATGCGAAGATTCATGCTGTAAGTAGTTATAGAAGACTCATGCTGTAAGTAGTTATAGAAGACTCATGCTGTAAGTAGTTATAGAAGACTCGTGTTGTAAGTAGTTATAGAAGACTCATGCTGTAAGTAGTTATAGAAGATTCATGCTGTAAGTAGTTATAGAAGATTCATGCTGTAAGTAGTTATAGAAGATTCATGCTGTAAGTAGTTATAGAAGATTCATGCTGTAAGTAGTTATAGAAGATTCATGCTGTAAGTAGTTATAGAAGACTCATGCTGTAAGTAGTTATAGAAGATTCATGCTGTAAGTAGTTATAGAAGACTCATGCTGTAAGTAGTTATAGAAGACTCATGCTGTAAGTAGTTATAGAAGACTCGTGTTGTAAGTAGTTATAGAAGACTCATGCTGTAAGTAGTTATAGAAGACTCGTGTTGTAAGTAGTTATAGAAGACTCATGCTGTAAGTAGTTATAGAAGACTCGTGTTGTAAGTAGTTATAGAAGACTCATGCTGTAAGTAGTTATAGAAAACTCGTGTTGTAAGTAGTTATAGAAGACTCATGCTGTAAGTAGTTATAGAAGACTCGTGTTGTAAGTAGTTATAGAAGACTCGTGTTGTAAGTAGTTATAGAAGATTCATGCTGTAAGTAGTTATAGAAGATTCATGCTGTAAGTAGTTATAGAAGACTCATGCTGTAAGTAGTTATAGAAGATTCATGTTGTAAGTAGTTATAGAAGATTCATGCTGTAAGTAGTTATAGAAGACTCGTGTTGTAAGTAGTTATAGAAGACTCGTGTTGTAAGTAGTTATAGAAGATTCATGCTGTAAGTAGTTATAGAAGATTCATGCTGTAAGTAGTTATAGAAGATTCATGCTGTAAGTAGTTATAGAAGATTCATGCTGTAAGTAGTTATAGAAGATTCATGCTGTAAGTAGTTATACCTCAACATACAGACAAAGCCAACACTTTACGTTGATTTCGACTGTGACAGGTCCAGCTCCAAGATCTCACATACATACTGCATGTCGAATCAGCTTCTCATGGCTTATGTGGGCAGATAAAGAACCCACAAACTTACATACACCCAGCCCCCAGGCTCCACACAGCTGTTCTCTCTCCCACCAGCCCTGACAAAAGCCCATCTCATGACCTAGTTCAATAACAACTCTCTCACATGTCAAAACGACCACCTCCCACAAGGTCACCCACTTAAACACATGTTGTGGAAGAACCTGAACATCCACGACACCCTGTAGCAGTATACTAACGCTTTCAGTCACAAAAACATCATCAACCAATCAAATCGCACAGCATTAAAGTTAAACAGGAGATCATTCAACCAGTCAGTGTCCACAATACAACAATTAAAGGGAGATCATTCAACCACTTAATTTCCACAACACACAGAGAGATCATTCAACCAATCGGCCTCCACAATATAAAAATCACAGAGAGATCATTGAACCAATCTAATTCCACAACAAAAAATTTAAAGGAAGATCATCAACAAATCAATCTGGACAACACAAAACTTCAAAGTCAAAAAAATTTTAAAAAAGAATTTCTTATCATACAAAACTGATAATAACAATAATAATTAAAAAAAAACTCCTGAAAGACATTAAATGTATAAGAATATCATCTGTAATTTCTTTTCTGATTTTAGTTCATAACTGATTACATCAGGTTCATTATGTTAATAACAAAAAAAAAAATAGCAACAGAGATATCAATTAGTTAGCATCCTTCACATTGTTAGACTGTCTCTTCCTTCTCCTCCATGCACCTACCTCGCTTGACAACATGTAAGAGTTGTGTTAACATTCAAATTACCTGATCTTGTACCAGTATCACTTTGTCATAAATTGTACACCACATAATTCCATCATATACATGTACAAGCACATCACACATGGCATAAAAAGGAAATAGCTTGGCCACAACACATGCAACAACCAGATCATGTACAGAAGAACAACAGAGAGGATGTTGAGCAATAGAGGGCTCACCTGGGCAAGAGCAGAAAAAAAGGCAAAGGTCAGGCATTTGTGGAAAACCCTTGCAGAAGTCCCATGTGCCCTGGGCACTTAAGGTTCAGAGAGAGAGAGAGAGAGAGAGAGAGAGAGAGAGATATCCATGCACATCAGATAAACACACACAGTCCTGCACATAGAACTAAGACATCTGAACATAAAGCTACACAGCTTATCCATATTACACATACATTCACATCCAAAGCAATCTGAACTTGGACATTCCAAATAAAATGAATTTTTTTTTGCAGTACATGTATTAATGTGACAATTCTCCATGCAATATTCTACATGCAGATTCCACATGGTTGGGACATGTGCTCCGAATGACTGAAAGCTCACTACCAAAAACAGCACTAAGATGGACACCCCAGGGGAACAGAAGTAAGGGTAGACCAAATGAGACATGGAGAAGAACAACAGAAAGGATGTTGAGCAATAGAGGGCTCACCTGGGCAAGAGCAGAAAAAAAGGCAAAGGACAGACAAAACCCTTGCGGAAGCCCCATGTGCCCTGGGCACTTAAGGTTCAGAGAGAGAGAGAGAGATCCCAAGTTAATACTAATCATCGCATCTTCTTCTGTCTCCCTGGAACTGTTCTTCGCAGTCCATGCAGTGGAGATGTTGTGGCACTGGGTCATGTAGAGCAGCTATTCTTTCAGTCCCTCAGTGCAGCTAAAAAGCGGGGGGGGGGGGGGTGCTATTCTCCAAATTCACTGCCATAGGGCCCATGGCAATCCCTGCCCTGTTAGCCAGGCTGGGCCTGTTACTGGGGCTACCAATGGACCAGTGCAAACATGGGTCAGGATCCTAACTGGTTATGCTTTGTCAAACCAACATGGGTCCCTGACTGCCACGTCAATGTCCCAGCTCCCAGTGTGTCTCTGAATTACCATTTCAAACTCATTCACACAGTCACACAAACATACATCACCTCAACTAAATCACACATGCTTACATCTACCTCTGGTACAGAAGTCAGAAGTCCTGCGACATGTAATTAATACAGCTAGGTTATGCCTATTTACAATATACCCATATCTATGGCAACACATAAAAGTATTTTTGAAACTTTCTCACATCTTATCATTAACCCTTTCATACTCAGATTTAATTTGTATATAATATTCTTCCACATCTTTCTCTCTTTGCAGTGGTAATTTTAGCCTTGTCAAATGCAAATTTTGTTAAATTATTTTGTAATTTACTACACAGCAGAAACTGTGTAAATAAGAAAAAAAATACATACTTTTTTACACACATAAAATATAAACTATGAAATAAAGAGAAAATATAAACTATGAAATAAAGAGGAGAAAAAATTGTGATCACAAGTCAAGACCATATCATTAACCCTTTTCTGTTATGCTGTAAGGCCAACCAGTTCAAGTCTTAAGACAAAATTTTAAAAAACAATTAACAGCTTTCATTGCTACTTTTAGTGAAAAAAATAAAACACTTCAAAAAAGCTATTCAGATTAATTTCTTCTTCATGAATATGCTAATCACGAGTCTTACACAGAAAGCAGAAAAACAATCCAGATATATACAATTTATAAAGAAAAGAAATTAGATATATTTTCACTGGATTCAAAAATTAACTTTTCACTAAAAAAAATGGCTGGAAAAGTGTTAATTCCACCAAGGTTTATAACAAATACAATCATACTAGTTCCACCAAGGTTAATAACAAATACAATTATACTAATTCCACCAAGGTTTATAACAAATACAGTCATACTAATTTCACTCAGGTTTATAACAAATACAATTATACTAATTCCACCAAGGTTTATAACAAATACAATCATACTAACTCCACCAAGGTTTATAACAAATGCAATTATACTAATTCCACCAAGGTTTATAACAAATACAATCATACTAACTCCACCAAGGTTTATAACAAATGCAATTATACTAATTCCACCAAGGTTTATAACAAATTCAGCCATACTAATTCCACCAAGGGTTATAACAAATACAATCATACTAACTCCACCAAGGTTTATAACAAATCATACTTGAAATTTCTAAATAATTTATAAAAACTGGGAAAAAAACCCCACTAAACTGCATATTATTCAAATACTGTGTACCCTTGATAAGGCTGAGTTACTAGTGAGGGATACTATGTGTCTGCCCTCAATACAGAGTGCATCATCTGTGAGCAGTATCACTTCACAGAGAGTTCATCTAAATACAGGCTGTCCTTAACTGACATCTCTCTCTCTCTCTCTGAACCTTAAGTGCCCAAGGCACATGGGGCTTCTGCTAGGGTTTCCCATAAACACCTGTCTTTTTTTCGCTCTTGTCCAGGTGAGCCCTCTATTGCTCAACATCCTTTCTGTTGTTTTTCTCCATGTCTCTTTTGGTCTACCCTTACTTCTGTTCCCCTGTGGTGTCCATCTTAGTGCTATTTTTGGTAGTGAGTTGTCAGTCATCCGGAACACATGTCCCAACCATTGCCAGCATCTTTCCTCAATAATTGCTGTCAGTGGCTTCATCTGCATTTCTCCTAATAAGATGTTATTTCTTATGGTGTTTGGTCAAAATATTTTTCTAATTCTTCGTAAACATTTAGTCTGGAAAGAATTCAACTTGTTTTCTATAGTTTTGGTGATTTTCCAGCATTCACTTCCACAGAGTAGTACACTTAGAACATTACTCTTAAATATCCTGATTTTCATATTCATGCTTAGTTTTTTAGATTTCCATATAGTCTGCAGCACTGCAAAAGCCTGGTTTGCTCTAGTAAGTCTGCTGTTGATGTCCTCTATGCTGTCTCCATCTTCTACTACTCTAATATCAAGACATACAAATTTGTTGACCTCCTCCACTAGCTTGTTATCTACTCTCAGTACATTTCTGTTGTTCACATTTTGCTTCATTAACTTTGTCTTTCCTGTGTTGATCTTTAATCCTATATTGTTAGCATTCTGAGTTAGCTTGTTTATTTTATCTTGCACATCTTAACTTACATATAACCTGTTAAATGACCTCCATAAAGCCTATTATATGAAAAATTTGAGTTACATACAACAGTTCATTATTAAAATGGCTGCTACTTTGCAGGGAGCATCAAGGCAATGCACGTCTACGTATTCCATCAGTGTCTTTGATTTTATTATGTATGGAAAGGTACACTGTGCACTAGATAACTGGGGTGTCCAACTTCACTGGCCTCAATGGCCACAAGTATATGCAGAAAGTGAGCGACATGTCACATATAAATGAACTTGTCTACGCCAACTAATATGCAGAAAATGAGTGACATGTCACAATAAATGAACTTGTCTACGCTAACTTACATAAAAACATGAGAAAGTGACAGTTATGAAGTGACTGGTTTTATTTTATTAGCTTTCCAGGTCTTTTAAAAAATGCTCTTTACATGATTTTTAAATAAAGTTTTTATTAATTTTAATGGAATAAACTGCATTTTCATAATCACTTCATAGGATGTAAAAAGGTCTTATTGGCCACTTGCAATCCGTGGACCGCCAGTTGGACATCTGCTATATACTATACAACTGATGTTAGATACAAGCCATACTTAACCATTCTGACTTGTGTATAAATTCGACTTACGAACAGACTTAGGGACAGAAAGCTTTTCATAACTTGAGGACTGCCTGGCTTACTGAAAAATCTGATACTTCATGGTGGCTAAATTACTTTTGCAACCTATTTAACTATTTTATATTTTTTTCATATCCTGATGGAAAATGTGGGATTTTTTTATGGTACACACCAAAAAGGCCCTGTGGTTCAGCCAGCCTCTAAAAATGGGTACCAGAAAAATCTGGGAAAGTAAAGCGGCCAGGCGTGATACTGACCACATCACACTTTCACGTGCCAAAGGTCATGGAAAATATGGGCCTAACACCGTATTCCTCAATATGTCTTAATGGCACAGAAACAGGATTTTTACCTTTATCTTTTACCTTGATGGAAAATATAATGACACTAACTTATAAAGGCAGTTTTGAAACATTTCACATATGGACTAAACTGACTGAAAATATAAGCCTGCTAATAGTTCCTGAAATGATCAGAGAATCCCAAAACAAGCTATCAAGTGGAACACAACAGGCCAAAGAAAAAGAGGCAGACCGCGTGAAACTCTGAACAGGACACTGTTAAGAGGGGCCAAATTAACAGGCATAAAATCCCTTGATGAGGTTGAAAGACTCGCCGAAGACAGGAAAAATTGGCGAACTACTTTGCGAGCCTTATGTGACGTTTAACGGCACGGGAAGGATATAAGAAGATATAAGAAGAAGAATAGTTCCTGATGAACTTGTATTGGCTGATTAAAAGGAGAGGTTTAACTGGTTAAAAAGAGATTTTATTTCTTTAAACTTTACATTAATTATAAAATTTATGTGCACTGTCAATTCCTAAATAATCCATCATTTTTCAAGATATTGTGAAATACTCAAATCATTATGAAAAAAAAATCTACTAAAAAGTGCATTTCAACAAGTAGCAGTGAATGTGATGATTGTTATGTGAACATTTAAGTTTTAAAATTTAACACAGTGACATTTCTCTAAAATCCTGTCAGTTTTTTTCCCTTGTTTCTCATAGTATCTTTTCGTGACCCTACCCCTGACCCCCTGCATGACATGATGCTGGGGAACCACTGGTACAGTGCTATTTTGGGCCATTTTATAATGGCAGCCACCTGGTTTTCATTTCTCAACCAATACCCAAGGACCAAAATGAGACAGTCGTGATCTTCTTCTTTTCTTTTACAGCCTCTTTCACCTCATCATTCCACCATGTTGTTATTTTCACTTCTCTACTTCTTTTTTATTCACAGTACCACATAAGATAAGAGAGAGACAATGTACTTTCATAGGACATGCAATGAGAGGAGGGGGCATTGAAAATATTATGACAACAGGAAAAATAGAAGGAAGAAGATCAAGAGGAAGACCAAGAGAAATGATACTGGACAGTCTGACAGAATGGTGTGAGAGGAGATCACCAACTGAGCTGATGGCCTGCATGAAGGATCGGATACTCTGGAGAAGTATAATAGCCAACGCCAGTCGGCACGGCACATGATGATGATGATGATGATGACCACATGTTTCCTCTGCTGCTGACAAAAGCTGGCGCAGCACCTGATTCCTGCTCACCACAAGAGAATGTCACCACATCACAGTAGCTCAATCATGCCAAAGTTGCTCGCTTTCCGACTGCCGCTTCGTGAGGTTTCTCAAATCCAGCTGTCCTCGAAGTTACGAAATTGTCGTAGCTGTTGATGAAATAAAAAGAAATGAATGAAATGAAACAAGTTTTCTGTAACAAAAATACTTCAATATCTAACTTCTAGTTCAGTAAACTGTGACTTGTCTTGTCACCTTCCTTATAAACCTTTCGGCATTGGGGGACAAATAGACGTCTTGATAGGGCTCGACGATTTGCTTTATATAATGGGATATTTAACGCTTCTGTAATTTCCTCTCTCCATCTCCTCTGTGGGCGCCCTCTTCCTCTGTTACCCACAAATCTTAGTGTGAATGTTGTCTGTGATATGGTGCCTGGTGGTAACTGTGTAACATGGCCAAACCATTTGACTTGCTGTTTCTGGATATAGTATAATACTGGTGTTACTCCAACCTTTGCCCTGATGGTGTCTTTTCTTATTTTGGTCTCTTCTTGTCACATTTGGTATTCACCTTAAAATTATCTTTTCTGTCATGATGATTTTTCTTTTGTTCTTGGCTGTTAGTGTCCATGTCTGACACTGATAGAACAGAATTGGGAGGAAAATTATGGTGCACGGTGCCCTTTTTATGTCAGTTGTGATGTATTTGTTTTTCAGTAAAGGAGTTATTTGTTCAAAGACCTGATCTCGCTATAGTCATGACTTCTATTCTTTTGGCACTGATCTTCATGCTGTGGCTTTTATTTGCCCTTGCTAAATTATCCATGTTCTGCTGTGGGTATTTTTCTGATGTGGCTATAAGTGCTTGATTGTCAGCAAAAAAAGAGGTTCGTTTATGGTCCCCCTACTGAGTATGTCTTCTGGAAGGTGTTGTGGGTTTATCTGCATTCTTTCTGGGGTTGGGCTGTTGTGCAGCTCTGTCGTGGAGTCTTTACTATGTATGTTAGCTTCTTTGCAGATTTGTCAATGTATGTTATGAATAATAAGGGAAATAGTACTCAGTCTTGCCTCATTCCAGATTTTATGATGAATTGTTCAGAGTGTCCTGCATTTGTTCTAACTGTACACTTACTGTTTTTTTTATCTGCATGTCAAATCATTCCATTTGTACCAGGTGTATATTTGGGACTCTCTGTTTAAAGAAAGTGTTTGTGATAAAAAGATCATGCTGGCTGGACAGTTCTAGGAGTCTGCTATCATTTTCATTTCTAACGCACTGCTGGTCACCGAGGGCACCCATGTGGACTGCCACATCAGCTCTACCAGTTCCCAGTCTTGCACTGAAGTCCCCCACAATTATAACATTTTCCTCTTTACTTATGTTGTCTAGTGTATCATGGAGGTTGTCAAAGAACTCACATTCTTCCTCCATGTCTGGTGCATTACAAGGAGCATATATCTGGACATAAGTTGTGGTCTCCTCATTTTCTTTTATTTGGACAGTTATAATTCTTCCTGATATATATTTTTTCCCCAAGATTTTGCCAGTTGTGTTTGGGTCTGTGATCACTCCGACAGCCTGTTTTGCTATTTCTTGCTCACTCACTCTGGAGTATCTCTCTCTCTCTCTCTCTCTCTCTCTCTGAACCTTAAGTGCCCAGGGCACATGGGGCTTCCGCAAGGGTTTTCCACAAATGCCTGTCCTTTGCCTTTTTTTTCTGCTCTTGCCCAGGTGAGCCCTCTATTGCTCAACATCCTTTCTGTTGTTCTTCTCCATGTCTCTTTTGATCTACCCTTACTGGAGGGTATTACCCTGCATATAGACACTCTGGAGTATAGGAATACATAATTCTGATGTACTTCTTTACAGCCTTTACCTCTGAGTTTGATGTCTTCATCTCCCATGATCTTTATTTTTCTCATTTTCATTCCCTTCACTAATTCCTCCTTTTCATCATTTATGCCACAAATGTTGAAAGTACATACTTTAAGAATCGCTTTTCTATTTCTTCGAAGTTTAATGTTTCCAAGTCGTTTTCCATTTATATCAGTCCGTCTATTCTGCCTGCGTTTTCTATGAGCAGTAAAGAGATCCACTGCCAGCTTGCTGGGTCTGTCATGGTTTGAGGGCAGAATTTAACCCAGTGGAGACTAGGGCCTGTCATGGTTTGAGGGCAGAATTTAACCCAGTGGAGACTAGGGCCTGTCATGGTTTGAGGGCAGAATTTAACCCAGTGGAGACTAGGGCCTGTCATGGTTTGAGGGCAGAATTTAACCCAGGGGAGACTATCTCCTGAGCAGGACATAAATGTCAGCTTGAAATTTTCATGCTGTGTCATGATGTCACAGCACATAAATCAAGCCTGCTTGCTTTTATGTTCCATCTGACACTGTGTAAGTCAGTTTGTATGCTTTACCAGAAACGAGTGAACAAGTAAACTGTGACCAAATCTGATAATACTTATCATGTTCAAAATGTACCTTTTTTTTTTTTCAAATGATAAACCAGTTCACCACTGCTGTCATGTAACAGTAAACATGTGCCAGCAATGGTTGTCAAACCCACTGCTGCCTGAGTGGCTCTGAAGCATCAATGGCTCCTGCACTAAACTATCACAGAAAACTTCACAGAAACAGACCCTGAAGGCTCTTTGGTGGAAAGGCTTTTTGTTGTTGTTGTTGTTTTTTTTTTTGAGACACTTGGTAGCATTCCTTACCCTTTCCTTGGAACTGATTGTAATACCCTGCATATAGACCTTACCCTTTCCTTGGAACCGATTGTATTACCTTGCATATAAACCTTACCCTTTCCTTGGAACTGATTGTATCACTCTGCACATAGATCTTACCCTTTCTTTGGAACTGATTGTATTACCCTGCATATAAAACTTACCCTTTCCTTGGAAATGATTGTAATACCCTGCATATAGACCTTACCCATTCCTTGGAACTGATTGTATTACCTTGCATATAGACCTTACCCATTCCTTGGAACTGATTGTATTACCTTGCATATAGACCTTACCCATTCCTTGGAACTGATTGTATTACCCTGCATATAGACCTTACCCATTCCTTGGAACTGATTGTATTACCCTGCATATAGACCTTACCTATTCCTTGGAACTGATTGCATTACCCTGCATATAGATCTTACCTATTCCTTGGAACTGATTGTATTACCCTGCATATAGACCTTACCTATTCCTTGGAACTGACTGTATTACCCTGCATATAGACCTTACCTATTCCTTGGAACTGATTGTATTAACCTGCATATAGATCTTACCCTTTTCTTGGAACTGATTGTATTACCCTGCATATAGACCTTACCCATTCTTTGGAACTGATTGTATTACCCTGCATATAGATCTTACCCTTTTCTTGGAACTGATTGTATTACCTTGCATATAGACCTTACCCATTCCTTGGAACTGATTGTATTACCCTGCATATAGACCTTACCCATTCCTTGGAACTGATTGTATTACCCTGCATATAGACCTTACCTATTCCTTGGAACTGATTGCATTACCCTGCATATAGATCTTACCTATTCCTTGGAACTGATTGTATTACCCTGCATATAGACCTTACCTATTCCTTGGAACTGACTGTATTACCCTGCATATAGACCTTACCTATTCCTTGGAACTGATTGTATTAACCTGCATATAGATCTTACCCTTTTCTTGGAACTGATTGTATTACCCTGCATATAGACCTTACCCATTCTTTGGAACTGATTGTATTACCCTGCATATAGATCTTACCCTTTTCTTGGAACTGATTGTATTACTCTGCACATAGACCTTACCCTTTCCTTCGTACTGATTGTATTACTCTGCACATAGACCTTACCCTTTCCTTGGAACTGATTGTATTACTCTGTACATAGACCTTACCCTTTCCTTGGAACTGATTGTATTACCCTGCATATAGATCTTACCCTTTCCTTGGAACTGATTGTATTACCCTCCTGCATATAGATCTTACCCTTTCCTTGGAACTGATTGTATTACTCTGCACATAGACCTTACCCTTTCCTTGGAACTGATTGTATTACTCTGTACATAGACCTTACCCTTTCCTTGGAACTGATTGTATTACCCTGCATATAGATCTTACCCTTTCCTTGTAACTTCTTCTTATTACACATTTGTCTGTTTATATCTGCAGTCCTGTTTCTTGGATAAATTTCACTGTTTTTTGTAATTCATGTATGGAACCATAGAGCTTATCTTCTTTAGTGGTTTCACTGGGCCAGTAATTACTTCTCAGTGTCTTGTAGTTGGTGCAGTTCTGGAGGATATGTTCCACAGTTTGGGGCACCTGGGCACAAGTACAAAGAGTAGTAGTACCAACCTTAAACTTTGTATACATATGACTTCGGAGTCGGCTGTGTCCTGTTTGGAGACGGAAAATGGTGACTTGTTCCTTTCTGTTTAGCATGTGATAGTGGTGGTGTTTGTGACTTCCTGTAGGTTTTTATCATGCTTTTCATCTGATTATAGGTGATTGGTATGTTTGGTTGCTCCATTTCAGTGCCCTCTTTGGCCAGACGGTCAGTTTTCTCATTGCCTGGTATCCTACAGTGGGAGGGAATCCACTGCAAGGTGACTGTGTTATCAGCAAATTTTTGACAAGGCATCCTTAAGGTCTGGTAGTTTGTTGCACTGAAGAGCTTCCAGTACTGATCTTGCATTTGTGAGAATTATTATGGGGTTCCCTGGAACTGATTGTATTACTCTGTATACAGACTTTACCCTTTCCTTGGAACTGACTGCATACCCTGCATATAGATCATATCCTTTCCTTGGAACTGACTGCATACCCTGCATACAGATCATATCCTTTCCTTGGAACTGATTGTATACCCTGCACAAAGACTTTGCCTTCTCCTTGGAACTGATTGTATACCCTACATATATAGTACTTGCCCTTTCCTTGGAACCGATTGTACACCCTGCATATAGACTCTGCCCTTTCCTTGGAACTGATTGTATACCCTGCATATAGACCTTGCCCCTTCCTTGGAACTGATTGTATACCTTGCACGTATAGACCTTGCCCCTTCCTTGGAACTGATTGTATACCCTGCATATAGACCTTGCCCCTTCCTTGGAACTGATTGTATACCTTGCATGTATAGACGCGCAAGCCACTTTTCCCCACACCAGCTGCCCCAAGCGACCCAGGAAACGCTTAACAAACACACAAACGCCAATTTTTAGCTGAAATTCTCACGTCTCGTTTTAACGGTTAACTTTTAACACACCAGAAAATCTAACAGATATTTAACAGAAATTTAAATTTAAAAAATGTCTACAACGATCATATTTTGACTGCAAGATGCACTCAAAGCACGCCAGTTTAACACTTTGTACCCTGTACAATGTCACTGTAAGGGTACTAGCCTCATTTACATTGACATACCAAGTTTAACCTCATACAAACACTGTTATCAACGCCCATTGAACGTAATTCTCTCCCCTTTTACATCTATTATTTGGCAAAGGAAGTTAATTCACTTGGAAAATCAGCCTTTAATCTCCTGCCTGTTGTGCAAATCGTAGGTTAATGCAGAATTAATCCAACTGCAAACTTTTCGTCAAAGTAAAGATAGAATAGGATGCGCAGGTCTTAGATTACCCTTGAAGAATCCTTAAATTATTCGTGAAACCAGGCGAAAAGTTTATTTTAAAAAATAAGGGGGGGGGGGGCGCTTGTATTCAATGCTTTTCATCCTTCTAACGTACTTATTTCCCTTCTATTAGCGCCATTTTGTAACCAGGGTTTAGAAAAAAAAAAGATGAGCCAAATGTGGATAAGGATTAGCACTTCTTACACTGCCAGTTTGGCTTTTCTCTTCACACGAACTAGACAAAGGTAAGATAGGTGCTTTCGTGCTATGAATTCATTCTATCAATCAAACAATAGGTCAGGGCCACACTAAGTACAGCGCCAGCTGAGTGCATTTGTCAACTGGGGCCTGCTGTTGACGATGCGGTGGCCGCGACCAGGTAATATATCTCGAACGATCGACATTTACATTGAGGGGGGAAAGTAGGTCACGTGGTGAGGCGACGTGCGTCTGAAAATGGCCACGAAACTTATAGAGAAGGTGAAGAAGTGTGATTATTTCTACTAACAGAAGGTGAAGAAGTGTGATTATTTCTACTAACTGAAGGTGAAGAAGTGTGATTATTTCTACTAACAGAAGGCGAAGAAATGTGATTATTTCTAATAACAGAAGGCGAAGAAATATGATTATTTCTAATAACAGAAGGCGAAGAAATATGATTATTTCTACTAACAGAAGGCGAAGAAATATGATTATTTCTACTAACAGAAGGCGAAGAAATATGATTATTTCTACTAACAGAAGGCGAAGAAATATGATTATTTCTACTAACAGAAGGCGAAGAAATATGATTATTTCTACTAACAAAAAGAGAAAAAATATGATTATTTCTACAGTACGAGGTGCGTCTAAAAAGCTCGGTGTGTGGCCCGATATCTCGACGGCAACATGGGCCAGGTGCGTGTACATGCACATGGCTGTCCAGACATGCCGAGAAGAGCCACCTAGTGTGGAGTACACATGACAACAGGGTAAACCCGCTGTAGGCAGTCAAACATAGTCAGTGTGAGAAGTAAGGGCACTGTGCAATGGAGCAACGAGTTCTGCTACAAATTGGACAAAAACGGCGACGGAGACGAATGAAATGCTGGTGCAAGTGTACAGGACGGAAGCCGTGAGCAGAAAATGTGTTTACGTCCGGTTCAAACGCTTTCACGACGGGAAGAAAACGACTGAGAATGAGCCACGTTCGGATCGCCCGTCAACAAGCAGAACCACAGACATGATCGAGCGAGTGCGACAAATGCTGGCACGAGATCGGCGATTGACTTTACGATTGATGGCAAAGGAATTGGGCATTAGCATGGACACGGTGCGCACCATCGTCCGCGAAGATCTTGGTAAAGGGAAGATATGTTCCCGTTTTATGCCGTTTTGCGGACGTAGCGGCAATCCAAGAACGTGTGACAGCGGTTCTGCGATAGATTCTAAAGATGCCTTTGCTGACAGTTTCCAGAAGCTTTATGAACGTTGCCAAAAGTGTGTTGTGAAGGATGGCAATTATTTTGAAGGCCAATAAAGGTAATTTATTTGTATCTTCTGTTTCGCTTGTTTTATGATACATTTCACCCAACTTTTTAGACACACCTCGTATGATTATCTCTACTAACAGAAAGGGAGAAATATGATCATTTCTGCTAGCAGAAAGAAAGAAAAATTACTACATATTTTAAACTGATAAAAAGAAGGGAAAAAACTTATTTCTCTTACTAGTAAGGAAGAATATGGCTGTCTACATTTACTAACAGGTGTCGTGGTGGTTAGTGCACTCGCTCAGAAGGTTCCTGGGCAAACAGCAAGCCTAGAAATGTGAAGGCATCAATACTTCACACCCTTACTACACGCAGATTCCACGGGACACAGAGTTTCCACAAACAAAAAGGAAGAAAAGTGACTATTTCTTCTCATATTCTGTTGGCACCGGATGAGAAGAGCACCCGACGCTCGCCATAAACGCATGGCAGCCAAAATTACCAGTATTATCACCTGCTTTCTCTAAATTACATAATACACGAGTTTACGACGCCTCCTTTGTTCTAGCGGGGCCAAGTAATACAATATACAGGTTTATTTCTCACTGTTTTCCGGTGAGAAAGTCCAACGCTGGACCGGATGGGCAACCACCTCTCACCCGAGGGGGGGGGGGAAATACATGGGTATCTCAAAACACGTCGAAGTTTTCCAGTGAGAAAGTCCAACTCTAGCCTGGATGGGCTACCACCTCTCGCCCAGCGGGGATATACTGATATGCAAAAACACACCGAGGTCTTCCGGTGAGAAAGTCCAACTCTAGATTAAACTGCTGCAACGAAAACCACGGTGTCACGCAATCCCGCCTCTGAGACCCACTGAGAATACAGGCTTAAGCCGTGCGATACCCTGAACCTCTTGTGGTCCTCTCGGGGATCTCGTGTGGTCCTTTTGGGGACCACAGGACCTACTGAGGACCACAGGTGTAAATTCAGTAGGATCACAGGGCGGTCTTGGCGTAGAAGCGAACGAAGAAGATTTCTCACTGGTTCATTATACCCCTCCTAATATTAACGGAACAGACACTAAGATAACCTGCAGATAACACTGTGCTGATGGATGAGAACCAAAAAGACCCACAGAACCTAGTGACACAGATAAACAACAAAAGTCAAAAGTAAGGACTGGGAACAAATACTGGAAAGACAAATGTTTTGGTAATCAGCAGAGGGGGGGGGGGGGGTCACATCAGACCAGCGTCATGCCGACCGGCATAGGCGGCCATCTCTTTCCATCTCTCTCGATCTTTCGTGTCTCAGCTCACTTCAGCTGTTTTCGCACCAAGCCAGGCAGTCAGGCCATCCAGGTATGTCTGTCTTCTTCGCCCTCTCTGTCCTTTGCTATTTACCTTTCCAGTCATGTCCAATTTTTGGAGACCTTCATATCTGCTGATGTGCCCAAGAAACTTTGATATATATATATATATATATATATATATATATGGAACCAGTTCAGGATATCATTTAGCCTGCTGTACTACTTCTTCATTTCTCTTTCTAGCTGTCCATGGTATGCAAAGCATCCTTTTTATGAGCCGCATTACAGTAGTCTTTATTCTTTGTTCTTTATTCTCTGCCAGACATGAATCGAAATCTCACACAGAGGAATTATAAATATAATAATATAAAAATATAAATATAAAAATAAACGGGGAATTACATAAACAGGTGAACATTTTCAGATACACTGGACACATGATAACAGAGGATGGAAAATGTGAAAGGAAATTAACAGAAGAGTAGGAAAGGCAAAAAAAAAAAAAAGCACCTTCAACAAAGCAAATATTGCAGCAACTGAGACCACGTATCTTATATCTTATATCCTTCCCGTGCTGTTAAACGTCACATAGGGCTCGCAAGGTAGTTCGCCAGTTGTTCCTGTCTTCGGCGAGTCTTTCAACCTCATCAAAGGATTTTATGCCTGTTAACTTGGCCTCTCTTAACAGTGTCCTCTTCAGAGTTTCACGCGGTCTGACTCTTTTTCTTTGACCTGTTGTGTTCCATTTGATAGCTTGTTTTGGGATTATCTGATCGTTTCTTCTCATCATGTGACCAGCATGTCCATCTCCTTTTCCTGATCACCCATGATTCTGGTTGTTATTCAGTCATCTGTCTTATCTCTGCATTGTTCTTGAATTCGTTTCACTTGCTGTCGAGTATTTTCCTTAGGCATTTGTTTTCAAAAGAATCTAATTTCTTACCACGTATAAAGATTGTAAAATGGTACGTAAACTCACTATTCTTTCATGGCGTGGAAGCTTGGACCCTGAATAAGTTATCGAAAATAAAACAGTGGATATACAGAAAAACTGGGCATAAAAAGTGGACAGAGAAGAAAACAAGCAAGTAAGTGCCAGATCAGCTGGAAATGAAAAGAGAAATACTGAAAATCATATGAACAAGACTGAGATTCTGGGCACGTCAAGACGTATAACACTACACTGAAGACTCTACTCGAGAGAAAAAGGGAAAGGAAGAGAACAGGAGGACGACAACGATATAGACGGGTGGACAACATCAAACGATGTACAGGAACCAGTTTGGCTGAGTCCACTATGAAGGAAAGAAGCAGAACAAACTGGAGACTTCACTGCAGCTAACCTTCTACTGGAAGACGGCACAAGATGATGATGATGACCCTAACAAGAACGTGGTGATGATGATGACAACGTTTGCTGGCAGTAGACGTTTCCGGAGATATGACTCTTCGTGTTGGAATTTGCCATATGGCAGGGTAACCTGCCGGCAATCAGCATATTTTTTTTTTGTGTTTCCATCCTCATCATCACCCGTTCACCAAATAAACGTCTTATATAAGAGTCTACGCATGGCTTCTTGAGTCCCCGCAATGTGTGTCCCAACGTTTAGTTTACACAGCTTAGCTATGTATGAAATCTGAAGACTGTGGTCATCGACATTCTGGGTACATTTCAGATGCAGAATTCGGAGATGTCAAAATAAGTTGAACCATTACGCCCCCCTTTCCACCCCCACCATGTCTGCTCATGACGTCATCACGGTGCAGGCAACGAAGAACTAGAGCTGATGGTTCTAAAGGAGACACCAAAGAAATGCCATCCTGGTACCCTTGCTACCGAAGTTAAACAGGACAATGATCTGGGCGTGCGTACATCCAGATATTACCCTTATATGTTCAGAACATCCGTACAACTGTCTGTCAATCTTTCCCATCAGTTTTCCTGGTTGTTTGTGATGGGAACCTATAGCACGAATGTACTGATACAGAGACTTGTAGTGACATGTGATTAGAGAGGAGGTTCTTGGTGGAGGGGCGGAGCTGACTGACACGAGTCAGGTTTAACTCAGTCTGGCTGACACAGACAGACAAGACACAGACAGGCAGGCAGGCAGGCAGGCAGACAGACATATTTTCTTATTCAATCAGCACTAAAAATGCGAGCTGATGTTCTCTGCGGCCCACACAGTGAAGTGGTTGAAGCACAGCATCGTGTAGGATTAGGAGCAGGTTACGGCGGCTATTTCTTTCAGTCCTTGGAGTGGAACTAAAAAGCAGGAGGTGTGCAAAAGCTTCTTTAGCAGGCTCCACCACCATGGGGACTATAGAGAACCCTGCCCTGTTAGCCAAGTTAGGCCCTGTTACTGGGGGTATCAACGGAGAGGTGGGACGGGGTCTTGGTCACATATGGCTCTCTAACCCTGACGCTAGCATGTCAGATATGGGTTCCTGATTGCCGAATCGGACAGCGTCTGAGAGACTGATCATGAAACAAGAATTTCTCTCTCTCTCTCTCTCTCTCCCTCTCTCTCTCTCTCTCAAATGTATGAATCCGCAACAACAAGTAGTTCTCCCAGACGCACACGAAGCCACTACTAATACCAGGTCAGTGCAACACAAGCATGACGTTGGTAACATTTCATGTTACTATATATAAAATTAATTACATTAACCCCCCGACTACACCGGAGTCTGAACTCTGCTTTACCAAGAAAACGTAGAATCTCTGCTTTTTCCCCCTTGCGCATGTTGTAAGCAAAGTAGCAGTTTCTATTATGTGGCCCACGAAATTATGGCTGAGCGCAGGAGTTAAAACTGTTAATTTAATTCAATCACCACAATTTTTTTTTTTGTGGTTAAAATTTCAAACTCTGCTATTACAGGACAGTGGTTTTCAACCTCTCAGGTCTCAGTTCTCCATTCTCAGCCCAGACTGCCACCGAAAGCTCCTCTGTATACGATATCATCACCCCTGCTATTACAGGACAGTGGTTTTCAACCTCTCAGGTCTCAGTTCTCCATTCTCAGCCCAGACTGCCACCGAATCCTCTCCTGTATACGATATCATCACCCAGAAAGGATTTTCATCACTGGTTTATGACCTGGATCATCATCACCACTGCACTCCGAACAGTCCATAGGAACTCCAGATCCAACCCCCCCCCCCCCACCACCAACATATCCATCCACGTTCTGCAGCTGACAGTGGCCGTCCTGTGTACCTTCACGTGTCCAGTGTGTCGCTCGTTCCTGGCCGTGCCAATCTGTACTCCCAGCTCTCCCAGCCTAAGCAGCGATGTGGATCTGCTGCCTATCTTTCTCAGCAGGTTAAACAATATCACCTCGATCCAGTGGTTGTCCATCTGCGATGACGGTAGAGCCAGCCAACCTATCAGTTCTCTCATTTCCCTGGACGTCAGTGTTTTATATATTATTATTTATTCTCTCCCTTGAAAGAAAGCCTCCTCTTCTACTAGAAATATCTCTCCAAGGGAGAGCCACCTGCCTCGCTGTTGACAATCACCGCATTATAATTAGTCACAGCCAAATGTATATTCAAGGAAATGAAACAGGTTCTTCGACGAAACATACAGCACAACAACTTGAAGCTGAGAGTTATCAAAAACTATATAAGTATACTCCACACAATTCTATCGTGCAGAAGCTAGGACATTAAATAACATGGAAAAGAAATTCCAGGCCTTTGCAATGTGGATATACAAAAGAACACTCCAAATTCCTTGGAAAGAAAGCAGAGAAGTACTTTATCAACTGAAACTAAGAAGAGAAGTAATAAGAAACTTCAGAACCAGACAAACGGAAATATTTCAATCATATCAAGAGGCATAATACAATAATGAAAACCACATCAGAAGTAAAAAGGAAAAGGAAAACGAGCAAAATGATGGTAATGATTCTGAGTGATGGACAAGATTTTTAAAAAATGGACTGGATTCAGGCTGATCGGGTTCACTGCGAAGACCAAGGACAAAGGAAGACAGAGCCAACCTTCCATGTAGTGGGGCCACATGCTGATAAAGAAGATGTAGCCAATCTTCCATGTAGTGGGGACACAGGTTGATAACGAAGAAGATGGAGCCAACCTTCCATGTAGTGGGGACACAGGTTGATAACGAATAAGATGGAGCCAATCTTCCATGTAGTGGGGACACATGTTGATAACGAATAAGATGGAGCCAACCTTCCAAGTAGTGGGGCCACATGCTGATAACGAAGATGGAGCCAATCTTCCATGTAGTGGGGACACAGGTTGATAACGAATAAGATGGAGCCAACCTTCCATGTAGTGGGGACACATGTTGATAACGAATAAGATGGAGCCAACCTTCCATGTAGTGAGGACACATGTTGATAACGAATAAGATGGAGCCAACCTTCCATGTAGTGGGGACACAGCTTGATAACGAAGGTACCTACTTTCATAAAGCCACAACACTAAAGCCTAATGTAACGTAGAAATAATACTACAGTTTGTACTTGTACGAACTCTCTGTAACTCCGAGCTATTGTTCTTTGCAGCAGATGCTGTAGACATGGTGAGGCACAGCATCGTATCGGCGTGGGAGCAGGTTCTGGCAGCTACCTTTTCAGTCCCGGAGTACAGCAGGCGGTGTGCAATGCTTCTTTATCAGACTCAACCACCATGGGGGCTATGGCGATCCCCGCCCCGTTAGCCAAGCTGTTACTCGGAGTCCCAAGAGTGGGACAGGGCCTTGGTCAGCTATGGTTCGCTAACCCTGACGCTGGCATATCAGCTATGGGTCGCTGACTGCCTGGTCGAACAAGCGCCTTCACGTGATGTTAATTCACTCGCTTTGTCACCGGCTGTTGTAGTCCAGCAGCAGAAGACCACGGCTGTCTAATACTGCACAACCAATGGAAAATGTTCACTCGATCATCAGATTTCAAACCCACCAACCTAGTCTCACGAATGATCAGCGCCATCTTTCGCGGCCACTCTAGCGGACTTCAAACCTTGAAATCAAAGGACCAAGTCTGCTTTAATCGAACATAAACGTTACAGTTTGATTGTGAGCGAGCCATTGAAGTTGCTAGTTGTTTGTTATTTAAGGATTATCATTACACGCTTACGTAGTTTAACCATTATCATCACATGCTGGCGTAATTTAACCATGAAAGATATTGAATGTCGTAATTTATCCACTCAATTCACACGCTGTTGGAACTCTCACTACAAAACATAAAGAGCTTTCATATTGTTTGTGCGTAAAATTAGAACACAAAATATACGTATACAAAAACATACGATTTGTAAAGAGAGGCTTCACCATTTGTTTCACAGACCCTTCTTCCTGCTAGAGGGGAAACAATGGAGAGAAAATCTAACTCTCTCTCTCTCGCAAATTTTTTTTTCTTCTTATCTTAAACTTTTATCGACACTGGTACAAATATCATTTGATACTTCTATCTTCCTCCTTCTACCTAGGATACTTTTTAACTCATGTACCCGCCTTAGTCGGGGGTGGGGGTGTGGAGAAAGAGAGTTTGGGGAGGGGGAAAAAGATTTTGGGGAGGGGGAAAAAGAGAGTTTGGGGAGAGGGAAAAAGAGAGTTTGGGGAGAGGGAAAAAGAGAATTTGGAGAGGAGGAGAAAGAGTCTTGGAAGGGGAAGAAAGAGAGTTTGGGGAAGGGGAGAAAGAGTCTGGGAAGAGGAAGAAAGATAATTTGGGGAAGGGGAGAAAAAGAGTCTGGGGAGGGGAGAAAGAGAATTTGGGGAGGGGTAGAAAGAGAGTTTGGGGAAGGGGAGAAAGAGAGTTTGGGGAGGGGGAGAAAAAGAGAGTTTGGGGGAGAAGAAGACAGTTTGGTGGGGGGAAGAAGAAAAGAGTTTGGGGAGAGAGAGAGGAAGAGAGAGTTGGGGGGAAGGAAGAAGAGCGAGAGTTTGGGGAGGGGAGAAGAAGAGAGTTTGGTGGGGTGGGGAAGAAGAGAGTTTGGGGAGAGAGAGAAGAAGACAGAGTTTGGGGGGAAGAAGAGAGAGAGTTTGGGGAGGGGAGAAAAAAAGGGTTTGGGGTAGATGGAAAGACGACGGTCGAGAGAGAAAGAGGGAAAGAAGATGGGCGAGAGAGAGAGAGAGAGTTGGGGTAAGGGGAAAGACGACGGGCGAGAGAGAGAGAGAGAGAGAGAGTTGGGGTAAGGGGAAAGACGACGGCGAGAGAGAGAGAGAGAGAGAGAGAGAGCTGGGGTAGGGGAAGAAGACGGGCGAGAGAGAGAGAGAGAGAGAGAGCTGGGGTAGAGGGAAAGAAGACGGGCGAGAGAGAGAGAGAGATGGGGTAGAGGGAAAGAAGATGGGCGAGAGAGAGAGTGAGGAGAGAGAGAGAGAGAGAGAGAGTTGGGGTAGAGGGAAAGAAGACGGGCGAGAGAGTTGGGGTAGAGGGAAAGAAGACGGGCGAGAGAGAGAGAGAGAGAGAGAGCTGAGGTAGAAGGAAAGAAAACAGGCGAGAGAGAGAGAGGGGGAGTTGGGGGAGGGGGAAAGAAAACAGGCGAGAGAGAACGGGGGAATGAAGAAGGACGAGAGAGAGAGATAGAGAGAGTTGGGGGAAATGGAAAGAGGAAGGGCGAGAGAGAAAGGAAGAAAGAATAAGGAGAAGAGAGAGAGAGAGAAAGGAAGTTAGGGTGGGGGAAAGAAAACAGGCGAGAGAGAACAAGGGAATGAAGAAGGACGAAAGAGAGAGAGAGAGAGAGAGAAAGAGAGAGATAGAGTGAGCTGGGTGAGGGGTAAAGAAGATAGAAGAGAAAGAGGAAAGAAGGGGGGGGGGGAGAGAGAGTTGGGGGAAAGGGAAAGAGGAAGAGCGAGAGAGAAAGGGAGAAAGAAGAAAGGCGAGAGAGGGAGTTGGGGAGGGGGAAAGGGGAAGGGCCAGAGAGAGAGAGAGAGGGAGTTGGGGTAAAAAAGACGGATGAGAGATAAAGGGGGAAGAAGAAGGCCGAGAGAGAGAGAGAGAGGGGGAGTTGGGGAGGGGAAGGGCGAGAGAGAAAGGGAGAAAGAAGAAGGGCGAGAGAGAGAGAGAGAGAGAGAGAGAGTTGGGGGGAGGAGAAGAGAGATGGGAAGTGGAGGGAGAAAGAACAAGGGCGAGAGAGAAAGAGAGAGAGTTGGGGGGGGGAGAAGAGAGATGGGAAGTGGAGGGAGAAAGAACAAGGGCGAGAGAGAGAGATGGGGGAGAAGAGAGAGTGGGGGGGGGAGAGGAGAGAGAGTGGGGGGGGGAGAAGAGAGAGTGGAGGGGGGGAACAGAGAAAGAACAAGGGCGAGAGAGAATTGGGGGGGGGAGAAGAGAGAGTGGGGGGGGGAAGAAGAGAGAGTGGGGGGAAGAAGAGAGAGTGGGGGGGACGAGAGAAAGAACAAGGGCGAGAGGGGGAGGAAGAAGAGAGAGTTGGGGGAGAAGAGAGAGTGGGGGGAAGAAGAGAGGTGGGGGGAAGAGAAAAGAGTTTGGGGAGAGAGAGAGGAAGAGAGAGTTGGGGGGAAGGAAGAAGAGCGAGAGTTTGGGGAGGGGAGAAGAAGACAGAGTTTGGTGGGGTGGGGAAGAGAGAGAGTTTGGGGAGAGAGAGAAGAAGACAGAGTTTGGGGGGAAGAAGAGAGAGTTTGGGGAGGGGAGAAAAAAAGGGTTTGGGGTAGATGGAAAGACGACGGTCGAGAGAGAAAGAGGGAAAGAAGATGGGCGAGAGAGAGAGAGAGTTGGGGTAAGGGGAAAGACGACGGGCGAGAGAGAGAGAGAGAGAGAGAGAGAGTTGGGGTAAGGGGAAAGACGACGGCGAGAGAGAGAGAGAGAGAGAGAGAGCTGGGGTAGGGAGGGAAAGAAGACGGGCGAGAGAGAGAGAGAGAGAGAGAGCTGGGGTAGAGGGGGAAAGAAGACGGGCGAGAGAGAGAGAGAGGGGGAGAGGGAAAGAAGATGGGCGAGAGAGAGAGTGAGAGAGAGAGAGAGAGAGAGAGAGTTGGGGTAGAGGGAAGAAGACGGGCGAGAGAGTTGGGGTAGAGGGAAGAAGACGGGCGAGAGAGAGAGAGAGAGAGAGCTGAGGTAGAAGGAAAGAAAACAGGCGAGAGAGAGAGAGGGGGAGTTGGGGGAGGGGGAAAGAAAACAGGCGAGAGGAACGGGGGAATGAGAAGGACGAGAGAGAGAGATAGAGAGAGTTGGGGGAAATGGAAAGAGGAAGGGCGAGAGAGAAAGGAAGAAAGAATAAGGAGAAGAGAGAGAGAGAAAGGAAGTTAGGGTGGGGGAAAGAAAACAGGCGAGAGAGAACAAGGGAATGAAGAAGGACGAAAGAGAGAGAGAGAGAGAGAGAAAGAGAGAGATAGAGTGAGCTGGGTGAGGGGTAAAGAAGATAGAAGAGAAAGAGGAAAGAAGGGGGGGGGGAGAGAGAGTTGGGGGAAAGGGAAAGAGGAAGAGCGAGAGAGAAAGAGAGAGAGAGAGGAGAAAGAAGAAAGGCGAGAGAGGGAGTTGGGGAGGGGGAAAGGGGAAGGGCCAGAGAGAGAGAGAGAGGGAGTTGGGGTAAAAAAGACGGATGAGAGATAAAGGGGGAAGAAGAAGGCCGAGAGAGAGAGAGAGAGGGGGAGTTGGGGAGGGGAAGGGCGAGAGAGAAAGGGAGAAGAAGAAGGGCGAGAGAGAGAGAGAGAGAGGAGAGAGAGTTGGGGGGAGGAGAAGAGAGATGGGAAGTGGAGGGAGAAAGAACAAGGGCGAGAGAGAAAGAGAGAGAGTTGGGGGGGGGAGAAGAGAGATGGGAAGTGGAGGGAGAAAGAACAAGGGCGAGAGAGAGAGATGGGGGAGAAGAGAGAGTGGGGGGGGGAGAGGAGAGAGAGTGGGGGGGGGAGAGAGAGAGTGGAGGGGGGGAACAGAGAAAGAACAAGGGCGAGAGAGAATTGGGGGGGGGAGAAGAGAGAGGGGGGGGGGGAAGAAGAGAGAGTGGGGGGAAGAGAGAGAGTGGGGGGGACGAGAGAAAGAACAAGGGCGAGAGGGGGAGGAAGAAGAGAGAGTTGGGGGAGAAGAGAGAGTGGGGGGAAGAAGAGAGAGTGGGGGGAAGAGAGAGAAAGAACAAAGGCGAGAGAGAGAGGGGGGGGGGGGAAGAGAGAAAGAACAAGGGCGAGAGAGAGAGATGGGGGGGGGGAACAGAGAAAGAACAAGGGCGAGAGAGAAAGAAAGCTGGGGGAGAAGAGAGAATGGGGAGGAAGAGAGAGTGGGGGGGGGGGGAAGACAGAAAGAACAAGGGCGAGAGAGAGAGTTGGGGGAGAAGAGGGAGTGGGGGGGGGAGAGGAGAGAGAGTGGGGGGGGGAGAAGAGAGAGTGGAGGGGGGGAACAGAGAAAGAACAAGGGCGAGAGAGAATTGGGGGGGGGAGAAGAGAGAGTGGGGGGGGGAAGAAGAGAGAGTGGGGGGAAGAAGAGAGAGTGGGGGGGACGAGAGAAAGAACAAGGGCGAGAGGGGGAGGAAGAAGAGAGAGTTGGGGGAGAAGAGAGAGGGGGAAGAAGAGAGAGTGGGGGGAAGAGAGAAAGAACAAAGGCGAGAGAGAGAGGGGGGGGGGGGAAGAGAGAAAGAACAAGGGCGAGAGAGAGAGATGGGGGGGGGGAACAGAGAAAGAACAAGGGCGAGAGAGAAAGAAAGCTGGGGGAGAAGAGAGAATGGGGAGGAAGAGAGAGTGGGGGGGGGGGGAAGACAGAAAGAACAAGGGCGAGAGAGAGAGTTGGGGGAGAAGAGGGAGTGGGGGGAGAAGAGAGAGTGGGGGGAGAAGAGAGAGTTGGGGGAGAAGAGAGAGTGGGGGGAAGAGAGAAAGAACAAGGGCGAGAGAGAGAGTGGGGGGGGGAAGAGAGAAAGAACAAGGGCGAGAGAGAGAGATGGGGGGGAACAGAGAAAGAACAAGGGCGAGAGAGAAAGAAAGTTGGGGGAGAAGATAAAGTGGGGAGGAAGAGAGAGTGGGGGGGGGAGAAGAGAGAAAGAACAAGGGCGAGAGAGAGTTGGGGGAGAAGAGGGAGTGGGGGGAGAAGAGAGAGTGGGGGGAAGAAGAGAGAGTGGGGGGGGGTAGAGAGAGTTGGGGGGAAGAGAGAAAGAACAAGGGAGAGAGAGAGTTGGGGGGAGAAGAGAGAGTGGGGGGAGAAGAGAGAGTGGGAGGAGAAGAGAGAAAGAACAAGGGAGAGAGAGAGTTGGGGGGAGAAGAGAGAGTGGGAGGAGAGAGAGAGTGGGGGGAGAAGAGAGAGTTGTTGAGAGGAGATAATGGGGGGAGAAGAGAGAGTGGGGGAAGAGAGAAAGAACAAGGGCGAGAGAGAGAGAGAAAGAGAAAAAGAACAAGGGCGAGAGAGAGAGAGAGTTGGGGGAGAAGAGAGAGGGGGGGGGGGGGGAAGAGAGAGTAGGGGGAAGAGAGAAAGAACAAGGGAGAGAGAATTGGGGGGGGGGGAGAGAAAGAACAAGGGCGAGAGAGAATGGGGAGAGAGAAAGAATAAGGGCGAGAGAGAATGGGGGGGGAGAGAAAGAACAAGGGCGAGAGAGAATGGGGGGAGAGAAAGAATAAGGGCGAGAGAGAATGGGGGGGGGGGAGAGAGAAAGAACAAGGGCGAAAGAGAAGGGGGGAGAGAAAGAACAAGGGCGAAAGAGAATGGGGGGGGGGGAGAGAAAGAACAAGGGCGAGTTAGAGAGTTGGGGGGGGGGAAGAAGAGATAGATTGGCGGGGGGAGTGAGAAAGGACAAGGACGAGAAAGAGAGAGTTGGGGGGAGAGAGAGATAGATTGGCGGGGAAGTGAGAAAGAACAAGGGCGAGAAAGAGAGAGTTGGGGGGGGGGGGGGGAAAAGAGAGATTGGCGGGGAAGTGAGAAAGAACAAGGGCGAGAAAGAGAGAGTGGGGGGGGGGGGAGAAGAGAGAGATGGCGGGGAAGTGAGAAGAACAAGGGCGAGAACGAGAGAGTTGGGGGGGGGGGAGAAGAGATTGGGGGGAAGTGAGAAAGAACAAGGGCGAGAAAGAGAGAGTTGGGGGGGGGGGGAGAAGAGAGAGATTGGCGGGGAAGTGAGAAAGAACAAGGGCAAGAAAGAGAGTTGGGGGGGGGGGGGGGGAGAAGAGAGAGATTGGCGGGGAAGTGAGAAAGAACAAGGACGAGAAAGAGAGAGTTGGGGGGGGGGGGGAAGAGAGAGATTGGCGGGGAAGTGAGAAAGAACAAGGACGAGAAAGAGAGAGTTGGGGGGGGGGGGGGAGAGAGAGAGAGATTGGCGTGGAAGTGAGAAAGAACAAGGACGAGAAAGAGAGAGTTGGGGGAGGGGGGAGAAGAGAGAGATTGGCGTGGAAGTGAGAAAGAACAAGGACGAGAAAGAGAGGGGGGGGGGGGGGGGAGAGAGAGAGATTGGCGTGGAAGTGAGAAAGAACAAGGACGAGAAAGAGAGAGTTGGGGGGGGGGGAGAAGAGATAGATTGGCGGGGGGAGTGAGAAAGAACAAGGACGAGAAAGAGAGAGTTGGGGGGGGGGGAGAAGAGAGATTGGCGAGGAAGTGAGAAAGAACAAGGACGAGAAAGAGAGAGTTGGGGGGGGGGGGAGAGAGAGAGAGTGGCGGGGGGAGTGAGAAAGAACAAGGGCGAGAAAGAGAGAGTTGGAGGAAGAAGAGAGAGATTGGGGTGTGGAGGGAGAGAGAATAAGGGCGAGAGAAGGAGAGATAAGAGAAAGTGTGATTATGTTAAAGAACACAGGAAGAAGGTTGGTTTTTTTTGTGGGGCGGGGGTGGGGTGGTGGAAGCTCCAGACAGGAAAAGAACACGGAGGTCACTAAATGAAGGCGTAAACTGCATCTAATAAATGATGAAGATGATGTTGACGACGATATGAGCCTTGTAATGACAGATCGACATAAAATTTCAAGCCATTCTTGAAACTACGGAAATGAAAATAACGCCTCAAGAAGAAAGAAATGAAGCAACGACAAACGTATGAATTGTGAACAGACAACGCAATAGATACTTAGGATTTCTCTTTTTTCCCCTTTCTCCTCATCAGTTTTCTCTCTTTCTTCCTTTTCCTAAGATCAGTTTTCTCTCTTTCTTCCTTTTCCTAAGATCAGTTTTCTCTCTTTCTTCCTTTTCCTAAGATAAGTTTTCTCTCTTTCTTCCTTTTCCTAAGATCAGTTTTCTCTCTTTCTTCCTTTTCCTAAGATAAGTTTTCTCTCTTTCTTCCTTTTTCTAAGATCAGTTTTCCCTCTTTCTTCCTTTTCCTAAGATCAGTTTTCTCTTTTTTTCTTCCTTTTCTCTCTTTAATCCTCTTTACTAGCCAGCCTTCTTCAATATTAAGTTCTTGTAGTATGGATATATTTGTTCTTTTCTATGTCCATGATACAGTTTTCTCTCTTTCTTCCTTTTTCTAAGATCAGTTTTCCCTCTTTCTTCCTTTTCCTAAGATCAGTTTTCTCTTTTTTTCTTCCTTTTCTCTCTTTAATCCTCTTTACTAGCCAGCCTTCTTCAATATTAAGTTCTTGTAGTATGGATATATTTGTTCTTTTCTATGTCCATGATACAGTTTTCTCTCTTTCTTCCTTTTCCTAAGATCAGTTTTCTCTCTTTTCTTCCTTTTCATAAGATCAGCCCCCCCCCCCTCTCTCTCTCTCTCTCTCTCCTTTTCCTCAGATCATTTTTCTGTTTTTGAAAACAAAACGGAACACAACTTGGAACAACTTACAGCTTGGAACAGTTTACAACCTGGAACAACTTATAACTTGGAATTTGAGAACATGACACAAACTCGGATCTCATGTCGACAGCTGCGTTTGTGCTGTAGCTGTTCATCATCCCAACCCCCAAACCTTTGTGTTGGACCAACTTGGACTGTAAGATTAACTAGAGAAATCGTGCCTCTAGTTCAGCGGTTCCCAAACTTGTGCACTGCAGAGCATTACCACGTGGTCCGCGGCCTCGTTATCGATTTGCTGTGAAGTACCGTCCACTGTATACAACCAATGAAAGGCGTATGCTATCACAACATTACATATATGATCGTTAACTCCGCCATGGCCGATCACAAGCCAGGATGAGAAAGGAGGAGGGTCGGATACAGGGCCAGCTACCCACTTCTGTAATAATAATAATAATAACAATAATAATAATTCAGCTACGAAAACTTCATCAAGAGCTCGGCAAGAGGAAAACTGGATACTTATGAGAGGAAGGGCCTCCCTGGGCAGATCTATGACCGGTGTGCTAGAAAGTCTTGAAGCAGAGATGACAAAAGATGGACTACACCTAGATACGGATAGAAGAAACAGCACATGGCAGAAATAAATGTACAGCCCTTGGTGATGGCCTATGCCCCAGTCAGTCAGCCATATGCATGTCCCTTGCGGGACTTTGCCTCCCTAACAGCCTCTCTTGCAGGCCTCTCGGGTTGAAAGCAAGATGCCCTGCCGCTGATGCATCCATTTACAGATTATCAACGATGTCTTGCAGCCATCTTCGCCTAGGTCTTCTTCTCTTTGTTTCCCATTATGTACCCTTCCAAGACGGTCTTCTCTAGATTATCATGACATTTCTCTCTTTAATTCTCTTTATTAGCCAGCTTTCTTCAATATTAAGTTCTTGTAGTATGGATATATTTGTTCTTTTTTTGTGTCCATGATATTTGAATAACTCTTCTGTAGCATTTACATTCACAGACATTTATGTGTTTCTCAGCTGTTTTCTTAAGTGTCCAGGTCTCACAGGCATATGTTGCGATGGGAAAGACGCATGCCCTTTTATTCTTGTAGTTCTGTCTGTTCATCTCTACAGATTCTTTAGTTGTTTTATTTTCTGAAGAGCGATATATGTCCTCCTTTTAATTTCCCTCACTGTATCTACATTATTAGTTAGTAGTGATCCAAGATATTAAAAACTCTCCACTTCTTTCAATTTTCCCTCATTGTTACGTATTTCAGCTGCTTTATTTGTTTTGTCAGTTGTCATCAATTTAGTTTTCTTCGCATTAAGATAGAGGTTTTGCTCTTCACTATTCTTACGGACAGACATAATTCGTTTTTCGATTCCTTTTTGTGTTGTGGACAGTAATACTGTGTCATCAGGATATCTAATTTCTGGTATTTATGGCATTGTAATATTCTTTGTCTACATATTCTCTAACACTCCTCATTATATTTTCAGTATGCAAGTTAAATAAGTAAGGCCAAATATTTTTATGTATTCACAATAGATTCGCATTAAATTCTCTGGATTTCTCTATTATTAATCTTATATTGAATATATGATCTCTTGCTCCCCTTCCTTGTCTAAAACCAGCTTGGATCATATTGACTTCTTCTATTTCCTTACGAAGTCTACTTATTATGATTTTTAATATAATTTTACTGGCATGTCTAATCAGGGCAACAGTTCTGTAGTTTGTGGATAATTTCAGGTTACCCTTTGTCAGCAATGGTATGAATATAGTTCTTTCCCATTCTTTTGGCCAAATACCTGAATGCCATATCTTTTTTACATAGTGTATGTAGCACATTCCTTTCCTCCTGCTTTAACAAGTTCAGCTGTTATCTCATCACATCCTGGTGATGTACCATTTTTCAGATTCTTTATTGCCCATAAAACCTCTTCAACTGTCGGTTCGGGTTCGTTCTCCTCTAATAATAGTTCACACTGTTCAGTCCTCATGGTCAGCTGTATCACATATTTCTCTGCAATATTCCTCCCATCTAGCGGGGAACAAAGGCCAGAAAGGAATATGAAATCCTGATCCACAATTTACATGTAGTTGAAAAAAAAAAAAGAATGGTCACTGAACGTAAAAAGCTTGGGAACCACTGTTGTAGTCAACTTAAAAAAAAAAAAATGATTTCGATTCGGGAAAAGAAACGGCTGTCTGCAGACAAGACCGACAGCAAAATACAGACTCACAATGTCTGTCTGAATACCTGCGCCGTCCTTTGGATGTATATAATTTTTTATTTTTTAAATTTTATTTATTTTATTTTAATTCAGTCCTATTATATCGGTGACGAGACGAAATTAAATCGCAATGACAGCTTGTATTTGAGTATGTGAACAGATTCCCCCCAAGAGCTGTCAAAACAAAGACATGACACAACCGTCATTATCACCTCCATTAACCGGCGACAATCATTTCAATGACAGAATGACAACAGCAATTCTAAAAACCCTGAAAGACCTCAAGGGGAAAAAAAAATACTCGGAACAACGAAACAAAATTAAAACACAAAACAAACACGAGAGCTATTAACCCTCCACCCCGGTACAACTGCTTGAGCCTTTCTAAAACGTGATGGCGCTGTACAACGAGCTTAACAAACTATACAAACACGGGGGGAAAAAACGAGAAGAATCCCGTTATTAGACCTGCACTAAGTCCGAACAAACACGTTTTAATCCGGCAAACTTTACACATGCCCTCCGCATTATACCTGGGACACTAGATTTGATTCGTTGACAAGATCGTTTCACTGTAAGGTTTTTGTTTCGCCCCCCAAAAAGCTCGCTTTATAAACGAGTGCGATCTTCACAGAAGCCTAGCACGTCACAGCTTGTTTGACCACACTCCCTCGCTCCCACAAATTAATTTTTCCCGCGCTCAATTCTCGCTCTAACCTTCCTTTTTACTGGTCGAAAATCACCCCCCACACCCCATCCCCCTGGATAAATAACGCTTTAAAAAACTCATTATCTTTCTGATTTTATTTATTTACTTATTTTACATAGATTGAGTTAATAAACAATCCGGCATGAGACAAAAACGGTTAATCAGCATTTATCCTTCACGGCACAATCCGGATAATTGTATATTTGGAGTGGTTCTTGACATCTTTTTTGGCTATGAACCACCTTCCCAGCCTTAGAATAGTTGTGGACCACCTTCCCAGACGTACAACTGTTGTGTACTACCTTCCCAGCCTTAGAACAGTTTTGGACCACCTTCCCAGCCTTAGAACAGTTTTGGACCACCTTCCCAGCCTTAGAACAGTTGTGTACCACCTTCCCAGCCTTAGAACAGTTTTGGACCACCTTCCCAGCCTTAGAACAGTTGTGTACCACCTTCCCAGCCTTAGAACAGTTTTGGACCACCTTCCCAGTCTTAGAACAGTTTTGGACCACCTTCCCCGCCTTAGAACATTTTTGGACCACTTTCCCAAACGTACAACAGTTGTGTACTACCTTCCCAGCCTTAGAACAGTTGTAGATCACCTATCACCTTCCCACCCTTAGAACAGTTGTGTACCACCTTCCCAGCCTTACAACAGTTGTAGATCACCTATCACCTTCCCACCCTTAGAACAGTTGTGGATCACATTCCCAGCCTTGGAACAGTTGTGGATCACCTATCACCTTCCCAGCCTTAGAACAGTTGTGGATCACCTTCCCAGCCTTAGAACAGTTGTGGACCACCTTCCCAGCCTTAGAACAGTTGTGGACCACCTTCCCAGCCTTAGAACAGTTGTGGACCACCTTCCCAGCCTTAGAACAGTTGTGGACCACCTTCCCAGCCTTAGAACAGTTGTGGACCACCTTCCCAGCCTTAGAACAGTTGTGGACCACCTTCCCAGCCTTAGAACAGTTGTGGACCACCTTCCCAGCCTTAGAACAATTGTGGATCACATTCCCAGCCTTAGAACACCTTGCACCCCTCATTAAGAATAAAACACTCAAGATTTTTTTTTTTAATCGAGCCCAATCAATTTGCTGGTCTTTGGACCCCCAAAAATTCTTCCACTGACCTCAGGTTAAGAAACAATGGTCTAAATGTCACTGTTTAACACCTTCATTTTAATACAGTGGTGAATGAAGGGTATAAAAACATCATTTGTGAGGAGTACCGTACTCCTAGTTACGTTAGCAAAGAATTAATCTCACATTTTGCTTATATACTGTTGGTAGCAGTACTGCCATACCTTCGTTGAGTTGTTTGACTTGCAAGTATCTGCTGGCAAATATATATGCTGCCTTCAGCGCATAAGAGTTAACTTTCGCTTCTCTCTCTCTCTCTCTTTCTCTCTCTCTCAATTCTTAACCCTTTTGAAATAAAGATCAATCAATCAATCAATCAATCTCTCTCTCTCTCTCTCCTATTCTTTATAAGAAAAACAAGAAAACTGAAACCATGAGATCCCGTGTGTTAGTAAAACTTGTAATTATTCCAATGAAGGAGAAACCAAATGAGTTTGGTCATCTGCGTGAAGGAAGTGCACCCTTCTCATGCCTTTTGTAAAAAATTAGTTGCTCTCATTTAAAATTATCATGACTAGTTCAGTGGTTTGGCAGCCGCTTACTGAGTCAAGGGACTAATGTTCAAGACCCAGAAGTGATTTGAATTACATACGAAGCATACCAGGTTCTCATGTGATGTTTTCCCTGATCCAAAGGATCCACCCATCCATGATCAACCAAGCAGTCACTGCCCAGTCCGTCTTATGATGTTTTTCTGGACAGCAACAAATTCCCTCTACTTAGAGTCCCCGACCAAGCCTTTGTCTAGTGCCTCAGTTGTGTTTGCACGTCATTCATTTCTGCCACTAAAACATGGTTGTCTTTGGTTGGCCTCTATTTCTCTTTTTTTCCTTGGATGATCATCTCATTGGCTGTTTCAGTGATGCTTGCTGGGATCTCTTCAGAGCACATGACCAATCCACTTCCAGCTTTCTTTTGTTACGATTTTGAGCACTGTCTTCCTGCTCACACTTGACAAGTAAATCTCTATTATTTATAGTGAGAAAAATATTCACTCTTTCTCGAGCTGGTTGTGTGGGGTGAGGATAGTTTGCTCATTTCCCTTCCAGTGTTCTCCAGAATACTGCTCCACAGAGAAGCAAGGACAGCATACCGTTTGATTTTTTCCTAGGATAACGAGGTTCTACAGCAGACACTGAAAATGGAGTTTAAATGTTCCCACCATGCAACTGCGCTCCCCCATTTTGTTGCTATGCACGTGATGAATTTTTGTTCGTTTGTCCAGGAACAATAAGAGTGGGTCAGATGACATAACAAAAGAAAAATAAGAGTGTCTCTGATGATATAATAACAGAAGAATAAGAGTGTCTCTGACGATATAATAGCAGACAATAATAGTGTCTGATGATATAACAACAGACGAATAAGAGTGTCTCTGATGATATAATAACAGAGGAACAAGAATTTTCTGATGATATAATAACAGATGTATAAGAGTGTCTCTGATGATATAACAACAGAAAAATAAGAGCGTCTCTAATGGTATAACAAAAGAGTAATAAGAGTGTTTCTAATAATATAATAACAGAGGTATAAGAGTGTTTCTGATGATATAATAACAGAGGAAACAAGAGTGCTTCTGATGACATAATAACAGAGGTAACAAGAGTGTTTCTGATGATATAATAACAGTGGAAACAAGAATGTTTCTGATGATATAATAACAGAGGTATAAGAGTGGTTCTGATGATATAATAACAGAGGAAAGAGGAGTGGTTCTGATGATATAATAACACAGGACAGAGGAGTGGTTCTGAAGATATAATAACAGAGGTATAAGAGTGGTTCTGATGATATAAAAACAGAGGTATAAGAGCGGTTCTGATGATATAATAACAGAGGAAAGAATAGTGTTTTTGATGATATAATAACAGAGATATAAGAGTGGTTCTGATGATATAATAACAGAGGTATAAGAGCAGTTCTGATGATATAATAACAGAAGTATAAGAGCAGTTCTGATGATATAATAACAGAGGTATAAGAGCAGTTCTGATGATATAATAACAGAGGTATAAGAGCGGTTCTGATGATATACTAACAGAGGTATAAGAGCAGTTCTGATGATATTATAACAGAAGTATAAGAGCAGTTCTGATGATATAATAACAGAGGTATAAGAGCAGTTCTGATGATATAATAACAGAGGCATAAGAGCAGTTCTGATGATATAATAACAGAGGTATAAGAGCAGTTCTGCCGTCCTTAGAACAGAAAAAATGGATACCAAATATATTTTAAAAAGCTGTGACTTGGGAAGGATGGTGTGTGCTGGTGTCAAAAAACCCCTAGGCCCATGTATAAAACATAAGAATATAACAAACTAAAGAAAAATGAGAATGCTCAGATGTCATGAACATCAAGAAAACTAATGACAAAAAAAGCAGGTAAACTAAAACAGTAAATACTCACATCCTGATGTATCTCTCCCTCTCAGAAGCTGACACAGACGGCCTCATGGATTTAGCTGCCTCCAGCAGGTGGCGCTGACAAACCTCTATCAACACCGAGGGTCTCGACTCTAGTTGGGACGAGGCTTTCTGTTTTGCATTCCCAGCCTCGAAAAGACTCCCACCCCATCCCTGTATCTCCTCCACCTGCAACCCAAACACAACAAACTCCTTAATGAAATCCTGTATCATCATCTTCTTCTTCTTCTTCTAACCCTCCTGACACTGGCACTGCAAACACAGCTCTTCACAGATGACATCAAGACTTTCTTACACCGCTGATGTTGCACTAAATGGAAACTACACTGATCTGTAGTGATAAAGAATTGCAACAATTTAGGAACACATATGGTGACTGACGATTTAAACTGTCACTCAGCCCATAATGCAATACTGAACCAACCAAAAATAGCTCACCTTGGTATTTGGTAACATAGAAAGAGTTTCTGAGAATAAGTATACAAAACTAAATATATAAAAATACACAAAGCCACTGCAGTAAAGCTATATAAAAAAAATGTTAAGACTTTTTACAAAGCAGAAACAGCTTTTTTCATTAACGAGCACATAGCTACAACATTCTGGCTTACGCTTTATTCATATAAAACCAGACAGGGCTAAGAAACAGGAAAAGAAGAGAAAGTCTAAATTAACATCTCTGATATATAACACAGATCACATATTAAACATGAGGAACATCATAGTAAAGTGCAGAGGGTTTAATGTGGATCTATACACCTGTTTTGCAGATTACTCCGCAGCTTTTGACAGTATACAACATCAACAGTTACAGTCTATTATGAACAGCTTGGGTTTTCCCAGTCTTCTGGTACAGCTCATTGCCAAACTGTACCAAGGTCAGCGAGTAGCAGTGAGGGTAAATAGTGAAACATCGGGTTGGTTTGGGGTACAAAACGGAGGTATCCTTTCTCCATACCTGTTTAACATCGACACCGAAAACATCATGAGGAATATAGGAGATGAACAGGAGGCAGCTAAATTTTTCAACATCGGGGTTCCACCAAGTTCCAGAAATTAGACACCATGATACTGTCCTTCTATCAGACAGCTCAGATGGACTGCAACAGTTAATTCTCTCAACCAAAAGACACAGCAAAGCTCAGAATCTCTTTTTTATAAACACCAACAAAATCAATGTAATGAAACTGACAAAATGAGAAGCAAATCCAAAATTACACTGGACCATCAAGAGCTTGAAAAATGTAAATAAATTCGAATATCACAGATCAATCACCACCAACAATGGCAACTGTGCAGTGGAAATCACAAGAAGAATTGCAGCTGCATCCCAGAAACTAGAACAAATGAAGAGCATATGGCAAGGTACTAACAAGAAAATAAAGTTATGTTTACTAAGAGCTTACATATTCTCAGTGGCAACATAGTGATATGACACTTAACAAATCACTAGAAAAGAGAATAACAGCATTTGAAATGAAAATGTTACAGAAGGGCATCTAACATATGGACAGAACAAAAATCAAATAAAAGGATACTGATGGGATTAGGTGTTGCAGAAAACTGGCTCATTACCACCATAAAAAAATTACAAAGCTGAGATACATTGGCCACATCAAGAGACACATCAGCTTGGAGAGGTTGATAGACATAGTGCCTGGCAAAAGAGAAAAGGGACGACCTCACCGCAGGTGGACTTGGGACATCACGGAAAGTTTGAATGTGTTACTGCAAGATGCTGGTCAATTTGCACAAGACCCGTACTGCATTCAGGGAGACTCTCTCTCTCTCTGAACCTTAAGTGCCCAGGGCACATGGGGCTTCCACAAGGGTTTTCCACAAATGCCTGTCTTTCGCCTTTTTTTCTGCTCTTGCCCAGGTGAGCCCTCTATTGCTCAACATCCTTTCTGTTGTTCTTCTCCATGTCTCTTTTGGTCTACCCTTACTTCTGCTCCCCTGTGGTGTCCATCTTAGTGCTATTTTTGGTAGTGAGTTGTCAGTCATTCGGAGCACATGTCCCAACCATCGCCAGCGTCTTTCCTCAATAATTGTTGGCAGTGGTTTCATCTGCATTTCTGCCAATAAGATGTTATTTCTTATGGTGTTTGGCCAAAATATTTTTTTAATTCTACGTAAACATTTAGTCTGGAAAGAATTTAACTTGTTTTCTATGGTTTTGGTGATTTTCCAGCATTCACTTCCATAGAGTAGTACACTTAGAACATTACTCTTAAATATCCTGATTTTCATATTTATGCTTAGTTTATTTGATTTCCATATATTCTGTAGCATTGCAAAAGCCTGGTTTGCTTTAGTAAGTCTGCTGTTGATGTCCTCTGTGCTGTCTCCATTTTCTACTACTCTGCTGCCAAGGTATACAAATTCGTTGACCTCCTCCACTAACTTGTTATCTACTCTGAGTACATTTCTGTTGTTCACATTTTGCTTCATTAACTTTGTCTTTCCTACGTTGATCTTTAGTCCTATGTTGTTTGCATTCTGGGTTAACTTGTTTATTTTATCTTGCATATCTTTGTGACTGCTTGATAATAGACAAATGTCGTCCGCAAAGTCAAGGTCCTCCAGCACTGTGTTAAGGGTCCATTGTAATCCTCTGCGTTTGTCTGATGTTGCCTCCTTCATTAACCAGTCTACTGCCAAGATAAATAATGTTGGTGATAGTACACATCCCTGTTTCATTCAGGGAGACTGTGAGAGGTATAATGGTCTAGAAAGCACATGTCACATGAATGAGAGTGAAAAAATAAAAGGGATTGTTTGGCTGTGACTTGTGTGAAGCTATGTCAAGAATGCATGTTGTGAAATTTTGTGAAAGTTTTTACGCTGGTTTGTGGGTTGTGATACCATTCTAACTGGCTGGCAGATAAGAATGGGCGGAGAAAGGGGTCAGGAGAAAAATGGATACAACAGTTGTCAAGTCGAGATAAAAGTGAGTAGAACAGATGAATGTAGATTGTGTAGAAGGTCATTAATAAAATGAGATGAAGGGTCTAGAACATCTGTTGAAACTGAGGAAACAACAGATAAGAACTCAGTTATGTAGGTATAGGGAAAGTGATGGTTAGGTACAGCTGAAATCTGATTTCAATCCATGTGGTTCCAGGGTCCCATATTCCTGTATGAAGTGGTTTTCAAGTGCCAGGCAGTTTCTATCACAGTGACAATGTCTGCTAGCTGTTACATGGAAGTCAGACTTGCCCCTGTAGTTGGGGCCACTGAAATTTAAAACTGGTTTAGAAGAGTGCTAAGAGATGTCATAAAGATGTTTCTGGATGTGATACCTAGTCTGAGGCCAGTCTCCCCAATGTAATTATCCTACACTTTCTGCACATAATGACATACAACGTATATTACATTGTAAGAATCACACGTGAATCCCTCATGTGACATTTTGGGGAAAGTGACAGATTTCATTTTCCAGACTACAGGGCTGGTGACACAGTGAAGGGTGGTCTGAACTTTCTAGTTCCCCCCCCCCCCTTTTTTTCCGCTCTTATATGTTATATATCATACTTGTAAATTTAGACTGTTTCTTCATCCTGTATAAAGTTATACTTTCTCTTCTATCACTGTTTCCTCATCCTGTGTAAATTTAAACTTTCTCTTCTATCACTGTTTCCTCATCCTGTGTAAATTTAAACTTTCTCTTCTGTCACTGTTTCCTCATCCTGTATAAATTCAGACTTTCTCTTCTGTCACTGTTTCCTCATCCTGTGTAAATTTAAACTTTCTCTTCTGTCACTGTTTCCTCATCCTGTATAAATTTAGACTTTCTCTCCCGTCACTGTTTTTTCATCCTGTATGTTTCTGTATGAATAAAGTGTAACTCAAAATGTTACAACTGTGTGCTCATTAATGAATAAAGCTGCTCCTACATTAAAAAAAAATACTCCAGTATCTTCATATTTGGTAATGTACCCATTAATTAAAAAAAAAACTAAAATAGTTTTTCTTTTCAAATATTTTCCATGCACCTGAGAAATTTGGAAAGTTTACACACAGTCAGTCAGTCATTTGCATGTCCCTTGCGGAACTTTGCCTCCCTAACAGCTCTCCTGTAGGCCGGTTGTAACCAAGATGGCCTGCTGCTGATGATTCCATTTGCAGATTATCAACGGTGTCATGCAGCCATCTTCGCCTTGATCTTCCTCTCTTTCTTTTTTCCCATTATGTACCCTTCCAAGACGGTCTTCTCTAAATTATCATGACATTTAATGTGGCCAAAATATTTCAGTTTTCTCTCTTTAATCCTTTTTACTAGCCAGCCTTCTTCAATATTAAGTTCTTGTAGTATGGATATATTTGTTTTCTTTTTTTGTGCCCATGACATTTGAAGAACTCTTCTGTAGCATTTACATTCAAAGGCATGTGTTTCTCAGCTGTTTTGTTAAGTGTCCAAGTCTCACAGGCATATGTTGCCATGGGAAAGATGCATGCCATTAAAAATCTTATTTTTGTAGTTATGTCTGTTCTAGATACACAGTATCAAGAAAAAAAAAATCAATTACCTTTTGTCTCCAATAGGTTACTCACAGTTAGTGTTTCCAACAAAAATGTAAATATGAGTGGAAGTCACTTAGTAACTCGCAAATGCCTGTTACAAAAAAACTAAATGCGACAGTAATTTGAAAACTTTTAATTTTTGAACCTACATTATTCCCCTATTTCTCAACGTAATCACCACCAACAATGATACATTTGTCCCAACGTGTAATCAGTGATGCAATACCCATGGCGTAAAAGTCAGGAGTCCGATTTCTGAACCATTTTTTTACTTCTGTTTCCACCTCTTCATCACTCAAGAATCTTCTCACACCAAGGTGGTTTTTCAATGGACCAGACAGGTGAAAATCACTTGGAGCTAAGTCAGGGCTACAGGGTGAATGTTCAAGAACTTCCCAACCCAAATGGTTAATTTTCTCTTGGGTTAACCGAGCCATATGTTTTCTGGCATTGTCATGAAGGAGAAGCACACCTCTAGTCAGCTGACCAGGACGTTTTCTTCAATCTGCATCCTGTAGCATCGACAGAACTTCACAGTACGATACAGAATTCACACTGTCACCATACTTCTGGAACTTGGTTAACAACACTCCTTGATAATCCCAGAACACTGTCAGCATAACCTTCCCTGCAGAAGGTGTAATCTTGAATTTTTGTCAACAATTTCGGTGCGTCCCCGAGAAAATTCATTTACCCAATTATAGACTGCTTTACGTGATAAACACTTTTCAGCATAAACTGTAATCATTTCTTTATGAATGTCCTCAACTGAATCTCCTTTATGTCCTCAACTAAATGTCCTTTAGCCCACAAAAATCGCACTACACTTCTCTGTTCTTCTTTGGTACACACTAACAGTTGGGTAGCCATTTTGTTATTGCTTTGTGCATGCACACGTAACTCCCAGCGCCCCCTACGTACAACTATTATAAAGTTCGATGATGGTACTATCTAAGGATATATTTAAATACCACGTGATAACTGCCACTGATAAAATATTTCAATCTGTGATTTACTTAGTTACTTCCCCTCGTATTGAAAATATAGCTCAATGTTTTGAATAAAAAAGAATGAACCAAACACGGCACAGTTTGAAGCAGAAAATTCAGCTAATATCTGCAGCAACAGCACCACCGACCACCATCCACCCATTCACTCTTTCTCTCTCTCTCTGTCACAGACCTCACTTATAATAATACAATATCAATTCTTTACGAATGCAACGACCACCGGATGGCACAAGGGCAGTAATCGTTATAAATGTACTATTTTCAAGAATTCAGTTATCTGTTCCTGTATCATATATTCTGTGCCTTTGTTTTGAGCATATGCTGAGAGAAAAATGCCGGAACTTCAAGTAGAGAGGAAAACAAAAGTGGCACTATGGTGTAGCTAAACAATTCACAAAAACCATTTTTTAAAAAATATTTTACCATGATGGGAAATAAACGACAGGAGCAAAATTTTAAGTAGTAACAAAACAGCTTTCCTTTTTTTTTTTTGTTTCTTCTCATCTTTTCCTGCTTTCTGTTTCTTCTTTCTTTCTTCAGTTTTTTTTTCCATGCTGTCTTCATTTTCTCTTTCCTTCTTGTCTGTTTCTTCCTTTCCTTCTTTTTCTTTCCTCCCCATTTCTTCCTTTTTTTCCCCCTTCTTTCTTCCTTTAAATTTCTCTCTTTCCTTTTTTTTTCCCTTTCTTTTCTTTCTCCCTTTTTTTCTCTTTTCTTTCTGTTATATTTTAAATGAAATAGATGGACATCAACAGACAGACATGAAATAGTTTGGCCAGGTCCACTAAGAAAATAGGCACAGAACAACCTGGAGATCAACCTAGGGTCAGGGTACATTATTTGTCCACGCTTAGTGTCTAAAGTTCTGTCTCTCGGGTAAACTGGACTTTTTCTTTCTTTTCTTTTTTTTTTTACAGTTCTCACAGAGAATGGACTGGTTTGTTTTTGTTGTTGCAGTTATATAGAATGTTTCAGACTTTTGTTTTGTTTTGTTTTTTCAAAATCTTTAACCATTTTACAGGTGATCTGTATAACACCATATACAAACTAACTCTACCTTCAACACCTCAGAATCAAACCTATTATACCACTTTCCTTACATCTTCACCACAACATCTGCTGCCAAGACCTTCAAATTTTAGTTCTAAGATGATGATCACTCAACAATAATGTATTTTCCAACTGAACGTTCACCAGAAGGAAATGTAAATCATGAGACTCAGGTCAAACTTGTGAAATTCTTAACAGAGCTTAAACCTTGCAGTTGTGAAAGTGTGAAGTAGAAAAATGTTAAAAATATGTTAACATCATCACTACTGCACTAAAGATCATCACTACTGCACTAAAGATCATCACTACTGCACTCTGACATTCTGTGGGTAATCCAGGATATCATCATTGATGCATGTACTCCATAGTAAAACAAGAATCCTTATTTATAATGGAGGTGGCTTCTTCGGATACAGAACCTTTGGCACTCAGTTTAGAAAAAAAAAAATAGCCACATCACAATCTATACAGCCACTCCAATTCTTCTTCTTCTTCCTCTTCCTTCTTAAAGTTCGCCTCCATTCCTCTCTATTCCTAATCTTCTCTCTCCAGTTGGTGACACCAATTTCTTTTATATCCTCTTCTATGTTGTCTTCTCACCTCTGTCTTGGTCTACCCCTTGGTCTTGTTTCCCTCATCTCTTGTGCATACATCATTTTCGTTTGTCTGTTCTCTTCCATTCTTTCTACACGGCCCAACTAGCGTAGTCTATTCAGTTTCAAGACATTTATAATTTGTTGAGATTTAAATAAGCTGTTCAGTTCAGTGTTCTTTCTAGCTCTCCATTCCCAACCCCAGAGAAAATAATATTGCCTACATACCACAGCTGGAAGAAGTGGAGAGTTTTGAATATCTTGGATCACTACTAACTAGTAGTGGAGATGCAATGAGGGAAATTAAAAGGAGGACATCTATTGCTCTTCAGAAAGTAAAACAACTAAAGAATCTGTGGAGAGGAGCAGACAGAACTACAAAAATAAGATTTTTAAGGGCATGCATCTTTCCCATCACAACATATGCCTGTGAGACCTGGACACTTAACAAAACAGCTGAGAAATGCATAAATGCCTTTGAATGTAAATGCTACAGAAGAGTTCTTCAAATATCATGGACACAAAAAATAACAAATATATCTATACTACAAGAACTTAATGTTGAAGAAGGCTGGCTAGTAAAGAGGATTAAAGATAAATTAATATATAGATTAATCTAGAGAAGACTGTCTTGGAAGGGTACATAATGGGAAAAAGAAAGAGAGGAAGACCAAGGCAAAGATAGCTGCAAGTCATCGTTGATGATCTGCAAATAGATGCATCAGCAGCAGGCCATTTTGCTCACAACCGAGAGGCCTACAGGAGTGCTGTTTGGGAGTCAAAGTTCTGCAAGGGACATGCAAATGAATGAATGAATGAACATACCACAAAACTCACCATGGCCAGATATTTGGCTTCGTCTTCAGCAGACAGTGTGGCCAAACCTCGTCCTAGTGATGTGAACACTGTTACGGGCTTTTCAACAGATGGGGACTTGGACTCTTCTGTGGTTGCCATGTTAACATCCAAATTCATTCTGTTACCTATGAGGACAAGTTATGAGGCCATTTAACTACAGTCAGTATATGTTATTATATGAATGTGTGTGTGTGCGCATGCATGCGTGTGTGTTTGTGGAGAGAGAGAGAGAGATAGATAGATACATATACACACAGACACAGAGAGAGAAAGAGACACACACATACACACAGACAGAGAGAGAGAGAGAGACCCAAAGTAAAATTTAAATAATGAAAAGGAAGACAGCCACAAGAGCAACTAAAAACTAAGATAATACAACGATCTGAACGAGAGACTGATGAGAGATTTCTCTAGCAGCCACTGAGGAATGGGAAGAAATGGGGAAAGAAAGAATGTGCAGTTTGGTCAGCAACTCTGTGCCGAAGCACAGTTTCATTTGACGAGGTAATGTGGGACAAAATGGGTTAGGAGATATAAAGAGACCAGTACATAAAGTTTGTTGTTGGTTTAGGTGATTATACTAAACAAATAAAGGACAAAACACAATCAACACAATACTGGAGTCATCTCCCTAAAAACACTGAAGGAAATCCTGATGTCAAAGGTCAAACATGCTCGAGCAAGCCCTGAGTGTAATGAAGGCACTCCCCAGGACCAGCAAAAGAGCTAGGCCCTTTTTTTACAGTTATTCCTGAATATGAAAATCTTTTTTTTTTCAGCTCCTCATTTTTCCCTTTTAAATGTTACTTCTGTCCATTATATACATATACACCTACATTCTTCCTGTGCCATTAAACATCGCATAAGGCTCACATGGCAGTTTGCAAAGTGTTCCTGCTTTTAAACCTCATCAAGAGATGTAATGCCTACTAATTTGGCCTCTCTTAACAATGTCCTCTTTAGAGTTTCATGTGGTTGACCTCTTTTTCTTTGGCATGTTGTGTTCCACTTGATAGTTTGTTTTGGGATTCTTTGATTGTTTCTTCTCATCACATGACCGATATATGTCCATCTCCTTTTTTCTGATCACCCATGAGACTGGTTGTTGTTCACTCTTCTACCTTATCTTTGTGTTGTTCTTGAACTCATTCCACTTTATACCAAGTATTTTCCTTAGGCATTTGTTTTCAAAACAGTCTAATTTATGTCTATTTCTTTAATTGTTTTCCAGCTTTTGCATGCATCAATTTAGTATTTGAACTGAATAATCTTAGCTTGGTTTTTGTGCTTATAACTTCTAAATGTCATATATTTTCAAGCTTCTTGAAGGTCAATGCTGCTTTTGCAATTCCAATTTCCTTTCTGGTGTTACATACATATACACACACTGTTATTACGTCAGCTGTATATTACAGTCTAAAAGTTGACACATACAAGGCAGTATGTCAGATCTCTCTCTCTCTGAACCTTAAGTGCCCAGGGCACATGGGGCTTCCGCAAGGGTTTTCCACAAATGCCTGTCCTTCGCCTTTTTTTCTGCTCTTGCCCAGGTGAGCCCTCTATTGCTCAACATTCTTTCTGTTGTTCTTCTCCATGTCTCTTTTGGTCTACCCTTACTTCTGCTCCCCTGTGGTGTCCATCTTAGTGCTATTTTTGGTAGTGAGTTATCAGTCATTCGGAGCACATGTCCCAACCATCGCCAGCGTCTTTCCTCAATAATTGTTGTCAGTGGTTTCATCTGCATTTCTGTATGTCAGATGGGCCAATATAATTTCCATATTCATTCACTCTAGCAACATATGAAACTGTCAACAGTCAAAGCAGACTGAAAGAAAAAAAAAAAAAAAAAGAACTGGGATAAGACCTACCTCTGTCATAGCCTCTCCTTCTCTTATTATATTTTGTGGGATGACGTAGACTGCCTGGCTTTGGATGTGGCAAGGAATAAGAGAAATGGGATGCTGGATTTCTTCCATCATTTGTTTGTTCATTCACTCCATCTATGCCATCAACACATGGAATACATTCTCCATGTTCAGCACTAAATGAAGCCAAATTTTTAGATGCTGACTTTAATCCAGCAGCTTCAGTATCTAACCTTTTCAGTCCTTCATCAGACAAATTAGTTAACACTGATTCCAGATGATGCTGATCTGAGTTATCAGAGTCTTTGGAAGAATCAAGACCATTCTGGAGGTGGTCCTTGGTCATCTGTGCTGGCATTACACATGGAGCTGTCTTTGGTTGTGAAGACTGTAAACATTCTGATGGCAGTGTACTGGAGGGTGATATTTCACCATCAACCACATCTTCAACTACTACGGCAGGAATACCATCAACTGCAGGTCCGGGTACATTATCTGAAACCTGTTCCACATCTCCTACTTCTGAAGTCACTTCACCAGAGAGGGCTACATTTTCAGAAACATCATTACCTGCAGTTCCAGGTACATCACCTGGTGCCTGCTTCACATCTCTTACTTCTGAAGTCACATCACTACAGTCTGGAAAATGAAATGCGCCTTCTATATGCAGATTAATCTTGTCAAGTTTGAAGCCCTGATTGTTTTTAACAAACTCATCTTCACCAACAATATCACTCTCATATTTCACCGTTTGAGCACTTTTTGGTGTTCTGCTTCCTGGAGAGTCAATCTTAAATTTTGGAGACAACAAATCTTCTGGACCAGAGGACTTGTCCCACGAACTGCTTGCTGAAACAGACTTTGAAAGACTAAACTTGTATATTCCACTCTCATCCATAATCACAGAAGCCCTTCGTTTGGAGCTGTACTGAGAACTGTCACCTTTGATCCAGACAACACTTTCATTGAGATTTCGATCGTCGTCCGTCTCCTCATGAATTGCTTTCAGCTGAGCATTGTAAAGCAAGGCTTTCAAGTCGGCGCCAGTGAAATTTTCACAAACAGCAGCGACATCTTGTAGATTCACGTCTACGGCCAGAGACATTCTGCGAGTGAGTGCAATAAGGATATGCCACCTTTCTTCCTGATAAAAACAGAAAAAAGTTTTGTTTAATAAAGATTACAATCATGTCCCAGATATAGCCAAAAAAAACCCCACTAAATCAATATTAATCTTCTAGCTACTCATCTGTTTTTCAGTTTTAGACCACACTGGTTAGCTGATTAAGGAACCTTGTTCCAGAAGTGTGTTTAACAATTCATTGTGCAGTCTCTTGTCATCTGCATCCAATACTCTCTCGCTCTCTCTGGACCTTTAGCTCTGCCCAAGGCACATGGGGCTTCTGCAAGGGTTTTCCACAAACACCTGTCCTTCACCTTTTTTTTTTCCAATCTTGCCAAGGTGATCCCTCTATTGCTCAACATCCTCTCTGTTGTTCTCTATGTTTCCTTTGGTCTGCCCTTACTCCTGTTTCTTTGTGGTGTCCATTTCAGCAACATTTTTAGTTTACTAAAGTCACCAGTCATCTGGAGCACATGTCCCAGCCATCACAAACATCTTTCCTCAATACATTCCTTGCATTCACTATACAAAGAGTATGTTCAGCTTATTTTTGTTTGATTCTACAAATGTATAGGGTGTTTTTAAAGTCTCACTACAGTTTCTATGAAAAAAAAAATGAAAAATGAAGTAAATGATGTCATCACAAAATGTGCTAAAAAAACTAATTTAATTAGTTACAATAGTGACTGCAATGATACAACACTGTTTTGGGTTAGCTGGAATGTACCACTGAAATATTCATTATAACAGGTGTTGGAAATGTCCACCACGGGCTTCAAGACATGACTGTACACGTCTCTTCATATTGTCAAATACCTTGTGTAACGTGTCTGTTGTTATTTCTTGAATGGTAATTCTGATTGCTTCTTTCAGGTCCTCAATTGTTTGTACATTATTTTTGAAAACATTTCCTTTCAAGAAACTCCATAGATAATAATCTAATGGATTTAGATCTAGAGAACAAGCCGGCCAAATTCCACGAGATATTATGCCATTTGCGAAAATTTCTTCCAAAAAACCTGTGTTGCTCTAGCTTTGTGTGCAGTTGCACCATCTTGCTGGAACCACACTTCTTCAATTTCACGTTCATTCAGATGTTCTAAAAAAGGTTCCAGAATGTCAATATGGTACTGATTGGCATCTATAGTGCTGTTGAAGAAAATTGATCCAATTAAACATTTTCTATTGACGGCACACCATACTCCAATTTTCGCATCGTGTAGCGGCGCTTCATGAAATGCATTGAGATTAACACTGCTCCAAATACAATTATTTTGGCTATTAATGTATCCAGATAGATGAAACCATGCCTCATCAGAGAAGAATGTTAGATCGAGAACTGACTCGTCTTCTTCAGCTAAAAATTCTTGAAACCACATGGAGTAGTTGACTCTGGATTGACTATCACACACTTTTAGTTCAGACACAACAGAAATCTTGTATGGATGAAAATTTAACCAATGTTTAAGAATTTTGTGCACTGTGCTCAGTGATACGTTCACTTCTTGCGACATTCTCCTTAAGAACTTGCATGGACTTTTCAGGATTCTGTCTTGGATATCTAGACATTTTTCTTCAGACACAGCAGGTCTACCAGATCGCAAGAAATTACTCCAGCAGATGGCAACCATTCACTGCATTTTTCTTCACGAATGACTATGCAGCACATTTTTTTATGATGTCATTTTCTTCATTTTTACATAGAAAGTGTAGTGAGACTTTAAAAACACCCTGTACAATCATTAATCTGTGTACAATATTTTCATATAAATAATTTACTGCTGATGCTCTTATCTCCCTGAACTGACAACATCTTAGCAGATGACGCAGCAAAGATACCAAGGCACAAGCAAAGTATATAATCAAAACTGAGCCTGAAGGCTCGGAGAACATGTACCCACACTACGAGACACTGAAAAGTAATTGCTGGCCCAGTGAGGCCTCTAACATGTACCCACACTACGAGACACTGAAAAGTAATTGCTGGCCCAGTGAGGCCGCTAACATGTACCCACACTACGAGACACTGAAAAGTAATTGCTGGCCCAGTGAGGCCTCTAACATGTACCCACACTACGAGACACTGAAAAGTAATTGCTGGCCCAGTGAGGCCGCTAACATGTACCCACACTATGAGACACTGAAAAGTAATTGCTGGCCCAGTGAGGCCTCTAACATGTACCCACACTACGAGACAATGAAAAGTAATTGCTGGCCCAGTGAGGCCTCTAACATGTACCCACACTACGAGACACTGAAAAGTAATTGCTGGCCCAGTGAGGCCTCTAACATGTACCCACACTACGAGACATTGAAAAGTAATTGCTGGCCCAGTGAGGCCGCTAAAGAAGATAAGCTCTACTGTTCAATTCATGAATTAGAAAAAAAACTGAAATTTATCCACGAGACAGGACTGCAGATATAGACTGACAATGCGTAAGAAGAAGAAGAAGAAGAATGTACCCAGAAGTCTAGGCCCAACACAGTACACTGCTCATGCTGCTGTCGCTGCATTTACAGCAAAAAAAAAAAAAAATAGTCTCATGGGCTTAATAAACTAATTGCAGAGGAACATATGGAATTCAAAAGTTATAAGCACAAAAACCAAGTTAAGGTTATTCAATCCAAATGTGATATCCACCCTCATTTATGCATGCAAAAGCTGGAAATCAACTAAAGAAGTAGACAAGAAATTAGACTCTTTAGAAAACAAATGCCTCAGGAAAATACTTGGTATAAAGTGGAATGAATTTAAGAACAACACAGAGATAAGACAGATGAGCAAACAACAACCTGTCTCATGGGTGATTAGAAAAAGAAGATGGACATATGTAGGCCATGTGATGAGAAGAAACAATCAGAGAATACCAAAACAAGCTATCAAGTGGAACACAAAAGGCTGAAGAAAAAGAGGTCAACCACATGAAACTCTAAAGAGGACACTGTTAAGAGAAGCCAGTTTAGTGGGAATAATATCCCTCGATGAAACTGAAAAACTCGCAGAAAACAGGAAAACTTGGTAAACAACTATGCGAGCCCTATGTGACGTTTAATGGCACGGGAAGGATGTAAGATGTAAGAAGAGAAAGGAGGTTTAATGGTGAGAAAATTCAACAATCAAGTCAAATAAACCTCATGACAGAATACATGGTTTTGACCATATCAGTTGATGATCAGTTTTTGAATGACAGTCTCACCTCATCAGGCATGGCACAGTTCAGACATATGTCCAATCGTCCAGGTCTTAACAGGGCTGGGTCTATAAGGTCAGGTCGACTTGTTGCTGCTAAGACATAAACACCTACAAGACAGAAGAAACACAAAGCTCAAATAACTGCCACACAGTGTGGTGGACAATGGTTTTCTTATTATATATATGTTTGGTGGAAGATGGTTTTCTTATTAATGTGATAGATATATCTGGTGGAAGATGGTTTTCTTATTAATGTGATAGATATGTTTGGTGGAAGATGGTTTTCTTATTAATGTGATAGATATATCTGGTGGAAGATGGTTTTCTTATTAATGTGATAGATATGTTTGGTGGAAGATGGTTTTCGCATTAATGTGATGCATATGGGGCCTGTTACGCTAATCTTGTGAAGCAACTGTGGGTCAAATTGAAGAAAAACCCTGCAAGGAAACTGATGAGAGGGGTCATCTTTCAGCGGTTTTTTTTTCTGTAGTAATGATTAATTGCTCGAATTGCTGAATCCCCGTGGCTCTCTCTCTCTGTGTGCATGCGTGCGTGTGTGTGTGTGTGTGTGTGGTTGTTTGTTTGTTTTTTTTTTCCTTACCTGGGTTGAATGCTGTTACTAAGTGCTTAAGAAAGCAAAGTTTTGCTATCAAGTATTTGTTACTTGTGTTTCTCTATCACCTACAGTCAGTTAGTCTGTGCCCTCACCGTACAAGGCGCACTCTGCTTTATTTGGTGCCATAAAAGACACAGAAAGGTACCACTTCACCACCTCCTTCTGGAGGTGAAGAAAAAGGCAATTCTGATCACATCACTCTCTAGTGTCAACAGCCAACAGAAAATATGGGAATGCACACCACACCCTCTGGGTACTTCTTTTATGTGATGAAGCATAGGGATGCACACACACAGACTTGGAGTCAGAACTAAAACTCTGGCACCAAGATACTCAGAAACGAAAATACTCAGAGACAAAGATACTCAGACGCTCGGACAGAGACTCAAATAGGTAGACTGAGACCTGGAGAGATGTGCAGATAGGAAAAGACACACAGATACAGACAGATATAGTAGTAAATTTAGAGAGACAAACAGGCAGAGAGATCTAGAATCAGACAGTCATGCTGATGTGATGAAACTACGAGCTAGACTGATATGCAGATACTTAGGAGAGCTAGTGACAAGAGTCATTAGGTGTAAATAAACTGTACTTCTCGTCACGGACAAATGGAGTCACAGAATGTATAAACATAAGTTTATACATTCTGGTATCACAGCTTTACTGCAGTGCTTCATGTATAGTAGTATACTTATACACTAATTTTTGTGTGTAAATGGAGTCACGGTACTTGTGCAAGAAATTTGTGTGTGACAATATTTAAAATCCAATACGAACAATTTAATAATATTATATCCTGATGTTATATACACTCCACAGAAAAGAATAAACACATATATATTTTAAGCTTTTATGATATGAGAAATATAGACAAAACTAAAAACATATATCCTGTAAACCTTCCAAGACACGAAAAATACAGAAAAGACTAAAAGTATTCCCTGTAAACCTTCCATGATATGAAAACATATCCTGCAAACCTTCCATGATATGAAAAACAAAGACTAAAAATATATCCTGTAAACCTTCCATGATATGAGAAACACAGAAAAGACCAAAAATATATCCAGTAAACCTTTCATGATATGAGAAACACAGAAAAGACCAAAAATATATCCTGTAAACCTTTCATGATATGAGAAACACAGAAAAGACCAAAAATATATCCTGTAAACCTTTCATGATATGAAAAACACAGAAAAGACCAAAAGTATATCCAGTAAACCTTTCATGATATGAGAAACACAGAAAAAACCAAAAGTATATCCAGTAAACCTTTCATGATATGAGAAACACAGAAAAAACCAAAAGTATATCCAGTAAACCTTTCATGATATGAGAAACACAGAAGAGACCAAAAATATATCCTGTAAACCTTTCATGATATGAGAAACATAGAAAAGACCAAAAATATATCCAGTAAACCTTTCATGATATGAGAAACATAGACAACTCCAACAACATACCTTGTAAACCTTCTACTCCATCAAGCTGGGTCAAAAGCTGATTGACAACTCTGTCTGTCACACCTGTGCTGTCATGGCCTCTCCTGAAATGCACACAAATCTCTGCTATTTATAGTAACACAGAAAACGTTGCTTAACTCTTTGACAAAACTTTGCTGAGTAAACATGTTAGTTAATGTTATTTCCAGCTCCTGCTAGACATAGTTCTTAACTTTTGACTCTACCAACTGAAAATTTACATTTTGTTTTCCAAATTCATTGTTTTTTTTTTTTTGTTTTTTTGTAAAGTAAAATTTAACAAAAATGTTCCAAAATTTATACTGTTCAGATTAATATTTAGCATATCAAAAACTTGGACTGGATTTTATGATGAAAAAAAATTCAAATAAAGAATAAAACTGAAATCAAATTACTTTAAACAATTAACTAAACTATAAGCATCAGTTCTAATGTTTGTAGGACACAAACGGAAAATAAATGAAAAATCCCCCCCAGGAACAGCTGTGTTAAGAACACACTTATCTTAACATGGTCTTTGTGAGACAGGGAACATAGATCTCTGCTTAAAAACTGACTAATTCTGTAGTCCAGAAACCTGTAGCAATCAACACTAATTGTAATTGTTATTTTTATAAAGTGTAATGTCAGGTTGGTGGATGGATGGGGACATGGAGATCATCTGCAGGGATGAGGAAAATCTGATGTGAAACCAGTGAATCCAGGACATGATAATCCTATGGGTCTCTACAACAATGGCTATCAGAATGAGGTAGACAAAACAGAGCCAGCAGACTATAAGTGGTGGGGAATGGATATCACTGCAGCACTCATCGGATTCCTCATCCCAAAGTTTGGAATGTCGTCTCTGTGGAGCTGTCTCAAAGCCATCTGGTCAGCCAGTGTTGCATGCTGGATCTGACATGGAGAAGAGGCTTAAGTACAGCCACTAGAGGCTGGAAAACAAAGTTTTGGCCAGGCCAGCCTACACCACTGTCTTCATGGCAGTACGAGCAAGACCACAGTCTGCCCTAGCAAGGAAAGGTGTTGAAGGCGGACATACCCAGCCAGAAGGCACATCGCAAACATCAGGGTACTACGCATTATCGTTAATGAAATATCTGTATCTGCAGTTTTTAAACATGGTATTCACCTTGTGAAGACTAACCAGGCAGGTGCAGTGCCAGAACCCCCTGCCTCGAAAGGGTCCTCCCTATGTTACTGGAGGTTGTCTCAGTTCATCTTGTGGAGTCAGGAGACAAGAGAGTAAAGCTACCAGCCATAAAATACAGCAGCAAACTGCCAAAAAGCAAGAACTTAAACTAATGCAATGGAATACTGAGGGTGTCAGCAGTGTTAGAGATGGCTATAGCAAAATAACAAAAAGGTAGAACTAAAGCAGTGGTTCTCAACCCATGGGCTGGGGCCCAAAGGTGGGCTGTGACAGGGAGTATTGTGGGCCACAATGAAGTCTCAAAGAAGCCAAACAAAAAAAAGAGAGGAAAAAAGTAGATACAATAAAAAATTATTCCACATTTTTCACGCAATGCATAGGGGCAGACAGCACGGATGCAAGCCGCAGAATTGTAGGTCACTTTATTAGTATGTCTGCAGTGTGACTATTGGAGAAAGGATGGTCCAGATAGCATTTCTTCCAGTATCAAACAGACATGTGACATACATAAAAAGACAGCATCGCTTTTGAAGTGCGGCACTGGCGTCTTTCTGACTTCTTTTGTGTAGCAATGAATATGCAGTTAAACATGTAGAGAAAATATTACCTAACACTTTATAAAATTAGATTTATACCTTGCAAATATAAAGCACTTTATTAGTGGGCCACAAAAATGTTTGACTTTTAATGTGGGCCGAGCAGCTAAAGGGTCTGAGAACCGCTGAACTAGAGAATATGCTGCATACAGGAGACACACCTAACCAAAGATGCTGCCTTTAAAATCAGAGTGTTTCAAATCAGACCAACAGGACAGAAGAAAAAGACATGTACTCACACTTGTTAAGAATAACATCAGCACTTATCAAGTGGGAGTGTACATGGAAGGACCTGAATACCAGTAAATCTAAAAACCAGTAATAATGATGTCCACCTCCTTAACTGTCCTAATGGCTACCCACTTGCTCTGGAAACAACCCCACAGAGACTGATTTTAACAGTCATTCCCAGAGCTGGGGCTATGACCCCATAGACAAGAGAGGAGAGGAAGTTGAGAGCTGGCAGGATGATAATGGACTTCTCCTGATCAACCAGCCAATGGATTCCCCCAACATTTTACTCAAGGGCTTGGCAGACAACCTCAACACCATATCTGGTATTCCACTCTCCAGACCTGAAGTGGAATGTTACATGCAAAGTTGGAAAACAAAGTGGAGGTAGTGACCTTTGACCAGTCTTTCTTACCATAGAAAATGAATTCATTAACACTACTTGCCCTCTCCCCAGATGGAACTATAAAAAAGCAAACTGGACAATGTACAGACATTGTACAAATATCCTGGTGGGACATTTGTCCATGGAAGGCAGGAACATCCTTAAGGATGGACAACCAACCCACTTACTTAGGAGTGACTCTTGACTCAAAACTGACCTGGAAGCTACACATCAGCAGTGCAGAACCAAAAGCCAGAAGAAAACTAGCCATATTAAGAAAACTGAGTGGAACCACATGTGGATCTAGTGAAAGAATCCTCAAGAATTTTAGATCAGCAAAGTATTCTACCACATCTAGAATATGGCTCAACATCTTGGTGCACAGCATCAAACACTACGCTGTATAATCTAGACAAGGTACAAAATCAGTCACTATGGATTATCACAGGTGCCATGAGGTCCACACCAGTCGTAGAAATGCAGAAAATTGTGTTTAAGCGCTAAAAGAACGTAGAGACACAAAGGTCATGACCTCCAGAGAGAAATTCCTCAGCTCTCTAAGCCATCCCCTGAAGGAGAGATTCAATAACTTGGCACTAAGACAGTTTAAAAGAAGCAGCTTCATTTATCAGGCCAAACGTATACATAAGCTAGTACCTGACCTTCCAACTGTAGTCGCTCCATTATCATCTGTACTAGAGCATACACCATGGAAATAAGCAGATTGTACACAAATAACTATTCAAACTGAAGTAAAAGGTGTGCAGAATGGTGAGATGCAAAGCAGTCCTGTAAGATCAACAACCACACTTAGTGTTCTAGATGACAAATATCCATGTGACACTTGGATACATGTGTATACAGATGGATCTGCACACAATGCCATAAAGAATGGAGGGGCAGGAGCACATATTGAATATCCAAACAACACCACTGACAAGATTTCCATACCTACTGGTAAATACTGCAACAACTATGATGCAGAAGTTATGGCAATTATTGCTGCAGTTGAAAAACTATCAAACTCCAGAACTGATACATGACCTATAGTATTTTTCACAAATGCTCTTCAGCGCAACAAACTACCAGATCTTAAGGATCTTATCTTATCTTATATCCTTCCCGTGCTGTTAAACGTCACATAGGGCTCGCAAAGTACTTCGGCAATTTTTCCAGTCTTTGGTGAGTCTTTCAACCTCATCAAAGGATTTTATGCCTGTTAATTTGGCCTCGCTTAACAATGTCCTTTTCAGGGTTTCACATGGTCTGCCTCTTTTTCTTTGGCCTGTTGTGTTCCACTTAATAGCTTGTTTTGGGATTCTCTGATCATTTCTTCTCAAGTGACCAACATATGTCCATCTCCTTTTCCTGATCACGCATGAGACTGGTTGCTGTTCTTAAGGATGCCTTGTCAAAAATTGGTTCACAACAGAGTCACCTCAGAGTGGATTTCCTCCCACTGTGGGATACCAGGCAATGAGAAAGCTGACCATGTGGCCAAAGAGGGCACTGAAATGGAGCAACCAGACATACCAATCACCTATAATCAGAAGAAAAGCATGATAAAAACCTACAGGAAGCCGCAAAACACCACTGCATGACTGTCACATGCTATAAGGAACAGGTCACTATTTTCTATCTCCAAACAGGACACAGCCAACTCCAAAGTCATATGTATACAAAGTTTAAAGTTGGTACTACTAATCTATGTACATGTGTCCAGGTGCCCCAAACTGTGGAACATATCCTCTAGAACTGCACCATCTATGAGACACTAAGAAGTAATTACTGGCCCAGTGAAACCACTAAAGAAGATAAGCTCTACGGTTCCATACATAAAATACAACAAACAAACAAAAAACAGTGAAATTTATTCAAGAAACAAGACTGAAGATATAGACAGAAAATGCGTACGAAGAAAATGAAGGTAAATGAAAAATAACAATGGATGAAAAAAAAAAAAATATAAACATTCTTCACATAATCTTTAGTAATTTCATTTTAAATGAAACATAACAAATACATGGCTTACTTCGGAGCAATGGAATCAAACTCATCAAAAAACAGAACACAAGGTTTAGCGCTCTGTGCCCTGAAAGACAAAATATAACAGCTTTCTCTTTAACTTCTGAAGCATTCTAGTACAACTAACCATACAGCTTTCTCTTTAACTTCTGAAGCATTCTAGTACAACTAACTATACAGCTTTCTCTTTAACTTCTGAAGCATTCTAGTACAACTAACCATACAGCTTTCTTTTTAACTTCTGAAGCATTCTAGTACAACTAACTATACAGCTTTCTCTTTAATTTCTGAAGCATTCTAGTATAACTAATTATACAACTTTCTCTTTAACTTCTGAAACATTCTAGTATAACTAACTATAGAGCTTTCTCTTTAACTTCTGAAGCATTCTAGTACAACTAACTGCTCCCACCATTTGTTCAACAGAACAATTAAACTTCGAGACATAGAATAGCACATATTATTATCATCAGAATACTGTGGTTTAAATGAGTGAATTTAATCACTTTATATAGATTATCAATTTCAAAGAATACATTCATAAATTTCCTGAGGATATTTAACTATGGGCAGCCTGGTTAGATGAGTGGTCAAGCTCTCTGTTTACTACCCTGGTAGCACCAGGTTCAAGTTCCAGCCGTGGGATTTTTTTCTGGTACACACCAAAAAAAAAAAAAAAAGGTTCTGGAGTCCACCCATTCATTCATTCATTTGTATGTCCCTTGCAGAACTCTGCCTCCCAAACAGCACTCCTGTAGGCCTCTCGGTTGTGAGCAAGATGCCCTGCCGCTGATGCATCCATCTGCAGATCCTCAACGATGCCTTGCAGCCATCTTCGCCTTGGTCTTCCTCTCTTTCTTTTTCCCATTAAGTCCACCGGCCCCTTAAAACGGGTACCAGAGAAAACTGGAAAGGTAAATGCAGCCAGGCATGGTAGTGACCAAATCACACTTTCACGTGCCTAAGATCATGGAAATACGGGTCTAACACCGTATCCCCAATATGACTTAATGGCACTGATATGGAAATATTACCATTTTTTACCTTTTATATATAAAAATATATATAAAAATAGTGAACTCTGTATGCATTTTTAACAGAAGGTGATATCAGGACTCAAATAAAAATGAAGGCACTGCAACAGTAGCTAACAATGCAGTATTAGCAGGAACAGTAAAACCATATAGGGAAAGATAGGCAGGCAGTACTACAGACTGAACAATGGTAATGTTCAGGGCAATGTAACAGTTGCTGGCAGACAAAAACTAGTAAACACTGGCAGACAATGAAACGGTGGCAGAAAAGAAAATCACATGAACAATGGCAAAACTGTGTGAAGGAACAATAATACCAGCAGCAGACACAGCAACGATAATGACATCAGACACTGAGATGAACACAGCAACGATAATGACATCAGACAATGAGACGAGTGTAGCAACGATGACACTAGACAATGAGACAAACACAGCAACGATAATGACATCGGACAATGAGACGACACAGCAACAATAATGACATGAGACAAACACAGCAACGATAATGACATCAGACAATGAGACATACAAATAAAAACCAAAGGCAAATTTGCTAGAAACAGTCAATCTGTAATTGTACTTGGAACTTACTTTGAGAAAAGATCTCTGACAGCCTGCTCACTAGCTCCTATGTATTTATTCAAAAGCTCTGGACCCTGGCAACAAACAAGACCAAAAAAAACTTACTCAGAGCACAGCAGACTATACCCAAACACAACTACAGTCATGCACCAACTTATGATTGCATTTAGGATCTTCAAATCTGGACAAAACCCAATTGGCCCATATCTCGGTTGTTATAAAAGGGGGAAGTCAAACACTAAGCATGATTTCCTGCTGTAACAAGTTACAGGAAGAACAGACATATTTAAGACACCAACAGAATGCAAATTAGCACAGTAACTGTGCAGAAATTAACCACAAATTTCAGTGACACAAAAAATGTATACATACACACCCACATATGAAGTACAGCAGTGTATTATAATTTAGATATGATATGCACAGTCTAGAGCTGCATGGCTTGGCAGTACCACTGCAGTCGATAAGGTTAAAGCATATGGCTTCATCAGCCTGTACCAGTTGGGTCTGGTCATTCCTAGAACATTTTCCAGTTCTATGGGACTCAACACTCGTCTAGCAACCAAATGGTCGAGGGTTCGAATCCCCAGCTGAGCGGGATTTTTTTTTCCGACCAATACGGCCCCGAGGTCGACCCAGCCTCGTAAAATGGGTACCAGAGATAATCTGGGAAGTAAAGGCAGCGAGGAAAGGAACTGGTCACCCTACCTCATACGCTGATGACCCAGCATAATGAGGTCTCTAACGCTTCACCCCCTACGGCATTTGCTATGGGACTATCTTTACTTTTTTTATGGGACTCAAGCACAAACAGCCATAAGTTGGAGAACAACTTTCATTATTTTAGTTTTCGTTTCTCTTCACCACATTTTATTTAAAAAAGACACTTATGTCAGAAATGTTTATAAAACCTAAATTACATATGTAAGAAACACCACCTTCATTTTATTAACTTAATGAGGCAACCATGCTGTACAAGTTCAAGCTGGGCATAGATTTCTATCCAACTTTACATTTTCTTTTTTTTTTTTGCAGTCAAAATTTGGTGTAAATCTATAAGACAGTTTTGGAAAATTGTGGAAAGAGAAGAAATACAGCACTGAAGCAATAAATAACATAATGAGAGTAGTTTGCTTCTTTCTCAAACACTACAACCTGCAACAACTGTAAAATGTTCAGTCAAAATGTGAAGAAGACAATGACTGTAACACAGCTTCTAAAAAAATAATCACTCTTAGTCCTCTACCCATGTGAACTGTGGGAAATCAGGCTGCCATTGGAGTTAACTGCTTCCACTCATGCCAGCCCCCAAAAGCTAGCTGCGTTATGTGCTCTCCCACCGACACAGCCTTATAAGTTTTCTGACTTTCTTTCGATGAAAACACAATGTAACTTTTCATTTAATCAGTCAGAGCTCTTCTGGATCCAAAGTTAAACTAGTGTTTAAGCATGCCTGATAAAGGGAGACATGTTGGATATCATGATAGAAGTGTAAAATGCAAGTTTTTGTCAAGATCAAGTGGTAGAATGGTCACACCAACTGATTAGACCTATCTTAGTGTTTCTTGTAGCTGTAGACCTGTTAGATTTACTGGATGTCACAAACATTCATAAATATTGATTTTTCTGTGTTGAAATTTGAATGACTACATATTCTATATTGGATTATGGCACAGCTAAGGTAAGTATAAAGTAGATTTTATTGCTCAGCCCTATAAATTTTTTAGCACCAAAAAATCATTCCATTGTTTCACATCACTTGTGTTTTTTTTTCTTTTCTTTGTTTTTTTTTAATGACAAATAACTTCATTTATGGACTCTTCATTCCACGTATTTTAATGTGTGATACACACGTGGTGATCATGGAATTAACTCAGTACAATAACTTTTACACAGGGACCACCTTCCCCAAAATGTCCAAGTTGACAGCATACTAAGGAACGCTTTGGAAGTAACGCGAGCGGAAAGAGTTAACCTACCAAATCTCTTTGGTCAAGATCCTAATCCTACCCTCTTTGGCAACAAACAAGTGAGATGCTACAGATCAGCCAATGGTAAGAACTGACATGTTCTTCATGGTAATGGAGCCATCTAAGATGCTTATTTCTTTAAGTCCACTGTGGGAAATATCAAAAAAGCCACTGTAACACACTATCTAATACAATGTCCTTAAAACAAATTCTTGATCTTGGAACAAGCTGTAGATCTTACAGTCCTTTGAAAGATCCTGCAATGACAACATATCCCTGTGTCACTGATTGGTCTACTGCTGTAATCCAAGCCCATATCTTCAAGTGACTTTAGAAAATATTTCATTATTATGTGCAAGCCAACACACTAAACTGGCATTTTAACTTGTTATCTCAATATTACTTACAAACTTTGCTTAACTCTTTCAATTAAAAAAAAAAACATTTACTGCTAAAAAACAAAAGCCAGATACCTTGATACTGATAAAGTTCAGCCCACACTCCTTGGCCACAACACCTGCCAAGAGTGTCTTGCCCGTGCCAGGTGCTCCATACAGCAAGATGCCAGACTTCAACCGTAAAGGGCAAGAGCCAAACAGCTGAGGGTACTGTGAACAGAGATCAGCCAAGTGATACCACACGAAAAGCCTGGGATGGTGAATACAACTTAATGGTTATCTGTCATAGAAAGCCACTCTCACTCTGATAAGCACAAGGGTCCATGATATGACCTTTTGTTTTTATGTTGAGAATCACTGCATCAATAAGCTTCCCACCTTCATTAAAATTCATTAAATTCACTATATCAGCTTTAGTGCTGAAGCTGGAAGTTGCACAGTCAACAATGAACTACCTTCTCAAGTAAAGGCTATATGTTGGATACTTGTTTTCTTCCCTTCAAGCTATTTGTGAAAATAGGTACCTGACAGTTTTGTTGCGGAAAACTATCTCTGAAAACAGAATACCTCAGTGCAGGCACACAGCACACACCAGCGGCTGGCATTTAAATGGAAAATAGGATACTACATAAAAATCAAATCCATGAATTTGAGACAGCACTCGAAGCCACAACCGCTGAGCAAAACAAAATGTGATTCACACTGAGTTCCAAATTTTAAAAAAAAAAAGAAGAAGATTTTGTTCACTAAACTCAGAAGTATTATTTCAGTGTTGACATTTCATTAATAGTGTCCCTCACCTCAGACAATGGCTGGGTGCCAGAGTGGCAAAGCGGTTAGCACACTAATCTTTTCTGATAGTCTGAATCTGGTCAGAGGTGAACCAGTAACCCAGGCTGTGGAAATGGGCATGTGGCTTTTCCTGGAGCTGGACAAGGAAAGGCAGCCAGCCACTCATGGCACTGACCACATCATCATTTAATCTGCCAACAGGTCAAGGAAAATATGGACACTAACACCATTATCCCCTAGGTGACTCCCATGGCATAATAAGACTTCTTCTACCTTTACCTTGCACAACAGAAAACAATCAAATGAATACTGCACCTTTGTGGGCCATTTCAGAGTTTCAATAAGTGCCTTTCTGACACTGCCTAATCCTCCAACATCCACCCAGCCTAAGTCTCCTGCCTTGTGCAGTGGAACATTCCTGATAGACACTGGCTTAAAGGTAGAAAGTGTCTCCTCAAAGTCTTCTGTGGTGAGCTGGAACTTGCTCTCATATGCTAGCAACAAAACACAAAACAGGCATTTAATGCACAACTACAGCAGTTATAAGAATAACTAATTTATATAAGAATTAGAATGCACTAGTTACTTACAACCAATGTTAACATACTCAGGTAGGACTTAAGATTTCAATAAATATGGTCAAATGGTATTTCATGAATGCTATAAACTCAAGAAATGACCAAGTGAACAACTGAGAATGGGGCACTGCAAGCTGAGACACCACTGTATATACCGGAAGGTGAAAATTGTCCCAAAAGACCTATGTGCCCGCAGCAAAGATTAACAGACATCCTCCAGGGTTGCCAGCTACACAACCCACTCAGGCAAAGCACCTGGCCAGATCCCAGCCCACACCCTACAGGAGAAGCTCTACATCGATGCTGAAAACCCGAGACAAACAGCTACATCTGATCTCACAAATAAATGTCTTAGTCCATGTCCAAGTGAATGACAACGAAGAAGAAACAGCATTTCTGTTTCAGATGAACATGAAAAATTCCAAGAGTAAAAGAGAGCATCATGTAAAGAGCGCAGGTTGGAAAGCAGATGTACACAAAACTAGCGTCATCATCACTGTACATTAAGAAGCGTACTAAAGAAGAGATGAGAATACCCACAGACTTGTCCAGAGTGCAAGGATGATGATCCTATCCAAAGAACAGCTGATAACTTACTAGCTGAAAAAAAATGAGCAGTGCAGCAGAAAGCGGCTTGACTTCTCATGTACAGTTAAGGAGGAAAAAAAGCTTCCACTGCATACATGGACTTCTGAAAGAAAAAAAAATCGTAAAAATTATTACCATATCTCTCCGTGCTAATTTTGGCATGCAGAGTTCTGTTGACCAAGAGTTCCAGGTCTCTGGCTACGTAACCTTCTGTCTTTACAGCTATGGCAGTGAAATCCAGGATCTTCAGTGTTTCTTTGGCAACAATGTTGTTCACCTCAAGGATGGACTGCAAGATTTTTTCTCTTGCAACCTAAAACAAATAAGTAAGATAATACAGCGAGATGAACGATCTATGCTAAACTTGAATCAATTTTCAACTTATCTCCTCTTCCAATTGCCTTGGAACATGCTCTGTTATTATGTACAGCTGAGGCAATGATGATGAAGGCATCAGCATGATGTTGGGTGTGGAGTGGATTGTGTTGGCTTAGAGACATGAACTAAATCCCAAGTGCAGGTTTTCCTTTAGGTTTTGACATGGTTTAAGTCTGCTAGAGATGACAGATGGACACCGCAGAGGAACAGAAGTAAGGGTAGACCAAAAGAGACATGGAGATGAACAACAGAGAGGATGTTGAGCAATAGAGGGCTCACCTGGGCAAGAGCAGTTAAAAAAAGAAAGGCCAAGGACAGGCATTTGTGGAAAACCCTTGCGGAAGCCCCATGTGCCCTGGGCACTTAAGGTTCAGAGGGAGAGGTGCCCCGGTTGCAGAAATGGTTACAGCACTCCTGGATCTGGGGAAGGAGAGGTGGGGCCAGGCGTCACTTTCTAATCTGCCCACAGGTCAAAGGAAAACACTGGCACTAATGTCTAGATGGATGCTCTTTTCTTTAACTGCCACCCTTAAGAACCAGAGATCTTCCTAAGACATTACAGTCACCTTTTGCTCTCACAGTTATCTCTAAACTTTCTGTGACTTCAAAATGGTTCTGTTTACCACGATCATTTCTTTTAACTTCTGTGTTTATATCCAAACACGATACACTTCGTGATAATGAGTGACAGCAGTGACCCAAGCACTGTGATACTTATTTTGAAGGCAACACTCCCCCTGGGAACAACTGTGTTAAGAACACACTTATCTTAACATAGTCTTTGTCAGACTGGGAACATAGATCTGTTTGCTTAAAAACTCTGACCTACTTCTGTAGCACAGAAACCTGTAGCAATCAACACTAATTGTAATTGTTACTTTTGTAAAATGTAATGTCAGGTTGGTGGACGGATGGGGACAAGGAGATTGCCGACAGGGATGAGGAAAATCCGGTGTGAAACCAATGAATCCAGGACGTGACAAGCCTATGGGTCAATGGCTATCAGAATGATGTAAACAAAACAGAGCCAGCAGACTATAGGTGGTGGGGAATGGATATCGTTGAGGCACTCATCAGATTCCTCATCCCAAAGTTGGAGTGTCTCTGTGGAACTGTCTCAAAGCTGTCTGGCCAGCTAGAATTGCACGCTGGATCTGACATGGAGAAGGGGCTCAAGTACAGCCACCAGAAGCTGGAAAACAAAGTTTGGCCAGGCCAGCCTACACCACTGTCTTCATGGCAGGACGAGTAAGACCACAGTCTGCCCTAGCAAGGAAAGGTGCTGAAGTCGGATGTACCCAGCCAAAAGGCGCATTACAAAAATCAGGGTACCACATCATTGCCAGTGTGTGTACGAAGAAGAAGAAGGTGACACCAAGGGCAATGACACTGTGACGAAGGCAGAAGCAAAAGATGACAATTCTAGAGTGATGGCATGGTTCTCGTGGCTAGCAGATCACAGATGGTGAGGACTCGGTTCTATGAGGTCTGGCTTGGCATGGGACCCCCTGGTGGTGGAGCCTACAGAGAATCTCACTTTAAATGTCCACTATAGGTCTTACAGCAAGCCACTGTAATCCATCTCCAACCCAAAACAATGTTGGTGTTCCAATATCTTCATCACTTTGGCTGCTAAGGACCACCATGCTCGTGGTTCCGCAGAAACACAACAGCAGCAGCAATGATAACACTGTAATTGTGAGCAATGGTGACTGAAGACAGTAACACTATTAGTAAAGATACTGTAGTGATGAAATTGATGCCAATAACATTATGTTAATGACAGAAGGTGACACCACCAATGGTGATGTTTCTATGGTAGTGATGTTCACTGTGATTGTGACTTAAAGACAGTGACAATGATGGATGTGAACAGTCCATTACTAGCACATGATGATGATGATGAATGAATGAATTTAGACATTAGAGATATGAATGAAACTGTAACACAGACACTAATTTCTATTACTATCATTGTAAAAATGTTACTCTGTCTGGAGATCTGATATTGATTGTCTGCTGAATACAGTGCACTCCCCTTGACGACACGAGGTTCGGATGAAGAGAAGAACGGGAGGTGCTCGTAGCAATCACTGTCACTCGACTGTTGTTCTCAATCTCATACCTGATCAAACCCTCCAGAACTGTGGACAAATAAGCAAAAGGTGGACCCTTCTTACAAAAGACAGTCATGGTAGAAATAATGGAATATGCTCTTCATGTACGCTGCTGAGGTAGATGAGACAGTAATAAATATGGGGACAAGAACGGGCAAGTTATAGCTGGACTAGATCACACCTCACTCCCATAATGATGCGGGAAGCAGATCCTCTCTGCAACAACTTGGCCAACATGATGGGCACTGATGTGTCTTTTTTGGAAAATAAGCCTAAGGTTAAGCCCAGCAGTACAGCCAGGCCTAGGTCAAAGCCCAGCAGTACAGCCAGGCCTAGGTCAAAGCCCAGCAGTACAGCCAGGCCTAGGTCAAAGCCCAGCAGTACAGCCAGGCCTAGGTCAAAGCCCAGCAGTACAGCCAGGCCTAGGTCAAAGCCCAGCAGTACAGCCAGGCCTAGGTCAAAGCCCAGCAGTACAGCCAGGCCTAGGTCAAAGCCCAGCAGTACAGCCAGGCCTAGGTCAAAGCCCAGCAGTACAGCCAGGCCTAGGTCAAAGCCCAGCAGTACAGCCAGGCCTAGGTCAAAGCCCAGCAGTACAGCCAGGCCTAGGTCAAAGCCCAGCAGTACAGCCAGGCCTAGGTCAAAGCCCAGCAGTACAGCCAGGCCTAGGTCAAAGCCCAGCAGTACAGCCAGGCCTAGGTCAAAGCCCAGCAGTACAGCCAGGCCTAGGTCAAAGCCCAGCAGTACAGCCAGGCCTAGGTCAAAGCCCAGCAGTACAGCCAGGCCTAGGTCAAAGCCCAGCAGTACAGCCAGGCCTAGGTCAAAGCCCAGCAGTGTGGCCAAGCCTAGGACAAATCCCAGCAGTGTGGCCAAGCCTAGGACAAAGCCCAGCAGTGTGGCCAAGCCTAGGACAAAGCCCAGCAGTATAGCCAAGCCTAGGACAAATCCCAGCAGTGCAGCCAAGCCTAGGTCAAAGCCCAGCAGTGCAGCCAAGCCTAGGTCAAAGCCCAGCAGTGCAGCCAGGCCTAGGACAAAGCCCAGCAGTGCAGCCAAGCCTAGGTCAAAGCCCAGCAGTGCAGCCAAGCCTAGGACAAAGCCCAGCAGTGCACCCAGGCCTAGGACAAAGCCCAGCAGTGCAGCCAAGCCTAGGTCAAAGCCCAGCAGTGCAGCCAAGCCTAGGTCAAAGCCCAGCAGTGCAGCCAAGCCTAGGACAAAGCCCAGCAGTGCAGCCAAGCCTAGGTCAAAGCCCAGCAGTGCAGCCAAGCCTAGGACAAAGCCCAGCAGTGCAGCCAGGCCTAAGACAAAGCCCAGCAGTGCAGCCAAGCCTAGGACAAAGCCCAGCAGTGCAGCCAGGCCTAAGACAAAGCCCAGCAGTGCAGCCAGGCCTAAGACAAAGCCCAGCAGTGCAGCCAGGCCTAAGACAAAGCCCAGCAGTGCAGCCAAGCCTAGGTCAAAGCCCAGCAGTGCAGCCAAGCCTAGGACAAAGCCCAGCAGTGCAGCCAGGCCTAAGACAAAGCCCAGCAGTGCAGCCAGACCTAGGTTAAAGCAGCTAAGAAGGGCCTCCTTGTTTCTGATTCACTTTGGGAGACAACAATGACATACTTCACTACTTCCACTAAACTATGTAGGATCAAGTTCTACACAGTCATCTTTGCTCCTATTCTTATCAAATCTAAAATGTGTCTAAAGAGCACATATTTACAAAAACACTGTAATGTTTAACATAACAAATGTTGAACATAAAGTTCTTATTTCATCTGTTACCATATGGCCACATTATCTGACTCCAGATGACCAACCTTGAACATTTTTTGCAGAGTATAAGGATTCCCCTGTCAGTTCGGTCTCAGGACCTGAAGGAGCAGGAACAATGACATCCAAGCTTTCAAGCACAATCACTGCTGGCTCTCTCCAAGCTGCTTCATCAAATGCCATCTCAAGGATCTTCTGAATCATGGACACAGTTTTACCTGCAGGAAGAAATCAAGTGGCACAGCTTTACCAGTCGGAAGAAACAAAGTGACACAGCTTTACCAGTCAGAAGAAACAAAGTGGCACAGCTTTACCAGTCAGAAGAAACAAAGTGACACAGCTTTACCAGTCAGAAGAAACAAAGTGGCACAGCTTTACCAGTCAGAAGTGACACAGCTTTACCAGTCAGAAGAAACAAAGTGACACAGCTTTACCAGTCAGAAGAAATAAAGTGGCACAGCTTTACCAGTCAGAAGAAACAAAGTGACACAGCTTTACCAGTCAGAAGAAACAAAGTGACACAGCTTTACCAGTCAAAGAAACAAAGTGGCACAGCTTTACTAGTCAGAAGAAACAAAGTGACACAGCTTTACCAGTCAGAAGAAACAAAGTGACACAGCTTTACCAGTCAGAAGAAACAAAGTGACACAGCTTTACCAGTCAGAAGAAACAAAGTGACACAGCTTTACCAGTCAGAAGAAACAAAGTGACACAGCTTTACCAGTCAGAAGAAACAAAGTGACACAGCTTTACCAGTCAGAAGAAACAAAGTGACACAGCTTTACCAGTCAGAAGAAACAAAGTGACAAAGTTTTACCTGCAGGAAGAAACAACAACAAAAATAACAACATATTTCTTTTCAAGACAGATACTAAACTGTCACATATTTATTTTTTTCTTCTGTTATCTCTGGCAACAAAGAAGCACTATTTTTCTTCATCATCAGGCGCCTTGTGGCCCAACACATCCAGCTTCAGCTCAGTATATTTTTAGGAATCAGTTTGTCTTCTCACTGTGATCTCAATCCATTTGGCCAGGCTACTGCCTGAGTCCAGGGCTTAGGGCTGCTGACCATTATCTCACTCAGCCTTAGCACTACATCTTGACCAGCTTTGAAACTAGTCATCTCATTATTCATATTATTAGAATATGCAATCAACAGCAATGGGGGTCCCCTGGGAACGACTGTGTTAAGAACACACTTATCTTAACATAGTCTTTGTGAGGCAGGGAACATAGATCTGTTTGCTTAAAAAACTCTGAACTACTTCTGTAGCCCAGAAACCTGTAGCAATCGACACTAATAGTAATTGTTATTTTTGTAAAATGTAATGTCAGGTTGGTGGACGGATGGGGACAAGGAGATTGCCGACAGGGATGAGGAAAGTCTGATATGAAACCAATGAATCCAGGACGTGACATGCCTATGGGTCTTTACAACAATGGCTATCAGAATGATGTAAACAAAACAGAGCCAGCAGACTATAGGTGGTGGGGAATAGATATCACTGAAGCACTCATCGAATTGCCCAATTCTTAACCCTTTTGAAATAAAGATCAATCAATCAATTAATCAATCATCCCAAAGTCAGAGTGTCTTTGTGGAACTGTCTTAAAACCATCTGACATGGAGAAGGGACTTAAGTACAGCCACCAGAGGCTGGAAAACACAGTTTTGGCAAGGCCAGCCTACACCACTGTCTTCATGGCAGTCCGAGCAAGACCACAGTCTGGCCTAGCAAGGAAAGGTGCTGAAGTCAGAGTTACCCAGCCAAAAGACACATCACAAAAATCAGGGTATCATGCATTATCGCTAATGAAATGTCTCTATCTGCAGTTTTCAAACATGGTGATTGCCCTATGAAGACTAACCATGCAGGTGCAGTGCCGGGCCCCCTGCCTCGAAAGGGTCCACCCAATGCTACTGGAGGTCCTCTCAGTTCGTCTTGTGGAGCCAGTAGACATGAGAGTAGAGCTACTGGCCAAAAAATACAACGGAAGAAAACAGCCAAAAAGCAAGAACTTAAAATAATGCAATGAATGCTGAGAGTGTCAGCAGTGTTAGAGATGGCTATAGCAAAAAGGTAGAACTAGAGAACATACTCTTTGCTGAGCAGGTAAGTATATGCTGCATACAGGAGACGAACCTAATCAAAGATGCTGCCTTTAAAATCAGAGGCTACCAGTGTTTTAGACCAGACCGACAGGACAGAAGAAAAGGAGTACTCACACTTGTTAAGAATAACATCAGTGCATGTCAGGTGGGAGTGTACATGGAAGGAGCTGAATACCAGATGATCCATCTAAAAAAAGCAATACAGACTTCCATCTCCTTAACTATTACTGTCCTAATGATCGGCCACCTGCTCTAGAAACAAACCCATATAATGAGAGACTGATGGTCTGTGGCGACTTTAACAGCCATTCCCAGAGCTGGGGCTATGACCATATAGACAAAAGAGGAGAGGAAGTTGAGAAGCGGCAGGATGATAATGGACTTCTCCTGATCAACCAGCCAATGGATCCCCCAACATTTTACTCAAGGGCTTGGCATACAACTTGAACACCAGATCTGGCATTCCACTCTCCAGACCTGAAGTGGAATATTACACGCGAAGTTGGAAAACAATTTGGAGGTAGCGACCACCGACCTTGTCTTCCTGACAATAGAAAATGAACTTCTTAACACCAGTAGCCCTCTCCCCAGATGGAAGTATAAAAAAGCAAACTGGACAATGTACAGACATCGTACAGGTATCCTGATGGGACAGCTGTCCATAGAAGGTAAAGATATTAACAGCATAGTGAAGGAATTTAATGTCTGTATCCTTCAGGCCGCCCATGAAACCATTCCCAGAGGAGCTCGTAGCATTACATGAGCAAAAATCATGATTCTACCAACCTCGTAATGTCTTGCAGTCGATCAGCGTTATATGAGCAAAAGTCATGATTCTACCAACCTCGTAATGTCTTGCAGTCGATCAGCGTTATATGAGCAAAAGTCATGATTCTACCAACCTCGTAATGTCTTGCAGTCGATCAGCGTTATATGAGCAAAAGTCATGATTCTACCAACCTCGTAATGTCTTGCAGTCGATCAGCGTTATATGAGCAAAAATCATGATTCTACCAACCTCGTAATGTCTTGCAGTCGATCAGCGTTATATGAGCAAAAATCATGATTCTACCAACCTCGTAATGTCTTGCAGTCGATCAGCGTTATATGAGCAAAAGTCATGATTCTACCAACCTCGTAATGTCTTGCAGTCGATCAGCGTTATATGAGCAAAAATCATGATTCTACCAACCTCGTAATGTCTTGCAGTCGATCAGCGTTATATGAGCAAAAGTCATGATTCTACCAACCTCGTAATGTCTTGCAGTCGATCAGCGTTATATGAGCAAAAGTCATGATTCTACCAACCTCGTAATGTCTTGCAGTCGATCAGCGTTATATGAGCAAAAGTCATGATTCTACCAACCTCGTAATGCCTTGCAGTCGATCAGTGTTATATGAGCAAAAATTGGCAAGTGGGCCATTTTACGACACAGTCCTTTAACCAACGATGACTTCCCTGACCCTTTGGGGCCCGTGATAAGCAGAATGCCATGCGAGAGACCGCCTCTGATCTGAAAACAACAACGGCTCAGAGGTCTGGAGGCTAAGCTGGCATGAAGGTAGAGCAAAGCCTGCTGGGCCAGGACATCCACTCCCCTGGAAAGAACAACATAACTGTTTGATAAAACTGAGTTTTCTGTTCATTTATTGTGGTCTCAGTCAACCAGTCATACGCATGTCCCTTGAGGAACTTTGACCCCCTAACAGCTCTCCTGTTGGCCTCTTGTTTGTATGCAAGATGCTCTGCTGCTGATGCATCCATTTGCAGATTATCAACGATGTCTTGCATCCATCTTCACCTTGGTCTTCCTCTCTTTCTCAGTACAGTCCTATATTCATGGTGTAAAGTACCAATTTTTCACAGCTAGGTTGATACAGCACAATATTTTATCTATGTCAAAGAGCAGAAAAGTATTTGGAATATGGAAAAGAGGTACTTAATACCTTCATTGATTTCAAAAAAGCTTATGACAGCATAGATATGGCTTATGGAAAATTATGAAAGAATTTGAGATACCTAATACATTAATTAATTTGACCAGAATATGCATGGAGGATGCACAAAATATAGTAATATATAAAAGAAGAACCCATCAGACAAATGAAAATTATGTACGTACAAGAGCTGAAGGACACAAGGCCAAGGGGTAGACCAAGACAGAGATAGAAAGATAACATAGGAGAGGATATAAAAGAATTTGGTTTCACTAACTGGAGAGGGAAGATTAGGAATAGAGAGGAACAAAAGGGAACTTTATCTGCAGCAATGAGCCCTAATGGCTCGGAAAGCTGGAAAAAAAAAAAAGAAGGCTGACATAACAGCACCAGTGTGGGTCTCATAAGTAACTGCCTTCACAGCAGCAGACAGTTCACTATTGACCATACTACTGAAGCTGAGCTTGAGAAGAAAATCTGAAAAAAAAAATCATTAAATGAAAAAAAAAAAATTGAGCTTTATCTTTAAAAAAAATTCTGAAAATGTAACTGATCCATATTACACACTGCACTATATGCCACATTCCTATTCAATACATCATACAATACAACATGTGATTATGTAAATACCACAAGCCATATAACAAATAACTGGACAGACATTATTAACAGCCTTCTTCTTCTTCAATCTCCTTGGAACTGTAAACTGGTGTTCTTTGCAGCCGATGCCATGAGAATGTTGAGGCACAGCATTGTGTTTGCTTGAGAGCAGGTTAATGCAGCTACTTTTTCAGTCCTGGAGTGCAGCTAAATAGCAAGGGGTGTGAAATACTTCTTCTTTAGCAGACTCCACCACCACGAAGACTATACCGATCACTGCCCCATTAGCCAGGTAGGCCTATTTCTGGGGGGTACCAACGGAGAGGTGGGACAGGGTCTTGGTCAGCTATGGTTCACCAACCTTGACACCTGCTTGTCAGCTATGGTTCACCTACTGTCAAAACAGACAGCGTCTTCTCTCTCTATTAACAGCTTCAAGGAGACTATTGTCAGAAAGGAACACAAACAAGATCTTGTCCAGCTTTCATTTGCTGGTGAGAACAACTGAATCATCCATCTCCTTTGAAGGGCTGTTCCTTGCTTCATTGTCAAGAATTATGGAAAATTACTTTACCACATAAAAGTAAACATTCTCATAAAATTCTCTTATTATACTGACCCAAGCTGTTTCAACTTCTGTGGGAAAGGTGCAGCATCCAAGTCTGTGATCTGGCAGTACACCAACATCTGGTTGATCACGCCCAACTTGTCTTCCCGAGCATCTCTGACAACAACTATCTGGACACTGTCAATATTCAGCTCACTTAACATTGTCACAGCCTTGACATTGCTGAGGTCATTCTCTCCAAAAAAGGTCAGCTGTATTTCAACAAACAAGTCTATGACAAAACAAAAATCAGATTAGAGGAATCCATGACAAGCTGTATGGTGATCTTAACAGTGTAAGACAAACGGCAGTATTCTTCAAAGATATCCAAGCTGGCATCTGAAAGTGTTCGATGAAGAAGAAGAAGATTAGAAGAAACTGTATTTTTCAGTTTTTGCCCACGAAGGAGTACCTGTCAATTGGCCTAAGTCATCTGTCACTGTTGCATCTCTTCGTAATTTCACAGTTGGTAGACAATGCAGTGGTGATTGTGTAAGACAGACATCATATCAGACAACAAATCAGCCATAGAGACATAGAGATCTTCATTAATTCTTTGTTGAGACCTAACAAACTCCACCACCTATCCTGTTAGTCTGCCCGCAGGACAACAGCAGTATGTTTATTAGGAGGGATAGTGTCTTGACTGATTTAAGTCTTGCTAGTCACTTCTTTAACTAACCTGCCTTCAGATGTCACAATATATAGCTCCAGTCACTTCTTTAACTAACCTGCCTTCAGATGTCACAATATATAGCTCCAGTCACTTCTTTAACTAACCTGCCTTCAGATGTCACAATATATAGCTCCAGTCACTTCTTTAACTAACCTGCCTTCAGATGTCACAATATATAGCTCCAGTCACTTCTCTAACTAACCTGCCTTCAGATGTCACAATATCTAGTTCTAGTAATTTCTTTAACTAACCAGCCTTCAGCCATCACAATATATAGTTCTAGTCACTTCTCTAACCAACCTCGCTTCAGCCTTCACAATATCTAGTTCTAGTCACTTCTCTAACTAACCTGCCTTCAGATGTCACAATATCTAGTTCTAGTAATTTCTTTAACTAACCTGCCTTCAGCCATCACAATATCTAGTTCTAGTCACTTCTCTAACCAACCTCGCTTCAGCCTTCACAGTTAAGAGAATGTTAAAACTACTTAAAACAAAAGTAGAAACAGCTTTATTAGTTACCAAGCACACAGCTGTAATGTTTCAGTTCACACCTTAACCATACAAAAACATGCAGGTCAAAGAAATGTGGAAAGAAGACAGATAAAATATAAATTCACATCTAACAGCAGTGGAGAAGAGTAGGACTGGGTGTCTGACACTTATGTTAGCAATATACCTGATGACATTTATGTTAGCAATATACCTGATGACACTTATGTTAGCAATATACCTGATGATAGTTATGTTAGCAATATACCTGATGACACTTATGTTAGCAATATACCTGATGATAGGTATGTTAGCAATATACTTGATGATAGTTATGTTAGCAATATACCTGATGACACTTATGTTAGCAATATACCTGATGACATTTATGTTAGCAATATACCTGATGACACTTATGTTAGCAATATACCTGATGATAGTTATGTTAGCAATATACCTGATGATAGTTATGTTAGCAATATACCTGATGACACTTATGTTAGCAATATACCTGATGACACTTATGTTAGCAATATAACTGATGATAGTTATGATAGCAATATACCTGATGACACTTATGTTAGCAATATACCTGATGACATTTATGTTAGCAATATACCTGATGACACTTATGTTAGCAATATACCTGATGATAGTTATGATAGCAATATACCTGATGACACTTATGTTAGCAATATACCTGATGACATTTATGTTAGCAATATACCTGATGACACTTATGTTAGCAATATACCTGATGATAGTTATGATAGCAATATACCTGATGACACTTATGTTAGCAATATACCTGATGACATTTATGTTAGCAATATACCTGATGACACTTATGTTAGCAATATACCTGATGATAGTTATGATAGCAATATACCTGATGACACTTATGTTAGCAATATACCTGATGACATTTATGTTAGCAATATACCTGATGACACTTATGTTAGCAATATACCTGATGTCATTTATGTTAGCAATATACCTGATGACATTTATGTTAGCAATATACATGATGACATTTATGTTAGCAATATACCTGATGACACTTATGTTAGCAATATACCTGATGACACTTATGTTAGCAACATACCTGATGACATTTATGTTAGCAATATACCTGATGACATTTATGTTAGCAATATACCTGATGACATATATGTTAGCAATACACTGATGACACTTATGTTAGCAATATACCTGATGACACCTATATTAGCAATACACATGACGATACTATGTTAGCAATATGTCTATAAAAATGGGTATGTGGCACTATGTTAGCAATACACCCAATGACACTGTTACCAATACACCTGTAAGAATGGACATATGACACTATGTTAGCAACACAACTGTAAGAATGGGCATATGACATTATGTTAACAACACACCTGTAAGAATGGGTACATGACACTTTATTAGCAATAAGGCATATGATACTATATTAGCTATACACCTGTAAGAATGGGCACATGACACTATTAGTAATACACCTGTAAGAATGGGCATATTACACTATATTAGCAACAAGGCATATGATACTATGTTAGCTATACACCTGTAAGAATGGGGACATGACACTATTAGTAATACACCTGTAAGAATGGGCATATGACACTATGTTAGCAATAAGGCATATGACACTGTTAACAGAGCATCTATAAGACTTGGTATGTGACACTATGTTAGCCATACACCTGTAAGAACAGGTATATGACACCATCTTAGCTGAATCATGTACAGATCTGTCATATATGTATATATGGTCGTGCTGATCAGCAAATGGATGAAATTTTTTTAAAAAAAGATAAAAACTTGCCTGGAAAGACCATAAATTTAAGAAATATTCCCTGAAAGACAACTAGCGGATGGTCCTGGTTGGCACACAGTTTTATGTAGTTCCTGAATGCTACAATCAGCATATCATTGCCAACAATGCTTGGCTGGAAGAAGAGAACAGTCAGAGTTAAATGGCTAAGTAGAACAGAGGTGTATGGTTCACTTTTACAAAAAAGATCTTCTTATATCCTTCCCGTGCCGTTACATAGGGCTCGCAAGGTAGTCTGCCAATTTTTCCTGTCTTCAGCGAGTCTTTCAAACTCATCAAGGGATTTTATGCCTGTTAATTTGGCCTCTCTTAACAATGTCCCCTTCAGAGTTTCATGCAGTCTGCCTCTTTTTCTTTGGCCTGTTGTGTTCCATTTGATAGCTTGTTTTGGGATTCTCTGATCATTTCTTTTCATCAAGTGACCAACATATGTCCATCTCATTTTCCTGATCACCCATTATCTTGTTCAGTCATCTGTCTTATCTCTGCATTGTTCTTGAATTCATTCCACTTGATGCCGAGTATTTTCCTTAGGCACTTGTTTTCAAAGAGTCTAATTTCTTTTCTATTTCTTTAGTTGTTTTCCAGCTTTCGCATGCATAAATGAGGGTGGATATTACATTTGAATTGAATAGTCTTAACTTGGTTTTTGTGCTTATAACTTTTGAATGTCATATGTTCTCAAGATTCTTGAAGATCGATGCTGCTTTTGCAATTCTAACTTCCTTTCTTTTGTCACCATCCTGGTCTATGTAGCTGCCAAGGTATGCAAATTGACTGACTTCAACATCTGTCCCTTCTACGTGTATTTTTCCATTTTGATTAATGGGAATTTCATTATTTTTGTTTTGTCCTTGTTAATTTCAAGTCCTATTTTGCTAGCCAGTGAAGACAGGCTATCTGTTTTTTTTTCTTGCATGGAATTCACATTGTTACTGATAAGAGTTATGTCATCAGCAAAATCAAGATCTTCTAGCTGGGTCCCATGTACCCTGTCAATACCTGTGTTACCTGTGCAGCATTTTTTCATTGTAATTCCAAAAAAGCAAAGGAGACAGTATACATCCTTGTTTCACACCTGTTTCAATCTGGAACCATTCACTCATCCCTTCTTCTGTTTTGACTACACAAACATATCCATTGTAGAAGTCCTTAATGATGCTGACAATTTTAGATGGTATTCCATACAGACTTAAAATTCTCCACAATGAATCTCTGTATATACTATCAAATGTCTTTTTAAAGTCTATGAAGTTCAGTATTAGTGGTTTCTGCTTTTCAATATGTTCTTCAAGTATTTTTCTTAGAGTAAAGATCTAGTCAAGACAGCTTATCCCTTTTCGAAATTCTGCTTGATCTTCTCTCATTGTGGTATCCATTATATCTTTAAGTCTATTCAAAATGACCTTGCAAAATACTTTTGACACAACTGATATTAAGGTTACTCCTCTCCAATTGTTACACTCACTAAGGTTGCTTTTTTTGGTATTTTAACAATGATTCTTTTTTTCCATTTAGAAGGGACCTTTTCTTCTTTCCAAATCTTATTAAACATTCTCTGTAGTTGTCTCATGTTGTCACTATTGATAGCTTTTAACATTTCAGCTGTTATTTCATCTTCACCTGCAGCTTTGTTGTTAGCCATTAAATTCACTGCTGTTTCAATTTCATGCAATGTAATTTCATCTAGGCTGACATTTAATTGTTGAGCTGGTAAGTCAGTTTCAACAAAAAGATTCATTCATTCCTTTGCATGTCCCTTGCGGAACCTTGCCTCCCAAACAGCACTCCTGTAGGCCTCTCGGTTGTGAGCAAGATGGCCTGCTGCTGCTGCATCCATTCCCAGATCATCAACGATGTCTTGCAGCCATCTTCGTTTCGGTCTTCCTCTTTTTCTTTTTCCCATTATGTATCCTTCCAATACGGTCTTCTCTAAATTATCATGACGTTTAATGTGGCCAAAATATTTAAGTTTTCTCTCTTTAATCCTCTTTACTAGCCAGCCTTCTTCAATATTAAGCTCTTGTAGTATAGATATATTTGTTCTTTTTTGTGTCCACGATATTTGGAGAACTCTTCTATAGCATTTACATTCAAAGGCATTTATGTGCTTCTCAGCTGTTTTGTTAAGTGTCCAGGTCTCACAGGCATATGTTGCGATGGGAAAGATGCATGCCCTTAAAAATCTTATTTTTGTGGTTCTGTCTGCTCCTCTCCACAGATTCTTTATTTGTTTTACTTTCTGAAGAGCAATAGATGTCCTCCTTTTAATTTCCCGCATTGTATCTCCATTATTAGTTAGTAGTGATCCAAGATATTCAAAACTCTCCACTTCTTCCAGTTTTTCCTCACTGATACATATTTCAGTTGCCTTGTTTGTTTTGTCAGTTGTCATCACTTTAGTTTTCTTTGCATTAAGATAGAGGTTCTGCTCTTCGCTGTTCTTGCGGACTGACATAATTAGTTTTTCCATTCCTTCTTGTGTTGTGGACAGCAATACTGTGTCATCAGCATATCTAATCTCTGGTATTTCATAACCTCCAACTGTTATGGCATCGTAATATTCTTTGTCTACATCTTCTCTAACATTCCTCATTATATTTTCAGTATACAAGTTAAATAAGTAGGGTGACAATATGCACCCCTGACGGACCCCTTGTTTTATGTCAAACCAAGTTGTTGTTTCACCATTTATTCTTACTGCTGCTTGTTGGTCTAAATACAGCAGTGATGTTAATTGTATCAAATGTGTTGGAAATCCCATTTTTTCCATTATTTCCCAAAGTTTCTGGTGTTGTACACAATCAAATGCCTTTGAGTAGTCTATAAAGGATAAATATAGATTCACATTAAACTCCCTGCATTTCTCTATTATTAATCTTAGATTGAATATATGATCTCTTGATCCTCTTCCTTGCCTGAAGCCAGCTTGGACCATATTGACTTCTTCTTCTATTTTCTTTCGAAGTCTACCCATTATGATTTTTAACAGAATTTTACTGGCATGACTAATCAGGGCAACAGTTCTGTAGTTGGTGCATAATTTCAGGTTACCCTTTTTTGGCAGTGGTATGAATACAGTTCTTTTCCATTCTTTTGGCCAAATACCTGAATGCCATATCTTTTTACATAGTGCATGATAGATTGTTGCACACTCCTTTCCTCCTGCTTTAATAAATTCAGCGGTTATCTCATCACATCCTGGTGATTTACCATTTTTCAGACTCTTTATTGCCCATAAAACTTCTTCCATTGTCGGCTCGGGTTCTTTCTCCTCCAATAATAATTCACACTGTTGATTTCTGCTTCCACAGTCGGTTGTTTCATACATTCTTTTGCAATATTCCTTCCATCTTTCCAGAATTTCCTCTGTCTCTGTCAGGGTATTCCCCATCTCATCACAAATTACATTTAGCTTAGGTGTGACATTTCTCGTCAATGTCTTCATTTCTTTAAACATTTCACTATCTCTTCCACACCTCTGATGTTCTTCTATTCTTTCACAACAATCTTGTATGTATTGTTTTTTGTCTTTTCTTATGTTTCTTCGTACTTCTTTTGTTAAAGTTGTATATTTATCTTTGTTGTTGTTTGTCACTCTCCATTGCGTCTTCATTTCTCTACATTGTTTTATCAGTTCTAGTGTACCTGCTGTGATCCATCTATTCTTTTGTGTTTTCTTTACTGGAACCATGTCTTTAGCTGTTGTTACTAAGATATCTTTGGCCTGCGTAGCCAATTCATCTGGTGTCATCTCTTCCTGTACAGCCATCAGGATTTCGAAACGGTTCTTCACTTCTATACCGTATTGTTCTGGTATATTTGTAAGGTCAAAGCGGAGTGGTCTTGATCCCATAACTATCTTTTTTATCTTTATCTTCATGTCTGCTATTAATAACTCATGGTCCGTGTCACAATAAGCACTTGGTAAAGTTTTTGCTGATGTTATGCTTGACCTCCACCTTCCCTGCACTAAAATGTAATCTATTTGATTCCTGGTTTTCCCATCAGGTGATGTCCATGTGTAAAGTCTTCTTGGATGTTGTTTAAAAAGTGTGTTAGCGATCATTAGCTCATTAAAAAAGATAGAGTAAGGAAAATGGGCAGAGACAAGAATGGAAGAAAGAAGGAGCAGCACATATAAATGAAGAACATACAACAATCCAATAAATATTTCAGCAAAAGCCTTTTTTCAAAGATCACATACAAAAACAAACACAACAGATAAAAACAACAGATAAAAAAATGTAGACAAAATAATGGATTGTTATATGTTCTTCATTTATACATGCCCATCTTACTTTCTGTCATTCTTGCTTCTGCTCACTTTCCTCACTCTTCTTTCTTTTTTTTTTTTGGTAAAATTGAACAATATATCTCTGTCTACTTCATTACTAAAACCAGTTCTACTGCAGTCATCATTTCTTTTATCTCTCAGATAAAGATAGCACCTGTGGGATGTGACGTTAATCCCAACATTTTCCTTAACCAGGATTAACAATTAAATGTTGTGGTCAGCATCACACTTGGCCGTCTTTATTTCCCTACTCCAAGAGCAGACGTGCCTATTTCTGCAGATGGGTAACTAGAACACCTCTGGTCAGATCTGAATCAGCGGTCTTGATGTGAAAGTCTTGCGCACTAACAACTTCACCACTGGCCTACTTCACACAGATTTCTAACGATAAACTTTACAGTTTTTATCAAGACTTAAATCTGTCTGCAGATATACATGAAAACAAATGCAGGGAGCATTCAGGTCAATTTTTATACTTCATTTTAAACAATTTTTTCAAAAAAGAAATGACGAAGCTTTCACACAGTTAAGTCATTTTGCAGATAAAAGGGATGCAGACTGCTGTAAAACTGGTTCAAATAATTATGGTAGATAGAATGTATGGTGCAGTTTTACAAAGCGGCAGAAGGAGTGAGTAAGTTAGAAAAAACTAATAGAAAATATGAGAGTAAGATGAGAATGTATAAAATGAAAAACATACAACATCCAATATTTCAGCGTGAGCCTTTTTCGAGGATTACATACACAAAACAAGACAAAACATATAACTAAACAAAAAATTTATCTTTGTGGCATCCTTCACTGCCTCTGCCAGTTGGCAGCTATTCATAACATGTTCTCTCGCCATATATCGTGGCAACAAGCCCTCACTCCTAAACCACAATATAGCTAGGACAGAGTTAAACTGGTACTCACGTACCACCCTTATAGTTTGGCAGTTAAGAACATACTATTTTGCCATCTCCATCTCCTCCAGACCGAGCCTGATACACGTGAACTCTTTGAGGAACCCACATTGGTGGCCTACAGACAGGACAAGAACCTCAGGGACCAAATAGTTCGAAATCACCTGAAGAAGATGACACTTTTTATGGTACCAGACGTTGCGGACGTCATGGATGCAACACTGTCCATTTGTTGTCGAGCCTAGCCAGATCTCCTTCCTTAAGTCCACGTTATCAGTTCAGGAGGCTTTCACTTGTACTTCACGCAATGTTATTTATGTGCAAATGTTGTGGTATGAAGTATATAGGGGAGACCGGTTTATGCTTGGGAGATCGTTTTCATCAACATCTTACCAACATTTCTAAGAGGGCTTGGACACCTGTGGCTAAACATTTTTGCCTTAGCAACCACAGGGGAAAACAGGACATTTCTGTTAATGCAATCTGCTCTTGTTCTGCTGATGTATGATCTTGGAGGATCCTAGAACAGTGCCTTATTTTCCAGGCTGGCTGTCTCACCCAATGTCTTCAGCTTTCTTTAACTTCTTTAGTTTTCCATTTTTTTCTGCTATTTATACTCTGCTTTCTTGTTTCTTTCTCCTAGCTTCCCTCCCCCTCCTTACCGCCATCTTCTCTTCTTCTCTGGTGGCCTATAGGTGTTTTTGCCCCTCCGGGTCTTGTTCTATTCACCAGTTTCATATTATTTCCCTGCCTCTCCCCATAACCCCTCCCCCCCAACACCTGTTTCTCTAGCAGGTTACAGATGTCTATTGCCCTTCCCCTTTTCTCCCCCCACCCTGTTTTTCTCTACCTCTTCTTTCCGAATGGCTTCAACTGCTTTCCTCTGTGGCCCCCCCCCCCCTCTCCCCATGGTTTCTATGCCTCGACTGATCTGAGGGACATGCATTCTTGTGTTCCTACTCTCTGGAGGATGCCACATAGATAAGTTTTTCATTCAGTTATATGTTTTGTCTTGTTTTGTGTATGTAATCCTCGAAAAAGGCTCATGTCAAAATATTGGACGTTATATGTTTTTCATTTATACATTCTCATCTTACTCTCATATTTTCTTTTCGTTTTTTCTCACTTATTCCTTCTGCCACCTTGTAAAACTGCACCATACACCAGTATCTACCTGAAGTAATTTTGCACTGTGCAATGGTTCTTACATCTTACATCATTCCCTTGCCATTAAACGTCATATAGGGCTCGCATGGTAGTTTGGAAAGTTTTCCTTTTTTTCGGCGAGCTTTTCAGTCTCATCAAGGATTTTATGCCTATGAAACTGGTCTCTCTTAACAATGTCCTCTTTAGAGTTTCATGTGGTTCACCTCTTTTTATTCACCCTGTTGTGTTCCACTTGATAGCTTGTTTTTGGGATTCTCTAACCATTTCTTCCTATCACAAACTGTTGTATGGTTAGCATTCCAAAACTAGTAGGCAAAGCACTTTAGAAGTGAGAGAAAGAAAAATGACAAGAAAATGACTCAAACTAAGGACTCAGGGAGAGCACCTGTCTGGTCATAAAAAATAATACACTACCCACACTGCCATCACACACTTCCTAGAGGTCAATCCTGTACAACTCTTAACATTAACAACAGAGTCTTATCTACTTGATTCACCACTCTTAACCTAACATAACTCTTAACCCAACATAAGCCATTCAAACAGCTTTTCAAAAAAACATTTTTCTTTAAATTGCTAGTCATGATCACACATAAATGCCTTTGAATGTAAATGTTACAGAAGAGTTCTTCAAATATCATGGACACAAAAAAGAACAAATATATCCATACTACAAGAATTTAATATTGAAGAAGGCTGGCTAGTAAAGAGGATTACACAGAGAAAACTGAAATATTTTGGGCACATTAAACGTCATGATAATCTAGAGAAAACCGTCTTGGAAGGGTACATAATGGGAAAAAGAAAGAGAGGAAGACCAAAGCGAAGATGGCTGCAAGACATTGTTGATGACCTGCAAATGGATGCATCAGCAGCAAGGGCATCTTGCTCACAACCGAGAGGCCTACAGGAGTGCTGTTGGGGGGGCAAAGTTCCACACAGGACATGCAAATGAATGAATGAGTCATGTTCTGTTCTGCAGTCAAGAGCTAATTTTAAACAACTGCAGTGGCCATGGACAGGCACAGACTACTGCCCTGTGAAACATGGTAGTAGCAAATTTTTATTATAAAAAATGTTTGTGTGTCAAAAATGTTGTCTGGCAGGTTAAGAGGTATACTGGACAATCAGCCTAAGGTGTATGGGCTTAAAAATCAACCAATCACTAGTTACCACCATAGCTGAACCAATCATTAAACTTACCACTGGTGTAAGAAGGTTAATGTGAACTTTGTGAGGTAAAACAAGGTCAACAGGACCTGTCTGAATCCAGACTGAACCTGTAGCTTCCAGCCGGAGCTGACGTCTTAAAAGATCTGGTATAATCACGTGACCTGGAAGTCATTTACAACAAGGTATTTTTAATTCAGGAATGTAAGAAGAACTGTGGAAACATTTGCAATGCATATAACAAAAACATTTACATTCATGGGTCTAGATTACATTTTAAAAATTTGTTTCCAGTGGGTTGGGAGCATCCAACAGCAGCTAAGACAGAGAAATGGATAAGTTTTCAGTACAGGACACTGTTTTTACGGGTAGGTTTTCAGTACAGGACACTGTTTTTATGGGTAGGTTTTCAGTACAGGACACTGTCTTTATGGGCAGGTTTTCAGTACAGGACACTGTCTTTATGGGCAGGTTTTCAGTACAGGACACTGTCTTTATGGGCATGTTTTCAGTACAAGACACTGTCTTTATGTATAAGTTTTTAGTACTGGACACTGTTTTTACAGGTAGGTTTTCAGTACAGGACACTGTCTTTATGGGCAGGTTTTCAGTACAGGACACTGTTTTTATGGGCAGGTTTTCAGTACAAGACACTGTCTTTATGTATAAGTTTTTAGTACTGGACACTGTTGTTATAGATAAGTTTTTGGTACAGGGCACTGTCTTTACGGGTATGTTTTCCATACAGGACACTGTCTTTATATGTATGTTTTCAGCACAAGACATTGCCTCTGTGGATATGTTGTCAAGTGGAAAACATTTTTGTAAGTAAGTTTTGAGTACAAGGAATACTTTTATAAAACCTAGAGATTGTAAAATCCTGAAAGGGGAAAATATTGTATGGACAATCTTTAAATTTGGAATGTAACAATTTCAACATTCTTCTGTGTTAATGCTTTTCAAACACATTACTTGAAAGCTTGAATCAATGTATGCTTTACAATCTGATACAAAAAATATTTTAAAAACTTGATTATTATTGTGAAAGGAAACTAAAGTTAAAAGAAAGTATAAGAGACAAAGATATAATCTGGCAATGCAAGTGAATTAGTTCAGTAAAATTCTGTAAGTGAAGAAATATTAAATACTCATCTAGTTGCCAGTCTTTTCAAGAGTGAAGGAAAATCATGATTAAAAGAAAAATCACAAAGAAGTGAAGCTGACAACATTAGAAGGATGGTGCCAAACAAGGTAGTGATCTACAAGTTCGACAACCAACGCATATGCTCACCATGCAACAATGGCTGGTTGCTCAATACCTGGTCTGCTGCTTTCTGCCACACATCATCTGTCAATCCTGCCTTTCTATCAATTGCCACCACCCTGACGTAACAACTTGCGTTGATGTTCGTTGGATTCCCAGAACCTGCACCCGAGGTAACATTATCTACACTTTCTGTTGCCTCTATCTGCGTGAGCTCTGCTGTGGTGCCTGACACCTTCATCTTTCTGCCATCTTTCATGGCTGCTGCAGATTTTTCTTGAGGTGAAGGGAGTCTCTGAAGTTTGGCAATGAAATTATTCGGCAGCCGAGGCAAGTAAGGATGTACGAGTCTTTCACTCCGTGTATGCTCAGCATCAACATACACAGTTGAGGGTTGAAAAACCTCAAGTGGAATGTTGTATGTTTTATGTTCATCCAACTTCTGCTCAAATGATGGTTTTTGGACAGTACTTCTGAAACTAAACATAGACATAATCTGCCTGTTGACATCCTTCTTGCTAAAGGAGAAATAATCCTCCAGTTTACAGCTTAGGGCCATGGGCTGGACTCTGAGGACTCCGTTCCTAGAGGGCAGATCTTGTGTGGAGAAGTCCATGACAGATCCTTTGTCTGAATCTGAGAGATTGTCTGGTACATCCTTCTTCTCTCCCCTGAATGGGAAAATGTATCTAACAAAGATATAGAAAGAAATCAATCATTAATTGACATTTTATAAAGGGGAGTATAAATATTGAGCTATCATGACTGGACAGTTCATTAAAGGACATGTAGAAAATAAGATGAAAAGTAACAGACAAGATGAAGAGTGCAGAAGACCAGTTTGAAAGACACACTGATTCACAAACTGGTGATATTGCTTCTTCTTCTTCCTTCTAACAACAAACCTGTGGTATCTGGAACAAATCCTGTAATGCTTACTGAACCACAGATATCATATTTGATGAAGATTTGGCTACTTTGGCTTTCTTTGAAGTCCAGAATGGACCAAAGATGGAGGCTCTTTGGCAGCTTCCACCACCATGGGGATCATGCTAAGCCCTACTCTGGCGGCTTCCACCACCATGGGGATCATGCTAAGCCCTACTCTGGCGGCTTCCACCACCATGGGGATCATGCTAAGCCCTACTCTGACAGCTTCCACCACCATGGGGATCATGCTAAGCCCTACTCTGGCAGCTTCCACCACCATGGGGATCATGCTAAGCCCTACTCTGGCGGCTTCCACCACCATGGGGATCATGCTAAGCCCTACTCTGGCGGCTTCCACCACCATGGGGATCATGCTAAGCCCTACTCTGGCAGCTTCCACCACCATGGGGATCATGCTAAGCCCTACTCTGGCAGCTTCCACCACCATGGGGATCATGCTAAGCCCTACTCTGACAGCTTCCACCACCATGGGGATCATGCTAAGCCCTACTCTGGCAGCTTCCACCACCATGGGGATCATGCTAAGCCCTACTCTGGCGGCTTCCACCACCATGGGGATCATGCTAAGCCCTACTCTGGCGGCTTCCACCACCATGGGGATCATGCTAAGCCCTACTCTGGCGGCTTCCACCACCATGGGGATCATGCTAAGCCCTACTCTGGCGGCTTCCACCACCATGGGGATCATGCTAAGCCCTACTCTGGCGGCTTCCACCACCATGGGGATCATGCTAAGCCCTACTCTGGCGGCTTCCACCACCATGGGGATCATGCTAAGCCCTACTCTGGCGGCTTCCACCACCATGGGGATCATGCTAAGCCCTACTCTGGCGGCTTCCACCACCATGGGGATCATGCTAAGCCCTACTCTGGCGGCTTCCACCACCATGGGGATCATGCTAAGCCCTACTCTGGCGGCTTCCACCACCATGGGGATCATGCTAAGCCCTACTCTGGCAGCTTCCACCACCATGGGGATCATGCTAAGCCCTACTCTGACAGCTTCCACCACCATGGGGATCATGCTAAGCCCTACTCTGACAGCTTCCACCACCATGGGGATCATGCTAAGCCCTACTCTGGCAGCTTCCACCACCATGGGGATCATGCTAAGCCCTACTCTGGCAGCCCAGGCTGAATAAAGAAAATCAGCTGTTACTAGGATCACTACTGAGAAGTAGGATACACTTTTAACCAGCTCCAAGAACTGTGCCAACCCTTTATAAACACTTTTGTTCTTTCACAACTTGCTGGAAACCTGAGTTAGTATTCAAGTGCTCATGTACTACAAAGTCCTACAATGCTAACGATCAACGGCATGCTGGTTTGTGAAGCTGATATCTCGGTTACAGTATATGAAATGAGTAGATAAACTGCAGAAGTGATGAATTTGTGAACATGTCATCATATGAAGATGTAATTTACTCAGATTTATCCAGATAATCTTTTTTTTTTCCTCATGTTTATCCAGAAACATTTTTATTTGTTTAATTCTAGTTTATCCAGAAAGGATATCTTTGTACAGATTTATCAAATTATCATGCAGTTCCATAATCAGAAGACAAAGATGATCAATACATAAAGGAGACCACAAAGACCACTGAATGATAATTACAATCTTTTCACACAGAAATAAACATTTCATCATTTTCCATCTCAGAACAGGACACAGCCAACTCCAAAAGTAAACATATGTGAAGTTTAAGGTCAGCGACTCTGCCCTAAACGGTGACCTTTCTTCTTCTTCTTCTGCTGCCCTACTCTGGCACCCCAGGCTGAATAAAGAAAATTGACAGTTACTAGGACCACTATTGAGAAGCAGGATAAGCTCTTAACCAGCTCCAAGAACTGTGCCAACCCGCCAACCCTTTATAAACACTTTCATTCTTTCACAAGTTTTTGCCCAGCCAGGACATGTCTTCCAAAACTAAACCAATTATGAAAAACAAAACCAAAAAAAAAAAAATAATCTACTGGCCCCATGAAATGGCTCAATAAGCCAAGCTCTGCATATCTATATAGGCACTACTATTAAATTCAGACAAAAGGCAGAACTAAGGATGCAAATGTACACACAAAAAAGAGGAAGAATTCATTAGTTAAAAAAATGTATCATACACACCAAACAAGCACGATGTTGAGCAAAGTGAGACACTGGAAAAGACTATGTTTATCAAAGTAAACAAAAAGCTGGGCAAGACCCTTCCTATCTCTCCATGCTGCTCCTAATAATTCTATCATAAGTTTCTAATTCACTGTCACAAAAGGACACGCGATAAAATCTGTTTTCCCTAAAAATATGAAATAACCAGCACAAATTGCTTTGGGAAATAATGGAAAAAAATGGGATTTCCAACACATATGACACAACTAACATCACTGCTGTATCTAGACCAACAAGCAGCAGTAAGAATAAATGGTGAAACAACAACCTGGTTTGACATAAAACAAGGGGTCCGTCAGGGGTGCATATTGTCACCCTACTTATTTAACTTGTATACTGAAAATATAATGAGGAATGTTAGAGAAGATGTAGACAAAGAATATTATGATGCCATAACAATTGGAGGTTATGAAATACCAGAGATTAGATATGCTGATGACACAGTATTACTGTCCACAACATAAAAAGGAATGGAAAAACTAATTATGTCAGTCCATAAGAACAGCGAAGAGCAAAACCTCTATCTTAATGTGAAGAAAACTAAATTGATGACAAATGACAAAACAAACAAGGCAGCTAAAATATGCATCAATGAGGAAAAATGAAGAAGTGGAGAGTTTTGAATATCTTGGATCACTACTAATTAATAATGGAGATACAATGAGGGAAATTAAAAGAAGGACATCCATCGCTCTTTAGAAAGTAAAACAATTAAGTAATCTGTGGAGAGGAGCAGACAGAACCACAAAAATAAGATTTTTAAGGGCATGCATCTCTCCCATCACAACATATGCCTGTGAGACCTGGACACTTAACAAAACAGCTGAGAAACACATAAATGACTTTGAATGTAAATGCTACAGAAGAGTTCTTCAAATATCATGGACACAAAAAAGAACAAATATATCTATACTACGAGAACTTAATATTGAAGAAGGCTGGCTAGTAAAGAGGATTAATGAGAGAGAACTTAAATATTTTGGACACATTAAACGTCATGATAATCTAGAGAAGACCGTCTTGGAAGGGTACATAATGGGAAAAAGAAAGAGAAGAAGACCAAGGCGAAGATGGCTGCAAGACATCATTGATGATCTACAAATGGATGCATCAGCAGCAGGCCATCTTGCTCACAACCGAGAGGCCTACAGGAGTGCTATTAGGGAGACAAAGTTCCGCAAGGGACATGCAAATGAATGAATGAATGAGTACAAATTGGTACCAACTTCATAACACTTTCCATTAGTGAAGACTGTCGCTGAACCATAGGACGAAAAATAGGTCCTTTTTCAACCGACGCATTACTGCTGTAATTCAGACTCTTCAGCCGAGGTGCTCCAAATCTCCTTATACTGGTTCTTGGACTTTTCATGGGACTCCGAATGGCTGGTTTAGGTTCAAGTATATCCATATTGTCATACTCTGATGAGGATGTAAGCTGTTCGGTGCGGTTCTGGGCTGGTGAACCTTGATAGTATTTAATGGAATTCATAGCAGAATTATTCAAACTGTAATAATAATGACTCTGATGATCTGGTTTTCAGCTGGTTATATATAAGGATGTTTTGTTTCTACCTTTTCTGTAGCCCCTGAAGAAAGTGATTTGCCAAAATATTGGTTGTGGTTGTTATCTCTGCATCTGTGTGAATTTTTGTTTCTCATTAATGATATATGTTGTTCTAAAAAACTGCAACACATGCACTGATTTGTCTCTTGTTAACAGTAAATTTTTAAAGGCAATACCTTGTCAAATTTACTGTCCACCATTATGAACTAAATTTAATTATGATATAAAAATGGAAATGAACAAATGTTAAATACCTGTCTTCTGTCTTCTCCCCAGAGCAGTTGACCAGTTTTTTTTTTTGGGTCTCTCTTTTTATGTGAATCTGGCAAAGCTGCTTCCTGTCCTTCCTGTCCTTACATAATGATGTCTGCTCAAACATCTGTGATTCTGCAATCATCTTGCTCTTTTTCCATTAAATATGGTTTATGTACATTATTATGCTCTTGGTGTGACCTCCTTGTTCATCTACTGCACTCACCCTCAAAAGAGCTTTGCTTGCATTGTGTCACAGCTTGCAGCGTATATCTGCACCTTTCAACCTGACACACCTGTCTTCAGCATGGCTTAATTTTGTGACCAAGTTTCCTTGACATGATCAGTGTGCTCAGTTTGACTCTAATGTCTTCCATCATTTACTTTTTTGATACTTTTGCTTTTCCATTACTTCTTTGTCTTAATGCCTATCCTCGGAAAGTCTTCTCACCTTTCTGTACATACACATTCTATGGGCTTCACTTTTCTTTTCCTTGTTAAAAGAAATGAAGTTTACAAAAGAGTGATTTCAACATTTTTCATAATTTCATAACTTTGTTTATGATGTTTCATAACTTTGTTTATGAGGTTTCATAAATGTCCTAAGAATAACAGGCTACCCAAAGAATACTGTGAAAGTGAAACTGAAAAATAAAGAAAAAACAATAAGACTGCTTCATGAGGACTAGGAGGAGTGGAGGGCCATGATACCAGAGAAGCAGAAATGGAAAATACTTGACAAATGGTTGAAAATGTTGACCTAAATCATATATAACAAAGGTCAGTATGGAGAAAATGACACTAGACGAGGCAATATGGTGGAAATAGTCAAGAAAGAAGGGAGGGGGAGGAATGTGGTACTCGAGCTGAATGAGACAGAGGCCAGTGACCCATAGCTGGCTGCACCAGGTTTTGCAAACCATAACTGATCAAGACCTTATTCTGTCTCCCAGTGGTGTCCCTGTAAACAGACGGTAGTCTGGTCAAGTGAGTAAGGATGCAACAGGAAGGTATAAATCCAGTTCTAAAAATACAGCAAGTAGAAGACAGATACATCAGGCTTTGAAAGCTGTATAAAGGAGACACAATGCAGCCGATGCCCTTTTGAGGGCAAACACAGAACACATCAAGGAAAATGGTGTGATGGAAGTAATTAGATGAAAATACTGGACAAATGGACAAAAAAATAGCAAAAATTAAAAAAAAAAAAAAAAAAAGAAGAAAAACACAGACAGTAATGACCATTTATTTTGTCTCTTGTAAGTTTTTCAAAGATGTAAATGCTGACAACATCAAGCAAAGTTTATAACTTACTGGACTGATACTGCAGTGACGACCTTGAAGACACAGGAAGAGATGATGGCGGCTGACTGTCTCGAACTTTGGGGGCAACAACAACTTCTGTATTGTTCTCCAGGATCACACATGATACAGCAGGTTCTACCTCACCTGATTAAGAATTATGGTCACAAATGAAAAAAAAAAATTTCCTTCAAGCAAATCTAACACTTTTGCTTGTGCATATGCAGACAGATTATCTCTCTCTCTCTCTCACACACACATGCACACACCATATATATACTGTGCATATAGCTACTTTCAGTGTTCAAAAAAGTAATTTATTTCACTGAGAGTTCACTGTTGTTATCAGCCTCATTAATTTGTTCAGCGCTTGATGTTCACAGCTAGCAGAACTAGTCTATCCCCTTAATCTCTTTTATTCTCTTTACATTTGGCTCCTTTTATCTCAATTTTTAATCTTCTCTTTATGCTTCTTTTCATTATTCTGTCTTTTTATATAAAAACTCTAATCATTTCCTTATCATCCGGGTCTACTTCTCTCATCTCTGCTCTATGTTTTACCATTCTAGATCTGTTCTTAACCCCTGCAGTGTTCTCCTCAAGTTTATCTCATGCAGGCTGTTGCTCATACAGCATTATCCCTAAGTTAACTCACCAATTACATACAGACGCACTTTCATAGCATTATCCTGAGTTTTCTCACTTCATCATAAAATAAACATGGCTGACCTAGTAATCAGATGTCATGTGAGGCTATTGGAACAACAAATTCAACAAGCGAGTCAAGCTAAATATAGCCATATTGTTATGTTACACTGCACACTTTGAGAACAATGGCTGGTTGCAGTAAACATGTTCACTTTAGAGACAGTGAGGACTTGTTGCACGATGGTACCAATGTTTCTACTTACATATACAGCAGACAATTTAGATTCTATGAGTGAGAATGATGTTTATGATAATGATGACAACACAGAAACTTGAAACTGCACCTGAATTTGTGTGAGCCAGGCTGGCATTCAGATTCACAGGAAAATGCAATATTTTTACAAGAAGGGTAAAGAGACACTGCTTTACAGTTTATCAGATAAAGAAAAACTATTCACTTGGACATCAGATCATCATATCATCATCATTGCTACCAGCTTCTTCATCATTATCATGAGCCCATGTCAAGAAACTGTAACTGTCATTACCACAAACATAATCATTATCATTTGCAACCACCTTACTGCCATCATCATTATACCACCATAACCATCATCATCACTTGCCACCATTTTCACCATCATTATACATCTATGTCAAGAAATGCTTCTTTTATTTCTGCACAATAAATCCTTACTTTGTATTTATAGCTGTTGTGCATTCTCAGTCATTTGCATCTCACTTGCAGAACTTTACCTCCCTAACAGCTCTCCTGTAGGCCTCTCGGTTGTAAGCAAGATGCCTTGCTGCTGATGCATCCATTTGCAGTTATCAACGATGACTTGCAGATTATCAATGATGATTTGCAGCCATCTTCGCCTTGGTCTTCCTCTCTCTTTTTTTTCCCCCATTATGTACCCTTCAAAGACTGTCTTCTCTAAATTATCATGACGTTTAATGTGTCCAAAATATTTAAGTTTTCTCTGTTGTGCCTTCTACTCAGTCTTTTTTTGTTTTTTTTTTCTTATTGTGAAAATGATCAGCCTTGGGTGAGTAATGTGTTTTTTTTTTTAAATAACCCTAAAGGGTTAATTTTATATTTATGGCATTGCCTCTCTTCATTACCTTTTCAGGTAATCCTCATTTCTGTTCTTATCTTTCTGATCCACTTCTTTTATTTTTATTCTTCATGTTTATTCTGTTCCTGTTCTGACTGACAAGCATCATTTCTGTTCTTTAGTTCCACTCCTCTTCATTATTTTCTTTTTTCTCAAGTCTGCCTCTTTTTATCTCAGTAGTCCAACAAAATCAAAATAATGGAATTTTTACATTCCTTTTAACTTTGTCAAGCTACTCAATGCAAGACGGTTTAATTATTTGCTCATTTTCACATATTAAGTACCGAAAGCACAATTACTTAATAAATGAATCTAACAATTTATACTACTCTGGAAGCAATAAATCAATGTAACAGCTGACTTTATCTCTTAAACTAATGTTTATCTGCAGAATATGAAGCAGAAAATTGATAACTGGCCAGGAAATAACTTACGGACTTTCAAGTAAACAAAAATGGACTGTTGAATCCAAACTGGCAAAACCTGTCCTGGCCACACTACGCGAACCTGGTCTAAGAGAACTGCTTCCACACGCCCTGCATTCTTTTCCTGCCAGGATATAATGTAGAAAAACTACTTATGAGACAAATACCGGAAGAATATACATTAAAACTCATCTACTGTAATAAAAAATACATGAAGTAACCCAGCAAAAAATGATGGGAGACCTAAGCAATGAAGCAAAACAATATACACACTAAATCTACTTCCCCTCCTGTTCTGACACTGTGACAACAGTGGAGGATAACTCTGACAATTTAGAAAATTTTAGCAAATTATAGTTTTTGATACGTGGCTGGAAAACGACCTTACCATATGAAGAAGAATCCTACAGAACTGAGCTACATCATGTGAGTGGGAATGAGTGTTTGTGTTAGACTTGAAGATATATATATATATACACACACACACACACACTTGAACCTGAAGAACGGCCATGCTCTGCCTCTGACCTAGAGATGGACCTCCTTGCACTCAGGACACTCCCATATGTGCTTGCCCTTTAACCTCAGTGTTGTTCATAGTAGCGTATGTTGGGTGCCAATTTATATAATAATAATAAATTATATAATAAATGTCCTAGAAGATCATAAAGGTGAAGATCACAAAAATCACAAGTCTGCTGTTCTGGAGAGATAAATGAAGGAGGCAAACTCAATTCTAATGAAGTTATATTGATTGATTGATTGACATTCCTTTAGGGCCAACATTGGCACATAAGGCGGAAATCATATCTTTCCATGTCTGACGACTTGCCGCTGCCTGCTGTAGGTTTTGGATGGACTTGAATCCCAAAGCTGTACTCTCTCTAGTGATGGTTCTACGTAGAGTCTCCCTTGGCCTGCCAAGTTATATAATGAAGTTATATACAGGATAACAAAATCCATTCTGACAAATTTACCGGTATTTCTAACAAAAGCACAAAGAGGACATCAAACATTCACCCTGGTGCACTTACTAGTATTTCCCAGTCATCCGGAGTCAAAGGTTCCACACTGATACGTTCAGCTGTCGGAACTGTTGACTTTATTCTCCTTAACGGCAACTGCAAAGTCAAAAGTTATAACGATTTTAACATTACTGTTACAGCTCATATTTCATTTTATCACACTCTATTTTAGCAATTTTCACAGAAACTGGTTATCTGTATTTTAGCAATCTCTGTTCATCTAAAGAAATTAGACTCTTTTGAAAACAAATGCCTCAGGAAAATACTCTGTTTAAAATGGAACGAATTCAAGAACAATGCAGAGATAAGACAGATGAGCAAACAACCTTTCTCATGGGTGATCAGAAAAAAGAAGATGGATATATGTCGGTTATGTGATCAGAAGAAACAATCAGAGGATCCCCAAACAAGCTATCAAGTGGAACACAATAGACTGAAGAAAAAGAGATCAACCACGTGAAACTCTAAAGAGGACATTGTTAAGAGAGACCAGCTCAATGGGCATAACATCCCTTGATGAGACTGAAAAACTTACCGAAGACACGAAATCTTGGTGAACTACCAATAGGGCCCTATGTGACATTTAGTGGCACAGGAAGGCTGTAAGTATGTAAGTTTATCTAACCTATATAATGAAAATTCAGAATCAGAGTACTGAAAACAGAACAGAGATATATATTTATTCCTGACGCTAAACAACTGAGTGATAGCATGAAATCAATCTTGATTTCTGAAGGGCATCCACAAGAACATGGGCAAATGTCCTCAGAGTGAGCTGCTATGAAAAGCTTCTTTACAAGCTCCTCTATGGTCAGATGAACAAAAGTCATTCAGTTACTAATTCTGAAAATCATGTGAATGCATATAGCATATATACCTGCAGAAGCTGGAATCATTACTTATTAACAAACACACGTGGCATACGGCAATGTAATGAGAACATCTCCAAAGACTTTGAAATATTTGTAATAGTGGTATAAATAATTTTAAAAGCAGAATAATAACTGAAGTATTAAATACTTTTAAAAATGAAATATTATCCTGTTGTTAAGACATCAATACATCAGCTTTTGGAAGAATATCCCAGTCATCCTCCATATACTAGCAGTCATATGCAAAGTGTCCTGTACTGCAAGGAGACATTCTTTCCTTCACAGACAATTCCCTATAACAAGTGCATTTTTTTTTCCAGCTAAATTAATTGAAGTATGCTGGATGTGCACTAGATGTCAGTCTCTTTGTACTGGACTATCACCGTTATTCTCTTGTACTCTGCTTTGGATGATTCTCCTACACTAGCACTGAAAAGCTAAGAATGTACCAAGTTAAAAGACACACACCTTGAAATAAAACAAAAGATGTGGAGATGGACAGATGACAAAAGATCAGACAACCAAGATATGTAAAATAAAGAACCAGACAGGTTGTACACCTGAGTCATGGGGAGATAAACATTCAGGTACGGTTAGAAAACAGAAACAGGTGAATCTTCATCCCTGCTTTATACGTTTCTGTGTATGATGAGCACTAAAGTGCGAATTTCACAACAATGCCTGTGTGGTTACAGTACCTACCGGCTCTCCTTCTTGAAGGCCAAGTTTGCTGGCATACCATTTATTAATCTGAATGCAGTCTCCAGAGCGAAGTTCAACACCTTTTCCTAGAACACTGAGGAATGCCTTCTGTCCACTGGCTAAGTCAGCCTCATACACAATCTTGACAGATAAAATGCAGACAGGTAATCTTTAGAATGTTCGCACACAATAACTCACAATCTTTACTTATTCTTATAATTTTTTTTTAAACTAAAAGATGTGCCATAGGATTTAACTAAAACTGGATATTTTCTGTAACTGAATGTTTGACATTCCCTGTACTTGTTGCTATGTAAAACTGAAAGAACTATACAGTGAACTAACAAACTCAGCTGCTAATTCCTGGATGATTTTAACATCACTTGAAAATGTACCAACAGCAAGGTACACTGGCACGTTGTGGACATCATTATTCAAGTAGCACAGTCAGCCTCATGAAGCAGTTTTACAGACCTTTAGGGCTCATGACCCAGAGAAGCACACCCCTCCTTAGAGCATCAGAAGATTAAAGGATTAAGTGCCTGGCTGAAGACAGGCACTTATCAGAGAAACTCCTGTTCTGCTCTCTACAACTCAGTTCTTCATGCATAAAAAAGAAATGCAACAAAAGGGTCCCTCATGCGCATAGTGAGTTGCCAAAAGCTGTTGTTGATCATTCCTCTTCATTTTGTGCAGTGGCTGGTAATTTTAATCAGACCGATTTTTTTTCATGTGCCGCCACTTGCTCAGCATATTCTGATTTTTTTGTTGTTTTCTTTCTCATTCATCTTTTTAAATAATACCCTATTCCTTTCCTCCACTTCCCTTCCCTACAAACACCATGTGACCAATAAGCAACTTAGTGTTCCTCACTCTGCAGGGAGATTGTCTTTATTTTCAGAGATGTTCCCTCGACAGAAGTGACACCTACTTTTACAGTTGGACTTACTGGATAGGGAGCTTAGTGGATATCCAACCCATAACATTTGCATGAGAATATAGTTCCCATCTGACTGAACTACTCCCTATCTTACATGAATGTACAACATTAAGAGGTGGTCAGGGAAAAAAAAAAGGGTTGAATGTAATATCCAGGTAAGAAGCAGTGGAAGCTGGATATTTGCTGTGCAAACCAATCCAAGAGAACTTATATCTTATATCCTTCCCGTGCCGTTAAACGTCACATAGGGCTCGCAAAGTAGTTCGCCAACTTTTCCTGTCTTCGGCGAGTCTTTCAACCTCATCAAAGGATTTTATGCCTGTTAATTTGGCCTCTCTTAATAATGTCCTCTTCAGAGTTTCACGCGGTCTGCTTCTTTTTCTTCAGCCTGTTGTGTTTCATTTGATAGCTTGTTCCAAGAGAACTGGCACAGGATTATGATGACGATGATGAAGAACAAAGACACATAAACTTATTTGACTCACATAAATCTATTAGATCAACACAAACCTATTTGATCCACATAAACCTGTTTTAAATAAACTAGCAAGGAAAGATTCAATGGTGCCTAAAACTGGTAGATGAAATTTAAAGAAATGACACTAATTGAATTGGAAATATGATAAAGTGACCAAATGTCCTGCAATATATGTGACAGTCCCGTATTTTAACGATTTATTCTGGGAAGTGTATTACTTTGGCCAGGACGCCTAAATCTATCCCAAAAGCCCCATACTCTCATCTTTCATCACTGCAATGTCGGAAAAACCCAGATATTTAAAAAAATTATCTTTGTGGTAATATCGCTATTGTGAAGAGAATTTACCATGTAAAGAAGATGTAGGCCTGATTAGTACATTTGTAAGTAGCTACAAACCATGCTCGCTGATTAAAATTTTGAATTAAAAGTAAATTGTATGTCCCTACTCATCCGATATCCCCCTCCCCCCGATACACATACACGTTTGGTTATGTGTCCTGTATCGAAAAGTTGATCGGTTTATTAAAAAAAAAGGTCGCCAAAAGCTATGAGAAAAGTGTTTAAACGTCTTCATAAACTATGGATTTAACCAATTTTTAACACTCAAATAAGAATTCCTCGTTACTTCATCATACACATACATCTAATCGTAGATATAATACGACTACTGTTCTAAACAGAATCATTAGCTCTTTAACTGTTTATAAAAATAGCAATCATTTGTTACATTCGTAACTTACCACTTCATCTCTACTCGTTCTTGACGTGCGTCCGAAACTGCCTTGATACGATTCAACAAGGACAATAAGGCAGTGTCTTTCATTTCCGTATTTAAGAATAGTAGTAACTGAGTCCATATCTCAGTGAACTTGAGTCATGAGCAAGCTAAACAAACAAGAAGCAAATCATTTTCTCTGGAAAACAAGAGAACCGGAAATTCTCGCTGCCCCGCAGAAAATGTGGAATCAAACAAGCGGGTTGAAGTGGTCAATATATTCCTATACACATGTTTACATTGTCAAGTAATAATATTTGAAGATCATAATTTGTTCATAATGTCGCATCGTGTGGTATGTCATAAATGGCAGTATCATGAGCTCCGCAAACCAAAGCTGGTCAAAATCCTGTTCAAACTGTTGCTGTGATACATCAAACACCTAGTCAATGGACTGTTGTAATATAACAAATAGTTTGGCAACAGGTTGATACATAACCACATAACCAAAGTGCTGTGATACATCAACCATCTATCTAAAATTTTTGCGATGTGTCAGCCACCAAGCCAATGTGTTGTGATATATCAGTCACCCAGACAATGTGTTATGATATATCAGCCACCAAGCCAATGTGTTGTGATATATCAGTCACTCAGACAATGTGTTGCGATATATCAGCCACCAAGCCAATGTGTTGTGATATATCAACCGCCCAGACAATGTGTTGTGATATATCAACCACCCAGTTGAAATGTGATACATCAACCACGTAACCAAACTCACAAAGGGACACGAAGACACTCTGTCTTCTATCTATTTCTTGATGTTGTCCACTCATCAATGCATCTTGTACACTCTCAAATACGTTTGTTGTTCATCTAAAATATTCACCAGATTTAAATCTATAACCGATTCACATGACAACCACCAAAGAATTATGGGAATGACCTATTTGACAACGTACAAGAAAGAGCGCACTGACTAAGATTGTCAGATTCTGATGTTTCTTGTCTTGTCTTGTCTTGTCTTGTCTTGTCTTGTTTTCAGTGTAGACGTCTTGACAGAACTCAGCGATTTGCTTCACATAATGGGACAGATAAGTTTCTGTAGTTTCCTCCATCTCATCCGTGGGCGGTATCGCACAGCTTCTTACAGTTCTTCGTTTGAATGCCTTCCTATTGTCTGGTAGTAGTCGCGTAACATGGCCAAACTATTTGACTTGTTGTTTCTGTGGTATACTATCTGGCAGTAGTCGTGTAACGTGGACATTCCATGTAACTATTTATTTCATTCTTATTTCAGTTATTCTTATTCTGCTTTGAAACGATGGGAACGCCGTGTTTTTTGGTGAGTCTTGGACTTTGGGAAAGGAACTGAATCGCTCCTGTGTCTCTTATTCCTCTGAATTATCGCAGGTGCTGCGAAGTGCATCCACCATCCTGACATTATCCTTCGCAACGGGAGATTGCGGCTCTTACGACTTGTCCGATATGCAGTAACGATAACTTTTAAACCTTTTAGTGTTTTAACATTTCTTTTTTTCACTTAAATACGTGTTTGTAACTAGTTTTAGGAATACATACCAATAACGACCCCCCCCCTTCTCTCTCTCCCCCACTTTCTCTCTCTCTCTCCTTGTTGACAGGCGTAGGATATCATGCCCTTCCACAACCTTTTGTGCATCTCAACAGGCATGTCTCTGAGCGTTTCTCCTGCCAGGATGCCAAACCATCAAACATTTTTTCTCTCTGTCTATCTCTGTCTCTTTTATCTTCGATCTTCCCTGTCGTCATTACGTGCTCTAGACCGCCTCTCCTCCAAACATACCCCATAGGTTTGGATGGTCGTTTTCTTATTTTACTTTACTTTATTCTTCCTTTTCGATGGGAGACACAGTTGGCGTCTTTGGGCCTTATGAGTGGCCTCAGTGATGTTCGTGCCGTAATTCGTGAGTGTTTCTACTAACTCCATCTGTCCATCTTTACCGGGGTCTTCCTGTTGACCCGTGTCCTCTAGTTCTTCGGCTGATGGCCCTCACTCTCTCTCTCTCTCTTTCTTTCTCTCTCTCTCTCTCTCTCTCTCTGTATGTGTGTGAGAGAGAAAGAAAGAGAGAGAGAGAGAGAGTGAAATTCTCAGTAAGTGGCCAAACCGTTTAACTCTTTGTTTCTCTGTTACTGTAGGAATGGTACCTGTTACTTTTACTGTACCTGTTAGTTGTCTTGTTATCATTTCTTGTCTTATCCCTCGCAGCGTCGTTTGCTGCTTCTATTAGGCATCTCATTTCTCAATGTCAATAGTAGATATTTTAGTTTGGTGTTTCTTGGTTCGTGCCCGTGTTTGGCATTGGTAGCTTGCGGACACGTGTCCTTTCTTTTATCTTCGTTATCATTTTTTGTTTGTTTGTTTGTTTGTTTGTTTGTTTTTGCCTCTTTCAATAACTTCCTTGTTCGATTTTCTAGCTGCCCATGGTACCTTCAGCATTCTTCTTAAGAACCGCATTTCAGCTGATTCCAGCCTTCTAAACCCATTGAAATCGTCACAAGTCCTATCGGTACAAGGTCAATTTTATTATATATATATAAAACAACGAGGCTTTAGTACGGTAAAGTAAGAGAACACAGTTTTGTAGGATTAGACCTTGAAAACAATCGTAGACAAAGCACTTTAGTGAGGCGTAAGAGAAAGAAAAAATCACAAGAGAATTACCTGGGATTCGAACCACGGACTCCGGTAGGACGAGCAGCCGTCTAGCCACGAGAGAACAGCGTACTAATCGACTGCGCTAACTAGCACCTCCAAAAAAATCTTGTGATTTTCTTTCTCTCAAGTCTCACTAAAGTGCTATGTCCACGATTTTTTCCAGGTCTGGTTCCCGCAACCCCCGAAGGGGGTATGGGAACCAGATTATGGGACCGATATCTAACCAGAATTTTTTTTTGTTTTCCTGCCTGTAATTTTTAATGTCCCTGCGCTATCAACTTCCAATAAAGCTTTGACACAGGATTAAGAAAAGAGTTATTCCCCCTGCATGAAGTAGTAAAGCGGTCATAGCCACTGTAAGATGTGGGTCCGGTCTAATTATCCGATCTAACCTTTTCTAGTAGAGTTTCCGTGTGTGATCACCAGGTCTGGCTAACTGTGTCAGTAAAACCAGCATCATCATGTTGCTGAATGCAGGGATGAGAGGGTGGTGGTGAAAGTATCGACATTTACAAATTTGTTCCGTCTCGTTGTGTGTTGTACAATACTTGTACTAGATCGTTGCTGAATGCATGCCTTTGTGTGTGTTTGTTTGCGACAGAGAGAGAGAGGTAAAGAGTGAGAGATAGAAAGTAAAAGTGAGCGTGAGAGAGGTAAAGTGAGGGGTAAAGTGAGAGAACAAGAGAACGATATTTATTCTCGACGGACGAAGAACTGGGCCCACAGGTCCGTCTGATGTTCCTCCCCTCATCTCTCATCTTTCATTCCTACCAAACATTCCATTTAGTACAGCTGTAACATTTGCTTTTAAAAAGGAGAGATGGACAGACAGAGTGAGAGAGAAATAAAGTGTGCGTGGAAGAGATAGATGAGAGAGAAATAAGTGTAGATAGAGAGTGAGAGAGAAATAAAGTATGCCTGAGAAAGAGACAGAGAGTGAGAGATAAATAAGTGTGTGCGGAAGAGATAGATAGAGAGTGAGAGAAACAGAGTATGTCTGAGAGAGAAAGAGATATGGACTGAGAGAGGAATAAAATGCGTGAGACCGATAGATAGATAGATAGATAGATAGATAGATAGATAGATAGATAGATAGATAGATAGATAGATAGATAGATGGGCATGTAGGTACTGTGTGTAAGAGACGTAGATAGAGTGAGAAAAAGAATGTGAGGAGAGAGAAAGAGAGAGTAAGAGACAAACAGAGTGAAAGAGAAATAAGAGAGAGAGAGAGAGAGAAATAAAAAAGTGAGAAAGAGACTAAGAGAGAGAGAGAGTCAGAAAGAGATAGAGAGACACGAAGAGAGAGTGAGAAAGAGAGAGAGAGACAGGGACAGAGAGAGAGTGAGGAGACAAGGATAGAGAGAGATTGTGTGATAAGCTGAAAGTGTTTGCGTGTATGTGTATGTGCGTGTATATGTGTATGTGCGTGTATATGTGTATGTGCGTGTATATGTGTATGTGTATGTGTGATAGTATTTTTTGCCTACTCTTTCTAACCTTAGACCATGGCGCATCCTTTACTTTTTTTTTTTTTCTGCGACTGATTTTCGCGCGATTTCTTGTTTGTCAATAATTCACTGACGTTAAAGTATGCAGCTTTTCCGTTGTGTCACACCTTTCAGGAGGTACATTTGTTAGTTGTTGCTTGGTTGATTGCCTTGTTGTTGCTTTGCTTGGTTTATTGCTTGGTTGAATGCTTTGTTGTTGCTTGGTTGAATGCTTTGTTGTTGCTTGGTTGAATGCTTTGTTGTTGCTTGGTTGAATGCTTTGTTGTTGCTTGGTTGAATGTTTTGTTATTGCTTGGTTGAATGATTTGTTGTTGCTTGATTGAATGCTTTGTTGTTGCTTAGTTGATTGCTTTGTTGTTGCTTGGTTGAATGCTTTGTTGGTGCTTGGTTGAATGCTGTGTTGTTGCTTGGCTGAAAGCTTTGTTGTTGCTTGGTTGATTGCTTGACTGTTGCTTGGTTGATCGTTTTGTTGTTGTTTGGTTGATTGCTTTGTTATTGCTTTGTTGAATAATTTGTTACTGCTTGATTGATTGCTTTGTTGGTGCTTTTTTATTGCTTTGTTGAATGCTTTGTTGTTGCTTGGTTGATTGCCTTGATGTTGCTTAGCTGAATGCTTTGTTGGTGCTTTGATGAATCCTTTGTTGTTGCTTTGTTGAATCCCTTGTTGTTGCTTGGTTTAATGTTTTGTTATTGCTAGGTTGATTGCTTTGTTGTTGCTTGGTTGAATGCTTTGTTGGTGCTTTGTTGAATGCTTTGTTGTTGCTTGGTTGATTGCTTTGTTGTTGCATGGTTGAATGCTTTGTTGTTACTAGGTTGATTGCTTTGTTGTTGCTTGGGTGATTGCTTTGTTGTTGCTTAGTTGAATGCTTTGTTGTTACTAGGTTGAAAGCTTTGATGTTGCTTGGTTGAGTGTCTTGTTATTGCTTGGTTGATTACTTTGTTGTTGCTTGGTTCATTGCTTTGTTGGTGCTTGATTGATTGTTTTGTTGTTGCTTGGTTGAATGGTTTGTTTTTGCTTGGTTGATTGTCTTGTTATTGCTTGGATGATTGCTTTGCTGTTGCTTGATCGTTGCATTATTGTTGCTAGGTTAATTATTTTGTTGTTACTTGGTTGATTGTCTTATTGTTGCTTGGTTGATTGCTTGGTTGAATGGTTTGTTGTTGCTTGGTTGAATGGTTTGTTGTTGCTTGGTTGATTGCTTTGTTGTCGTCTGTTGGGGTGTACACAGAAAGTAACCACACTGAAACAGGACATGTAGATATAACTGGAATAATTCAGTAAAATATGTAAGTAAGTAAGAAAGCAGGTGGATTGATGAGTAAGTAGATAAGAGGACAAATGAATGAATAAGTAGTCAGGTTAACTGGTCAGTAGTCATGGCTTAGGTAAACAGGTAGGTAGATAGGCAGGGATTTATGTGGTAAGTAGGTAGATAGGCAGGGATTTATGTGGTAAGTAGGTAGATAGGCAGGGATTTATGTGGTAAGTAGGTAGATAGGCAGGGATGTATGTGGTAAGTAGGTAGATAGGCTGCTGGGCATGTGGGTGCGTAGATATGTGTGTATGTAAATGGGTAAACATGTAGGTAAGTAAATAATTAAGGAAGATTGATTGATTGATCTTTATTTCAAAAGGGTTAAGAATTGGGCAGTAGGCCCGTCTGACATTCTGCCCTTTATCATACATCTTTCACTCTATTCCAGACATTCTACAAATATGCTGTTCATGTAACAAACATAACTAACATTGAAGCTGAGAGACATAAAATATAACATTTACGTTTCGCTCTTAAACATTCACTCAGTACAGAAGTAACTACATACATTATAAATGACTATCTACTAAACAAAATTTTCGGGACTATTCAGAAAGCAATTAATTGTATTCGGTGTCTGTAAGAGCAGTTTAAGATAACTTTTAAGTTTTATAATTCATGGAGGCATGTAGTCGACATCAAATAGATATTGGGAAAGCTTGTAGGAGTACAATTTATATTTTTTATACAGGATGGGAGGGTATTCCAAAGACGAGCAGCAGAATAACTAAAGCTTTTCATGTAAAGATCAAGTATAGGTTTTGGAAGACATATGTTGTTCAAGCGTTGACTGCACTTTGGGCTAAATTTAAACAGGTTCCATAGATAAGGCAGGGCATGCCGTGAAAGAATTTGATGAACTAAATTGGCTTTGTTGAAGAGGAACCTGTTCTTAAGAGGCAGTATTTTGATACGTTTGTGGTGGTTAGCTGTTTGTGCTTGATCTTTGCCACTAATAAGCCTTACTGCTCGCTTTTGGAGTGAGCAAAGCCTCTTTGTGTTTGACACTGAGCAACCATCCCAGACTGTTGAGCAATACTAAATATGTCTTTGTATATGTGATATGTAGTATGTATTCCTTGTGTCTTGATCGCCGAAGTGTTTAATTTTGGCTAACTGGTATACTTTTTGTGCGATGAGTTTTGTTAGACCTTGTACATGAGAGTTCTAGGTAGGATGTTGGTCAATAATAAGACCTAGTGTTTTGTGCTCGTTAACGTTTTCTACCTGTGATGTTTCCGTGCTGAGCCGAAGTGTTGTTTTTGTTGCATTTTGTAGTTTCTGTCTTGTTGTTATGAGCATTGATTTTGTTTTATCGGTATTTATAATCATGCCATTGTTTCTGCTCCATCTAATTAAATTGTATAACTCGAAATGAAGAGTTGATTCTAGATTAATACAATCGTAGTTACTGGTGTAGACTGTGCAATCATCGACAAAAAGGTCACAAGAAAGAAAGAGAGAGAGAGAGAGAGAACGAACGAACATGCTTTTTTTTAAAAGGTTAAGAATTGGGCACCCAGGCCCGTCTAACATTCTGCCCTTCATCATACAGCTTTCACTCAGTCACAGCCATTCAGCATACAGACAGACAGACAGACAAACAGAATAAATGAATGAATGAATGAATAATCTTTATTTTTAAAGTGTAAAGAATTGGGCACGCAGGCCCGTCTTACATTCTGCCCTTCATCACTTCATCTTTCATTCTTCCCACACACTGGATTTAGTACAAATATACAAATTAAATTAGGAAAAACATAGGTAGGTAGGCAGGCAGGCTGGTAAGTAGTTAGGTAGGAAAGCACACAGGTAGGTATATTTGTAGGTAGGTTAGGTAGGTAGGTGGCCGGGTGGTTTGGTACACCAGTAGGCAAACAAACTGAATGATTTGACGTCAGTTGTGAGTTTTATTAAATATATTTACTTGGCCATATTTATATGACCAAGTTAAAAAAAAAAGTAAATTCATCTTAGTGCACTGAAAGGGAATCAACATAAGTACGATTCAAATGTATCTAAAATGATTAAATTATAGCAGAATATGAACGTGGGAGAAGAGGGATTGATAACGAGCAGCCAAGTGAAGGCATAGGCTAGAGTGAAAGCCGTCATATTTCAGTCAACTTAGCTGAGAAAACTTCGTTTGAAGTTGAAGAACATAAGGTAAAGTAAAGCCTCCGTTTCCGTGCCATTAAGACATTTTGGGGATTACCGTGTTAGGCTTGTATTTTCTGTGACCTTCGGCACATGAAAGTGTCATGTGGTCAGTATCACGCCTGCCCGCTTTACCTTCCCAGATTTCTCTGGTACCCATTTTTAGAGGCTGGGTGAACCCCGGGGGGGGGGGGCTTTTTGGTGTGTACCAGAAAAACATCTCACTACTGGGACATGAACTATGCATGAAATTTAAGTTGCATTAGAACGGAAGTTCCCCCAAAATTTGTTTTTAACATCCAATGATAACTTTTCCAGTTACGTGTAAGTTGCAGACCATCAGCCTATGTTTAATATGAAAATGCTTTAAACATTTACTGTGCTTGTTTTTAATAGACGAAACTGAGTTCCAAATTGATAGCGCTGCTGTACATCACCTGATAATGTTGGCCACAAGTTGAGAACTACTGTATTAGAAATACCACACTCATGATACTCAGTGCATGAAGAATGTTCACTCTAATATAATACTCTGACAGAGAACACGTCCTAGTGTATGCAGACTGTTCAATGTAATATAAAACTCTGACAGAGAATACGTCCTAGTGTATGCAGACTGTTCACTGTAATATAATACTCTGGCAGAGAACACGACCTAGTATGAAGAATGTTCACTCTAATATAATACTCTGGCAGAGAATACGACCTAGTGTATGAAGGATGTTCACTCTAATATAAATCTCTAACAGAGAACACGTCCTAGTTTATTAAGGATGTTCACTCTAATATAAATCTCTGACAGAGAACACGGCCTAGTTTATTAAGGATGTTCACTCTAATATAAAACTCTGACAGAGAACACGTCCTAGTTTATTAAGGATGTTCACTCTAATATATAACTCTGACAGAGAACACGCCCTGCTGTTACGACAGAACAATCTAATTGTTGCAATTTATTTTTAAATAACACACTTAAAATGTTAGCAATGAATAATTTTTATCGTTTAAGTTTCTTTATTCTGGCATTGAACATAATTACAGGGACAATATGTGCTCAAATAAATGCATATATGCACAGAGTGATTTTTATGTCAAAACATGAAAATAAGAAAGATATGAAATTTTGAAAGAAGCAAATTTACTGAATATTTACACATATATTTTCCATTCACTGTAGACGGGGATCTTTGCGAAGCACATTCATAATGTGTCTGCCGGTATGCGCTGGCAACCATGCTTTCTTCGTTGTGTAATCCTTGGTATTAGTCAGGCTTACTCTCTCTCTCTTTTTTTTCTCCATAAGTTTTCAGTGATCGTCAGGTTATCTACCTTCTATCTTCGCATGACGTGTCAGAGAGTTTACTGTGTTTTCCTAACGCTTTCTGTTGTTCTTCAAGAACTTTTTTTTCTAGCAGTTCCGGGTATGTGTTATCCCCCCCCCCCCCCTTAATTTCAGAGTTAAACACAGTTCGATGTGGCGATCTGCAACCCATAATTGACTGCCTGCTTCAGGGTTGGCTTAAAACAAAGAACATTCCATCTGCTTTTGCTTCCAAGTTCTTTGTCATTATTTTTTTCTTCATTGTCCAGGTCTCAACAATCACGAAGTAAAACTGGATCTATATATCAATCCAATGCTTTTTTTTTCTTCCTCGTAATGAGGAGCCGTCTCTTGTTCTCAGCATCTTCTTCCAGTTAAAACTAGAAATGGCAACAGGTGCTTTTACCACAGACAGTGTTTATCCATCCATCCATCAGTACGTTCGGACGTACGTGCATACACATATATATATATATGTATGTATATATATATAATTGTATTCATAATACACATTTATAGAAGAGTTGACTTCATTCGTCTCTATGGTAACTAATTTCCTACCTTGGCGGAAAGTTCTGTATTATTTTACACTTTCATTAAGCAATAACAGATTGTAAGTTGTTATACGTTAATAAGATAACGAGGACTCATTTGTTGGCTCCTGGAAAACTAGCCCGTGAAAAGGCATCAGAAATACCAGAGCTTGCGAGATACACACACATACATGTCGTATACAGATATGCACCACATATAGAGATCTCAGAGCCCAGGTATGGCCCCGAGAGAGAAACACAGAGGAGAAACACTGGGGTTCCTAAGAAGACCTCCTGCTGACAGCAGGATTCACGGAGGCGTCCAGTTTAAGAAAGCTGAGCATAGAAAACTGAACTCAGAAGATATACAAATATACTTTGTGGAATATAACTGTTTTCTCGGACCAATGAAGTAGAATCAGACTATACCACATGTCCACAAAACGCTTGCAGGAACACAGTGTGTCATTACCAGCCATGAAAATGAGTGGTAGTTGAGCTTCTGTGCAGTTTTTGCACGGATACGTAGATTGAAAAGAAAATTGACAGCGTTGGATGTCTTTTTTTCTCAGGTTTTCATACTGAGATAAAACCTACGACTTCTGGAGCAGACACCACATAATTCCAGGCTTATAATCTGAAAATGTACTTAAGATTTTGTATCAGAACGTTGATGTCCTTCAGGCTGATCTCAAAATTCACGAGCTTCCCTCTTACTTCTCTGTCTAGTGTCGCCACAGATACCATCTGGTCGTCCATTTCCTTCACTTTTCTTGTCAGTTTCAGTTCAAAATCATTGAGGGTCGTTTTCACATCCCTGCTGAGGCGATTGTGTCTGTTTGTCACTTTCTCTTCTATAAATGAGATATTGCGGCCGATAGCCTTTATCTCAGAGTTGACATCACTCTTAAGCTGGCTTAGCTTGGTTTCAGCAGCGCTGATGTTATGCGACATTATAACCAGTGCTTCAACTATAAGTCTCATTGACACCAACCCATTTGAACTCTGAACCATGTTCTCTATCGCCGACAGCTTGTCCGATACTTCATTTTTAAAAGCGGAAATGTAGTCTTGACTTTGATGGAGTATGGAAGGCAAATTTGTTCTTAAAGCCTCGCATGGACTACACGCCATTAATGAATTTTGCAATGATTCATTTCTCCAGGCTTCTGCGTTTTTATTTCTATTCGTGAATGAAACATCCAGGCGGTCCATCTGTTTCTGTATGTCATGAAATCTGTCTGTCATGAAGTTCTTTAGCTCGGTTGTGGTATTGTGGAGCGCGTCAGCTGAAGATTCAAATCTGGTTTTATCCTGGTCATTCAACATCATTTCCAGCTTGTCCAGTTTCTGATCCAAGATGACCAGCCGTGCATGAAGTCGTTCATTGATCTTGTCTTCAAGTCGAAGTAATCGCTGATCCATTGTTTCTTCAACGAACATTAACATTTTTGTTATATTTTCTGACTGCTGCCCGAGGACTGAGAGATGACTTGATATCAATGATTTAAGCTCAGCCGAAGCTGGAAAATCAACAGATTTACTCGGCTCTTGCAGTCGCTTCTCAATCTTCATAATTTGCCCTCTCTTCTGGTCATTTATGAATTTCAGCTCACAATAAAAAACGCCACGCGAACAAATCTCGGGGTCTTTAATGTCGGCCTCAATATTCCCGTCATCAGAAAAAATATGACCAGTAGCAGAGACTTCGGCAGGATCTCTGTAAATGATGACGTTTTTGTCAAAGGATGATATTCCGGCAATACGTTCCCCAGCTTCATGGCCGCTTTCTCCTTCAAAGATTGTCAGAGAAACCACGTGCTTTATATCAGATGCATACTTGTTTCCATTCTTGACAACGCAGCGTAGCTTAGCACACATGTCTTGGGACGCCAGAACTGGGGAATTTCTCATGACGTCAAAGGCGAGGCCTGAAATATGACCAGAATACACAAGGGTTAAACACAAAACGCTATTCCGGACATCTACATACGTATCTATTGTACTAGTTCCCAGCATCATAGTCTAAGCGACAGATCATACAGAGATCCGCATAGCAAGTTTACATTATGCTGAACGCTACAAATGTCTTCTTCTTATTCTTCTTCTTCTTCTTCCGTTTTTTTAAACTCGTGGATGTTGAAAACGTTGTCCGATGTACCTCTCAGCTGGGTGGTTGTATCAAAGGTTGGGGAACCGTAGCCGACCAAGACCCTGTCCTATCTTTCCGTTGGTAACCCCCGCAGCAAACTCAGCCGGACAAACTAGACAAGGACCGCTCAAGTCTCCGCGGCCATGAAGTGTGGTAAAGAAACGTTACAATCCACCTACCCTCCCCACAACAGCGTTTTAGCTCCACCCACCCTCCCCACAACAGCGTTTTAGCTCCACCCACCCTCCCCACAACAGCGTTTTAGCTCCACCCACCCTCCCCACAACAGCGTTTTAGCTCCACCCACCCTCCCCACAACAGCGTTTTAGCTCCACCCACCCTCCCCACAACAGCGTTTTAGCTCCACCCACCCTCCCCACAACAGCGTTTTAGCTCCACCCACCCTCCCCACAACAGCGTTTTAGCTCCACCCACCCTCCCCACAACAGCGTTTTAGCTCCATCCACCCTCCCCACAACAGCGTTTTAGCTCCATCCAAGGTCTGAAAAACATAATAGCAGTAACCAAATGGCTTTCTACACGAGGCATATACCACAACATCTTCACCACATCGGTGGCAAAAAAAAAATGCTCACAGTTCCAGGAACAGAACATCATTTTTTTTCCTTTTAGTCTTTTTGTAGTTTTCACAATATTTTCTCTGGAACCTTTCTCAGCCCCCCCCCCCCCCCCCCGGGGGTCTCTAATTTGGGTGGAGCTTGTCGAGATAGACAATTTAAAAATTCGGACTTCCAGATTTTTTAGACACCTCATCTCCTGCCATTGGTCCGGTAAATCGAGGTTCATCAGCGATGCACTTTACTAGTTCTGATAGCATACAGAGTTCTACTATGTTCAACACACCTGAAGATTATGAGGATTTTGATCTGCTAGCCCGCTCTCTTACGGTTGCTCACTATAGAGTGGGACAGCTTTCATCACGAAGATGATAGAGGTGAAACGATGTTAGTGCTGTAATGATGATTATAACGCCGAAGGGAGTGAAGACGCCCGATAAGGTAATCAGCGACCCATAGCTGACCAAGACCCTGTCCCACCTCTCCGTGGTACCTCCAGTAACAGGCATACCCTGGCTAACGGGGCAGGGATAGCCATAGTCCCCATGGTGGTGGAGTCTGCTAAAGAAACATCACACACCTGCCTTTTAGCTGTACTACGGGACTGAATAAGTACCCGCCATAACCCGCTCCCACGCCGATACGATGCTGTGCCTCAATATCTCTACAGCATCGGCTGCAAAGAAACAACAGCTCGCATTTACAGGGAGTTCGTACAAGTATAAGTACAAGTATAAGTATAGTGCCGAAATGATGTAACTGATTGCATGTAAAACTGAAAACCAAATTCCTTAGTACAATATAACGTTACTCACTGTCTTATCACATTTATAATACACGAGGAACTGAGCCCAAATCTTAAGCTACCATGTTGCTGCTTAAATTTTGATAAAACTGCTAGCTTTGCTCTGACGGCTTGGCCAAGAAAGATTCCATATAACGCAGAAGAAGGCTGCCAGTGATGATGACGAGTAGGATGATGAATATTTATAAAGTTACTTTACCTGCAATTCCTGGGAGGCCATTCACCTGATCCTGAACTCCACTGAAGCTCCAGAAGATGAACACGCAACGAGAAAAAAAATCTAAGGAACGCATTTTTATGCACAAAATTCCACGAAGATGGTGGGCTTTTCATAAATCTCTGGAAGAATGGAAGAAATTTTTCAAATACTAAAAAAAAACAACAATTTTTTAACTTGAATTTTTTTTTTTTAGTTGTTTCTTGGCTCTTTCTTTCCGCGTCTTATCTGGTTGTTTCTTGACTTATAAATTTCTCCATGTATCGTTTACTTAATTTAGCCAATTCTTTCTATAGTCATTTTTCAGTTTCTTACCCTGACTTGTTTCTTCACTTCCGAGTTTATTTAAATGTTTCTTCTGCTTCTTTACTTAGTGTTTTCGTTACTTAGTAGCTTTACTTCTTTGACAGTTCCTGCTCTTGGAGTGCGACCGACAACAGTGGACTCTGACAAGCTCAGGAAATGACGACAACGAGAAAGATGATGATGTTAGTGAACGTGAACAGCAAAAAGTCTGCGAGCTAGGAAGTAAAGAAGACCAGGAAGTTCTACAGTTAATGCCCGACTTTTCTCCGATTTGTTGTTGTTGTTTGTTTGTTTATTTTAGAGCAGATTGTACTAACTTGATCTCACTGTACCGAAAATTCACTTCAGTGAACTCGCAGTTAACGACATAATAAAAAATAGCAACGATATTAATCAGAAAGAAGCAGAGTAACAAATTATAAAATATAACAAACCAGGAAGAGGATAATGATCGCGCAGGAGACCTGTCGTGTTTTAAAATAGCGATGACTAGCGTGTGTACATATATCACTGATGTCACGTGGTTTCGTTCACTTTGGGGGGGGGGGGGAAGGTGAAGCTGTTTTTTTTTTAGACAACGAATGTTGGAAGATAAATATAATCTCGAGTGCAACACCTTACCAAATATAACACGTATTCAGAGAAGGAAGCGAGCACTTGTTCTGAAGTGGTAATACGCTGATGCTGCAGTCATATCTCATATGTTACCATTTCCTCCACTGTTCATATCACGCGACCAGCAGGACTTCTCACGCCGTTCCGACGTCGGAATGTTCAGCGGTTCTCAACTTGTAGTTTTATAACGCTGTGATCTATCCTTCTTTTGGTATGTGTGTGTGTGTGTGTGTGTGTGTGTGTGTGTGTGTGTGTGGGTGGAGTGAAGACGCAGTTCGATGTAGCGGTAAGGGACGCATAGCTGACCACTGAAGTCAGGGTTGGTGAACCAAAGTAGAACCAAAAACCTCCACCCACTTCTCGGTTGGTAACCCCCCCCCCCACCCCCGTAGCAGGCTCAGCCTGACTAATGGACAGGAATCACCACGCCCCCTCCCCCCCCACTTCTTCGTTGGTACCCCCGGTAGCAGGCTCAGACCTGGCTAAAGGCACAGAGATCGCCATGCCCCCACCCCCACATAGCGGCAGAGTCTGTTAAAGAAGCATTACACCTTCCTGCTTTTCAGGTCTACAAAAATGGCCAGCCCCTCACCCCCATCCCGCCTCCTTTTCACCACGAAGGCTGCAAAGAGCATCCTGGTTGCAGTTCCTGGAAGACAGAACAAGAACTTCCTGTGATAAAATCTGTGACAAATCAGTCTTTTAGTTATTTTCGGTGACTATGGAGTGGGACAGCTTTCAGTGTAAAACTATGGAGTGGGACAGCTTTCAGTGTAATACTGTAGAATGAGACAGCTTTAATACTGTAGAATGATGCAGCTTTCAATGTAAAACTATGGAATGAAACAGCTTTCAATGTGAAACTATGAAATAAGTCAGCTTTCAATGCAAAAATATTGAATGAGACAGCTTTCAGTGTAAAACTGTGAAATGGGACAGCTTTCAATGTAAAACTGTGAAATGGGACAGCTTTCAATGTAAAACTGCGAAATGGGACAGCTTTCAGTGTAAAACTAAAATAAAACATGGCAGCCTTTCATCTCATTCTCCCTTTCTGAATGTTCCCAAGTTGACCACAAAAATAACTTTAAAAGCACCTGTTTCTACAACCGCGTAGCCATACTGTAGAGGCTGTGTTGTCATCCCTTCCTAATTTGATTCTGAATTTATATTCTTCAATCAGAAGAAATCCAGCATTTTTTTTCCACACTTTGCCAAGACAAGTTGCAAAATCATTAATCTAAGTCCAGTAAGTGATGGCGATACATACATTAAGTTTAATGGGCGGGAGATGATAGTAAGTCTATGAAAGCAGAACATAACCTGTAATATAACAAACTGCACATCTCCAACTGGGCATGTGCCCATAGAACGGATATCTCTCTTCCATTCAAACGCAAGAGCAAGGCTAGAACGAAGCGCATCATCATTCCAAATGTTCTAGTTATCACCCCTGACCCATAGATGATAGTAATAGCAAATACATCCACTCTGGTCAAAGGTTCATTCTGCTCTGAAATGGGTTTACTGCCTCTTTAATCTTGCCGTTGACAACAATGAAACTGTACATCCTAAATAACTGAACACGCTAAAACTTGCCGACCCTAAGCTGGGAGAATGTATACAAATAAATACACGTTTTTTTTATTTTGTAATTAGTTTTTCCCTCTTCATCAGCTTTCAAATCGGACGTAATCCCTGTAAATCTGAATGATCTTTTTAGAATGTGAACTTTTGTTTATTCCTTAACGTTACCCACATTTTTGCACCGAGTCTGACATCCTTTGCGTTGCTGGCAAAACCATGTGCAGGCAGTTAAACTGAAGCAAGCTGACATGTTGATTGTCGCTACGGATACAACAGCTACTCACAAAGGTGATAATCCTTCCTTCGGTAACTCCTTCATTTCGACGACATTGGGTTAGACTGACGTATTATTGTCTGTTAGCGCTGAAAACTCTGCCATTAGCACGTGCATTTTATTTAAATAGGATTGCAGGAGCTTTCTCAAGTAAAGTGATAACCCTTAGGGTTGTTTCAGTTAATCAGTCAGTCATTTACACGTCCATTGCGGAACTTTGCCTCCCTAACAGCACTCCTGTAGGCCTCTCTGTTGTGAGCAAGATGGCCTGCTGCTGATACATCCATTTGCAGATCATCAACGATGTCTTGCAGCCATCTTCTCCTTGGTCTTCTTCTCTTTCTTTTCCCCATTATGTACCCTTCCAAGACGGTCTTCTCTAAATTATCATAACGTTTAATGTGTCCAGTATATATATATATATAGTTGTATGAGTAGCTTTGGAAAAAAAATCGTTTCGCTTTAAAATACCTTTTTTTCGTCCTGCCGGGCTCCGTGGTTCAGTCCCGGGATAATGCTTTTATCATCCTTCTTTCTCTCACGTCAGAAGTTCTCTGTCTAGGATTTTTCTAGGGCTGACTGTACAACACTGTGCGCTTTATTTCATTACTCACTTATTTACAGTCATGTATGACGATTATGGCTGAGCTCATTAGAAACAACTTCTTTAAAAAATTGGTTTAAAAAAAAAACCAATAATATAAAGTGAATATATTTTTCTTCTTTACTTTTTTACTGTGGCCAACTTTTTCGGTCAAACATCGAAAGAGTTATCGCGGAGAGAAGCTGGTCATCAGAGAACATGCGCGGCAACTTCAATAAGCAGCGGACATGTACTCGTACCTGCTTCCCCGCCGTCTTCTAAGACAAAAGGAACCATTATTGTTAGAAAAACAACAGCAGAAAAGTAATAAAGTTGTATAAACTAGGGGGAAAAGTAGGAACAGCTTTATTACTTAACAGGCACGCAGTTGTGACTTTTCGGTGTGAGCCTTAATCATACAAAAACACACAGGACGAAGAAATAGAGAGAGAAGATAAAATATAAATTCGTATGAATGCTACGTAAAAAGTAGGAATGGAAAAAAAATTGAATAAAATAAAATCAATGGAGCTTTTAGCTGTGACTCGCAAGAGGCTGTGTCCAGAAATGCCCATGGTGGAGTGTTGAGAATGTTTACACGGAGACTTGTGATGTGTGATAGGTGGGTCGTACAGGGGAGGAGGAACCGCAGAAAGGGGAGAGAGTGATATAATGGTAGTCTGAGCGGAAGAAGATAAAATAGGTGATTGCAGTTGGGGCAGAGGGATTGTAATCTGATGCCGTGAGGAGACTTTGAAATATATGTAGCAAGTAAGAAAGGAGTGAAACTATGCAGATGGAATATGCTTGCGGCGGAGGGGAATTTTGGGTGTAAGTGAATTGCGAGTTTAAACCATGCGGTTCCAGCGTCCCATATTCCTGGATGTAGCTGTTCTCAAGCGCTACGCGGCTTCTGTCATCGGGGTCACATTGTTTGATGGCTGTTGCTAGAAAATCACATTTGCTTCTGTGGTTGGGGCCATTGAAATGATTTGGGGCTGGTTTCGATGCATGCTGGATGATACTGTACAGATGTTTCTGCACGCAGTCCCCTAATCTGAGACCGGTGTCACCAATATAAGCTATTCTGCATCCTTTGCATACGATGACATATATCACATTCCGGGACTGACATATGAATCCCTCATGGAGAATGAGGAAAGTTTTGGGGAAGGTGATCGCTTTCGTTTCAAAGACTACAGGGCAGGTAACACAGCAAGGGCGGTTACATCTTCTGGTGCCAACATATTCAAGATTCCGCTTCAGGTGGCTGTGGACTAGAATGTCCTTAAGATTTGGTTCCCGTTTGTATGCAAATAGGGGAGGATATGGTGTGAGTGCCTTAATTTTCCTTGACCTGTTGACATATGAGAGAGTGATGTGGTCTTTGTACCTCTCCTTCCCTAGCTCCAGAAGAAATCAGACATCCATCATGTGTGATTTCTGCGCCTCCAGCCAGACTTCATTAACAGAACCAGCTATGGTAAACGAGTGTACTAACCACTTCGCTACTCATGCGCCCTTGTAATCGTGAACTTAATCATCATCATCATCATCATCATGTGCCGTGCCGACTGGCGTTGGCTATTATGCTTCTCCAGAGTACACGGTCCTTCATGCAGACAGTCAGCTCAGTTGGTGATCTCCTCTCACACCATCTGTCCAGTATCATTTCTCTTGGTCTTCCTCTTGATCTTTTTCCTTCTATTTTTCCTGCTGTTATAATATTTTCAATGCCCCCTCTTCTCATTGCATGTCCTATGAAAGTACATTGTCTCTCTCTTATTATTATTATTTTTTTTTTTTTTGACAAGATTTTTTTATCTCTCCAGCTCTTCTCATACATTCTTCATTAGTTATTTTTGCTGTCCAGGGAATTCGTAACATTCTTTTAATAAACCACATTTCTGCTGCTTCCAATGATTTTTGTGCAGACCTGTCTATTGTCCATGATTCATATAACAAGATAGGTTCAATATTACCACAAAGCAGAAACAGAAAACTTGGAAACATTTAAAACCAAGAAAGTCATTCATTCATTCATTTGCATGTCCCTTGCGGAACTTTGCCTCCCAAATAGCACTCCTGTAGACCTCTCGGTTGTGAGCAAGGTGGTCTGCTGCTGTTGCATCCATTTCCAGATCGTCAACGATGCCTTGCAGCCATCTTCGTTTTGGTCTTCCTCTTTTTCTTTTTCCCATTATGTATCCTTCCAATACGGTCTTCTCTAAATTATCATGACGTTTAATATGTCCAAAATATTTAAGTTTTCTCTCTTTAATCCTCTTTACTAGCCAGCCTTCTTCAATATTAAGCTCTTGTAGTATAGATATATTTGTTCTTTTTTGTGTCCACGATATTTGGAGAACTCTTCTGTAGCATTTACATTCAAAGGCATTTATGTGTTTCTCAGCTGTTTTGTTAAGTGTCCAGGTCTCACAGGCATATGTCCAAGAAAGTCATTTGTCTATATTTAGAAACATGTCACAGCACAAAGTTTACTGGTGACGTCACCCGCGGCTGTTTCCGAGAACTACGAATGAGGTTAAGCGTCGTTTCCGTGGTGACCATAGATGGCGCTGTATCGTGAAGTGAAAGGTACTCAACACAAGACTCTTATCTTACTCTAACTTATCCGAACAGAAAGTGTACTGCAGGTAGCAACGTCCTAGAGTTCTCCGTCGCTGTTTTAAAATGCACTTAAAGCAAAACATGTTTACTGTTAGTAATTTTAAAATAAAGTGTTTTCACAGTAAACAACAAAACGTAGAAGAACTATAAAGACAATGTGGTGGATTCTGCTCAGATTTTGCACAAATCATATGTTTCAAAAACAAAACAAAACAACAAAAAAAACGCGAAAGAGCTAGGGGAAAAAAAGTATATACCATGACGTGACGCTGACGGAGAGGACTGGATACCCCAGTTAATAATTCCTACTATAAATCTGTAGCTGTCTCGGACCTATTAAATGCAAAACTAGTCATTCATGTTAAAAATGACCGTATGGTCTATTTTCATAATTATCAGATCGCAAGAGACCGTTCAAGTCATCGGAGAATTCTTCCTAGCAAAGTAATTTCAGTTAGTACAAGAGTCAAAGGTTAGATTCTCCTCTGTTCTCTTACTCATTTCTGTTTCCTCGAACAAGTCGTGTGATGTGTATTCTTTGGAGGATATTCTGCCTATTTTTGCTTCCATATTTTACTGTATAAACTCCGAGGTTTACTATAATTTATTACTAATTATATGCCAGTGCAAATTTATACATAGGTCCTGCAGTATAGGGGAAAAAAAACTATCAACAACCTCGCCATCTTTGCCTGGGGATTGGGGGTGGAGAGCGAGAAAGAGAGAGAGAGAGAGAGAGAGAGAGAGAGAGAGAGAGAGTGCGAGAGAGAGAAAGAGAGTTTTAAATTTACTTTGTAACCCAACATTTTAATCAGTAGGCCAAAAGTGTATAAAACTTTATTTACAAACATGCCAGTTAGGCCTACTTGTTATACAGTACAGAGTACTGCCAGTTTTCTTCAGAATGGCGACATTTCAGCAAAGATAATTTTAATAATCTGAAAATTTCCGAGCATGCGGTAAAATGAGAATGCAGGAAAATACGGGACGCGTATTTTAAAACAGGAGACATTTAGACGTTCGAACCGAGGTATTACGATTCCCAGAAAAAGTCCTTAAAATACAGGACTGTCCTGTATAATACAGGACAGTCGGTCACCTTACTATCAAGATTGGCTCTGTCTTCGCCATGCGACTTATAATTATTTCTGTTGAACACCTTTTATGATTTTAAAATTAACGTTGACATGATCACTTAGCTGAACAAGCCAAAAAAAAAACATTACTATGATAACATTCTGTCTGTCCTATCTGGCAAGTATACTAAGGTAATCTTGTGAATAGCCGTCTCCATTGACTCTGCTTTATTTGTTGTTTGTGTCTACTATTAACCTTTGATCTCCGTTGGTTATCTTTAAAAGATCTTTCTCCTCATCGACATCATCAACGTCTGGCGAGTTGTCATTGTTTAGTGACTTTATCTCCAATTCTGTCTCAGGGACCTCAAGCCGTTTTGCCGGATCCAGAAAGTTGTCCTGCAAATAAGACGGAGATCATTTTAAATAATAACGTGATGCTACAATTAGTTTGTAGCAATGTTTGACTTTAGAACTTGTTAGTAGTAATATGTTATTCTAAATTTATACAGATAACAATGCAACGATTACAAAGTGTTTGTAACTTATATTACGCTACATGTGATTTGCATCAGTATTTAATGTGACAATTAGTTTGTAGCAGTAATTAAAGTTTTAGCTAGTTTATAGCATCATTTAATGCTACAGCTAGTTTGTAGCTATATTTAACCTTTCTGCGTCACAACTGTTCAGGAATACTTAAGCACTCTTTCCGCCATATTCAGAATTACAAAGCTGGCCAAAATGGTTCGTCAGCTTGGCCCCTGGAATATTTCTTCTGTCAATAGTTTTCTTTCTCCTTGTTTATGGTTCTTATCTGACTCGTCAAGTCGTGTTACTTGCTTTACGTCCTAAACAAAAGGATCTCTGCCAGGTAAGTGCTATTTTTGTCTTTATTTATTGTTCTTTTATTTTCGCCGTTCTTAGTAAAAGCATATCTCTGAAATATTGGTTTTGTTTGTTTGTTTTGGTTCTACACTTTCACGTGTTCTTCTCATTGGCTCCCCCCCCCCTCAATTCTTTATTACCTTCACTTCTTTCTGCCTTTGTTGTAAAACTGCTCAGTTACACATCTGACTAGCTCTCTTTAACTCTACAAGTGATGTGCTACAACATATAATACTATATATATATATATTTGGATTTGTTGAAAGAAAGGGAACACACAATGCCATTTATGCTTTACGAACACTAATAGAAAGAGCTTTAGAAGTACAGAAAGATCTCTACTTATGCTTCATTGATTACACCAAGGCATTTGACAAGGTAAAACATAATGAAATTATTAAAATGCTTGAAGACATCAATATAGACAGCAAAGACCTGAGGATTGTAAAACATCTATACTGGCAGCAAGAAGCAGCAGTTCGAGTTGAAAATAGAATTGGAAAATATCAATCTGTAAAACAAGGGGTGCGACAAGGATGTGTACTATCTCCAGACCTTTTTTCTCTGTACAGCGAGAATATTCTAAGAACAATCATCACAGAACCAGACATAAAAATTGGAGGATACAATATTAACAACCTTCGGTATGCTGACGACACAGTACTGATAGCTGAGAACCAACAAGAACTGCAAAATCTCTTGGATAAAGTCGCCAAAGAAAGTGAACAGAAAGGCCTTACTTTGAACATCAAAAAAGACAGAGACTATGGTTATATCTAAGAAACAGAATCCACCAGCATGCAGTATTAAATTAAACGGAACTATTCTAAAGCAGGTGCAGAAATTCGAATACCTTGGAGCAGTAATAACTTCAGATGGGAAATGTAGAACAGAAATTAGGAACAGAATAGGCCAAGCAAAGACTGCATTTCAGAGAATGAGAAACATATTAGCTAACACATCTTTATCAATGAATGTTATAAAACGAGTCCTAAAATGCTATATTGAACCTATCTTGTTATATGGAAGTGAATCATAGACAATAGGCAAGTCTGCACAAAAATCATTGGAAGCAGCAGAAATGTGGTTTATTAGAAGAATGTTGCGAATCCCCTGGACAGAAAAAATAGCTAATGGAGAATGTATGAGAAGAGCTGGAGAGACAAAAAACCTTGTCAAAAAGATGAGACAATGTACTTTCATAGGACATGCAATGAGAAGGGGGGGCATTGAAAATATTATAACAACAGGAAAAATAGAAGGAAGAAGATCAAGAGGAAGACCAAGAGAAATGATACTGGACAGTCTGACGGGATGGTGTGAGAGGAGATCACCAACTGAACTAATGGCCTGCATGAAGGATCGTGTACTCTGGAGAAGCATAATAGCCAACGCCAGTCGGCACGGCGCCTGATGATGATGATATATATATATATATATATATATATATATATATATTAGTTAAAGAGCTTTACTACTGTTAATACATGACAGACAGTACGACACTTCAAGCAACCAATAACAACCCTGCAAAGATAAAGAAATAGACGACAGTGCTTCACATACGAGGGATACTGAAAGAGTAAAAGGCAATATTGAAACTAGGCGGTAAACACAGCGGACAGAAGCTGACGCAATACAGTAAGTTCGCAACGACTGATAGGTGACTAAGACCTCTTTCGTATCTCCCTTATATTTCTGATCTGGCGCCATCACGTTTTCAGTGCCCTGACAGAAGCTCTTAAACTGTGGCAGGTCCACCTCTGCTGATGAGATTAAGGAAGCGCTACAGACCTGGATTCGGGAGTGGCCGAAAAGCTTCTCTTTTTTTTTTTTTTTTAAGACAACGAAAACAACAGGCCGTGACCCGGTGGTACTGCAAGCCGGGTCCACCCGTAACGAGATGTGGACCATACCCCAGGCATTCAATGTGCAGGGCAGGCCTCGGGCATCTCGTTTAGTTAAAAAATTAACGACGCTTTTGTTAACCAAAGGGCATGTTGATCAGGGTACCTGCTAAGAGGACACTTTGACCTCAGCCACTTTGATCTTAGCCAAAAGGCCGAGAAAAAGCTTCTCCTTCTTAAGAGTGAGGAAGTTAATGCAGCGATACTCTTACAAGAAGTGCATGGACCGGAAGGTGACCTAAACTGAAAACTGTTTTGTCCATATTTATCGATATTTAATTATCGCCTCTACTTCTTTTATTCTCTTTCGTATAAACACCATACTATGCTAATTATTGACACACAGTTCTGAACAGCTGATGATACTATACAATTTATTTTCAGCGTGACCGTAATCTATGCTACAAGGATGTAGACAACATGTATAAAATATGGTTGATTTGAGTGTCATTAGCTCCCTTGTTTAAAGACGTGGACACGAAGAAAATTGTAGATATACAGATATTTGAGATAAAGAGTTATCCTGAAGGCGTATGAATGTCCCGGAGCTGAATAAAGAGTCATTAATAAATGCTTATGAATGTCCAGGAGCTGAATAAAGAGTCATTAATAAATGCTTATGAATGTCCAGGAGCTGAATAAAGAGTCATTAATAAATGTTTATGAATGTCATGGAGCTGAATAAAGAGTCATTAATAAATGCTTATGAATGTCTCGGAGCTGAATAAAGAGTTACCAATGAAGGCATTTGAATGTACTGGAGCTGAATAAAGGGCTATCAATGAAGGTGTATGAATGTCCCGAAGCTGAATCAACAAACATACTTCCCGATGGACTTCATCATCATGCAGATGCGGACATGGAAAGCCCTACCCGGTTAGCCAAGGTTAAAGAAGACGAACATTCTGTTACAAGAAACATCACGTGACTAGAGTCTTTGCCAGTTCTGGTACCTCAGCCCCAATAGCTGCTCCATCATCCTTTGGTCTTGGAAGTGTTCTCCTTTAAATAGGCAGACCATGAAAGATCACTGATGTCCATGCAGTCACCAATATGAGCTAGATCTTCTAAGTTTAATACCTAGAATTTTGACTTCTTAGATACCAGATCTCGTCTACATGAGATTTCGTCCAATTGACATTTCGTCTACGTGACATCTCGTCTACATGACATCTCTTCCACAGCATCTCTCATACACGGAATCTCGTCTGCACTGAGAACAGTGTCAGCAGATCACATACCTTGTACTCTGGCTTCATGTACTGAGGACCAATAGAGGACAGAAATTTCTTGAACGGCCTCGGTAGGAAAATGAGAAGCGATTCTGAGACTGAGAGCAGATATCGAGGGTCCACATCTCCTGGTTTATTCATTCCTGGATAGAGAAGGTTTGGAGATAAATCAAAATGTGACCAAACAGGTCAATATTAAGATATAAAGATTGCTTCTTGGTACGCACGAGTCCTTCCCATCGTTTTCATAATAAGATAAATACTCACATAAAGAATTACAAATTTGAATTATATATATATATATATATATATATATACATTTTTTTATCTTCAAAATCTGTGATGTATATACTTCATAAAAAAGACCAGGCATTTGCATGTCCCTTGCGGAACTTTGTCTCCCTAACAGCTCTCCTGTAGGCCTCTCGGTTGTAAGCAAGATGGCCTGCTGCTGATGTATCCATTTGCAGATCATCAACGATAACTTGCAGCCATCTTCGCCTTGGTCTTCCTCTTTTTCTTTTTCCCATTATGTATCCTTCCAAGCCGGTCTTCTCTAAATTATAATGACGTTTAATGTGTCCAAATTATTTACGTTTTCTCTGTTTAATCCTCTTACTAGCCAACCTTCTTCGATGTTGAGTTCTTGTAGTATAGATATATTTGTTCTTTTCTGTGTCCATGATATTTGAAGAACTCTTCTGTAGCATTTACATTCGTAGGCATTTATGTGTTTCTCAACTGTTTTGTTAAGCGTCCAAGTCTCACAGGCTTCGTTATTAATGTCGGGACCATCATAAATCCCACTCAGAGATAATTTTAACAAATAGAAACAACTGAAACTACCTATATGTAAACTCATTTGTTTATTTTATTGATATTGTCCAGCATGCACTAGACATTTTCAGGAGACCACGTATGTGTGTATGTGTGTGTGTGTTAAGTTTGGTACCTGGGAGAGACTGAATCTAAGCCACATAATTTCTGTCTCATAGCGTTTCATTTCCGAGTGTCACGATTTTAGATCAGACAGGCATTGATGGGTTAGCTAACAAACAATTTTTTTTGCAGGGGGTGGCGGGGTGCTAGATGGCTAAGTTGATTAACGCGCTGTTTTCTCATGGCAAGACGGCTACTCATCCTACCCCCAGTCCGTGGTTCAAGTCCCAGGTAAATCTCTTGTTATTTGTCCTTCTCTCACGTCTAATATTGATTTGTTCGCGATATTTTTCAAGGTTTGACCATACAGCACTGTGCTCTAATACTTTGGTCTCCACCAGGTGCTGCCACATCAACAATTAATGATTGATGTTGTCTTCTTCGTCTTGTTGTCATGATGAAGGTATTTTTACTATACATTAAGTTCTCTCTCTCTCTCTCTCTCTCTCTGAACCTTAAGTGCCCAGGGCACATGGGGTTTCCGCAAGGGTTTTCCACAAATGCCTGTCCTTCGCCTTTTTTTCTGCTCTTGCCCAGGTGAGCCCTCTATTGCTCAACATCCTCACTGTTGTTCTTCTCCATGTCTCTTTTGGTCTACCCTTACTTCTGTTCCCCTGTGGTGTCCATCTTAGTGCTGTTTTTAGTAGTGAGTTGTCAGTCATTCGGAGCACATGTCCCAACCATCGCCAGCGTCTTTCCTCAATAATTGTTGTCAGTGGTTTCATCTGCATTTCTGCTAATAAGATGTTATTTCTTATGGTGTTTGGCCAAATATTTTTCTAATTCTTCGTAAACATTTAGTCTGGAAAGAATTCAACTTGTTTTCTATAGTTTTGGTGATTTTCCAGCATTCACTTCCATAGAGTAGTACACTTAGAACATTACTCTTAAATATCCTGATTTTCATATTTATGCTTAGTTTTTTTGATTTCCATATAGTCTGCAGCATTGCAAAAGCCTGGTTTGCTCTAGTAAGTCTGCTGTTGATGTCCTCTGTGCTGTCTCCATTTTCTACTACTCTGCTGCCAAGGTATACAAATTCGTTGACCTCCTCCACTAACTTGTTATCTTCTCTGAGTATACATTAAGTTACTGTTTTTTTGTTTTTTTTTTTGTAGCCATTGTGTTTTTTTCCCATCAGCTTATGCTTATTTTCCCCTTGCTCATAATTGATTGCTTGCATCAGGTTTGGCGAACCATAACCAGTCAAGACCCTATTCTACCTGTAAGTGGCGTCCCTAGAAACAGACATTAGTCTGGCCAAGCGAATAGGGATCGCAATATGAAGACGAACCTGGTCTCAAAAATGCATCCAAATGAAGTAGGATGTGTTGGGCCGAAAGGTACATAACTGAAACAAATCGCAACTTTTGAGGGCGAATGCAGAAGAAGAAGAAGGAGAGGAAATAGAATGATAGGGTTAAGAGTGGGTTCGATATAGATTTTTTAACTTTTATCTCAGGCCATTTCACCAGGAGCAACAACAAAGACCTAACCTCTCACCTGTGATCAAGCTGATAATCAAGCCGACGAATATAGTTGCAAAGGTTCCTAGCGCAGATACATATAAGTAGGAGATTGTGTACATCTTCTCCACTCCTTCTCTATACACCCAAACACAGAGGAATAATTGTCCATGAGTAACAGTGATAAACGTAGAACTTCCTCTATTCATACTTCTTTAAAATGTCTGCATATCATGAGCAATTTTATACGCTATCTTTATATGTGTACGAAAAAGATAAGGACGCTGTCCGATGAGGCAATCAGCGACCCATATCTGATGTGCCAGCGTCAGGGTTAGCGAACCATAGCTGACCAAGACCCTGTCCCACTTCTCCGTGGTACCCCCAGTAACAGGCATACCCTGGCTAACGGGGCAGGGATCGCCATAGTCCCCATGAGGACCAATATGAGTCTGCTAAAGAAGCATTGCACAACCCTTGCTTTTTAGCTGTACTCCGGGACTGAAAAAGTAGCCACCATAGCCCACTCCCACGCCGATACGATGCTGTGCCTCAACATCTCTGCAGCATCGGCTGCAAAGAATAGCTCGCAGTTACAAGGAGTTCGTACAAGTAGAAGTAAATATATGTCCGAATGCAATACCCAGCTGAATCCAGATTGAAGGCAGAGCAAAGCATAGTTGATGGTAAACTGTCTTCTCATACAGAGATCTCTGACAGGGCCTTGAAATCACCCTTATCTAAAGATAGGGACACAAATACCGAAGGAAAACCTGCAGAAGATAAGAATACCTGTTTGCAGGCAAGACACTCTATATTGTACACATAGCTTTCAGTGCATTAATACTGTTTAAGGATCATATGATAGGGTTACTTTAACCCTTTACATTCTTTCAAATTTCTTGTTTCATCAGAAGCAGCTTAACAGATTTAGTTCAGTCTTTCTCTTGTTTTATTTTGTAAGGGAACTGATATTTCAGAAATTAATTTGAACATTTTCTTTCTTTCTGTGGTGGCGTGAGATGAGACAGGTGGCGTGAGATGAGACACAGGGAGGTAGAGATGAAGATAATGATAATATTATGTAGAGATTGCGTAGATGCTGCTGGTGCAGAGCGCACGTGGTTGCCGTTGTCGTGGTGCCAATGAGTGGCGACTGTGGTGGCTTTGTAGACAGGACGGATAGCAGGACAAGGACTGACGACTTGTGATTTCTACCAGGAGTCTGAGGTTTTTGACCCATTAAGTCGTGACCATTGCCTAACACTAACCAGGGGAACTTAAGTGTGTAGCTTTTATGTTCCTACCCGCGTCTTAACATCCAAGTGACTTCCATTACTCCCATGAGCTCCTCCACCACAAAAAAAAATAATAATAAATAACGCACAAATGTAGAATAAAATGAGAAGCATGGATCGCTGCCAGGGGCAACAAGGTTTATTGTGATTTTACACAGACCTGCACCCAACTTAGCCAGAACTCTTGATAATCACAAATCACACCGAAGACTAACTGTTTGTAGTTCTGTATTATTTCCACGTGACAGCTCGTAACAGTTCCTAAAGCATATGCTTAATAATCTCCCTCAAGAACATGAGTTATCTTCTTCTTAAATAGTTTCCTCCTCATAACAAAACATAATTTCCTCATAAAGTCAAACATTAAAATTTCCTCATGAAACTAAACATATTTGCGGCCTGCTTCGTGCTCACATTACTTCGACAATTTAGATAAGAATTTCCTATCCGCACAAGTAACCCGTGGCATCCTCTAGACCAGGGGTGGGGGAACCTTTTCTCATTTGAAGGCCGCACGAGAGTTAACATCCTTCCAAGAAGGCCACATTCAAGGAAAAAAAAATGCAGATAATGTAATACTAATTTAGCTTTTATACAGAATTAATCCTTTCAAGTATCTTATACTGACATACGGCAGAGTGCATACTAACAATGTTTATATATATATATATATATATATATATATATATAGGCTGCAATGTGGATGTACGTAGTCTAAACTGGTCTTCCGGGTGCTCGTCTGTAACTTGTGATCTTAAGGATGTCTTAATTTGTGTTAAGTAGGAGAATGTAGATTGGCATGGATATGTTGTTGAGAAGCAGGAGAGCAGGTGTCGTGCATGATCCCTGAGGTGAGGATGTTCTACTGCATTTTTCCGTACTTGAATGGGTTCTTTTTTGCCGTCAAACAGCGACTTCAGAATATCATCTTTCGAGAGCTCAGTTAACTCCGTCTGCAGCTTCCTTGGGGCCTCAGATACATCAACTACGTGAGGCTGAAAAGCCAACTTGAAGCTCATGTCATGCTTCTCAAAATCTCTGAACCTTTCATTGTATTCCTTGATTAGAGAGTCTCTCTCTCTCTCTCTCTCTCTCTCTCTCTCTCTGAACCTTAAGTGCCCAGGGCACATGGGGCTTCTGCAAGGGTTTTCCACAAATGCCTGTCCTTCGACTTTTTTCTGCTCTTGCCCAGGTGAGCCCTCTATTGCTCAGCATCCTTTCTGTTGTTCTTCTCCGTGTCTCTTTTGGTCTACCCTTACTTCTGTTCCCCTGTGGTGTCCATCTTAGTGCTATTTTTGGTAGTGAGTTGTCAGTCATTCGGAGCACATGTCCCAACCATCGCCAGCGTCTTTCCTCAATAATTGTTGTCAGTGGTTTCATCTGCAAGAGAGTCTATAACCGATTCATACTGTTTGAAACGTTGAAAAGAATATTTTTCTTCATTAATCATTTTTACCAGGTGAGAGAAGTGCTCTTCATGAAGCTCATGTTGGCCAAAAAGTTATTTAAGAAATGTTAATTTTGTTCTGAATATTTTTATTTCTCACCACACATCATATATAGAATTGGTGTTAGCTTGCAGTGAAACGTTCAAGTTATTTTGCTTTGTCATTATATCAGACATAAAAGCAACATTGCTATGAAACTCCTTGCATGGTAATTCACAGTGTTCATTCCTTCCCTCGAAAAATTGGATTATTTTTTTATGCAAATAGAAAACTTTGACCAAAACCTGTCACTGTGATATCCAGCGCACTTTCGAATGGTAGGGCAAATCAATACTAATTACTCAATTATCCATTATTAGCATCTCACGAAATTGTTGATGTCTCGTTGCATTTGCTCAAATATAATTCACAATTCCTACAACTCTCTGCAATGTGTCATTTAAACCAGTGGATTTGGCACAGAGACTTTGTTGATGCAAAATCCAATGAAAAGGGATAAGATGATTTTGGGTTGAAACCTCTTTCTTAAGTTGTGCGATAAAGCCTTCGTTCGTCCCTGTCATAGAAGGTTGGCTTGAAACCTCTTTCTTAAGTTATGTGATAAAGCCTTCGTTCCTCCCTGTCATAGAAGGTTGGCTTGAAACCTCTTTCTTAAGTTGTGTGATAAAGCCTTCGTTCCTCCCTGTCATAGAAGGTTGGCTTGAAACCTCTTTCTTAAGTTATGTGATAAAGCCTTCGTTCGTCCCTGTCATAGAAGGTTGGCTTGAAACCTCTTTCTTAAGTTATGTGATAAAGCCTTCGTTCCTCCCTGTCATAGAAGGTTGGCTTGAAACCTCTTTCTTAAGTTATGTGATAAAGCCTTCGTTCGTCCCTGTCATAGAAGGTGCACCATCTGTGCATACAGTGACTAAACTAGCCAGTATCAGTCCGAATTCACGACATTTCTCTTTAGAATCGTTAAACACGTCGTCGCTTCCTCGGATTCTGCTCTTTAGAGTGCTCAGAGTAAACAAATCTTCGTAAACACGAAAATCCTCAGTTGTGGTGGAAGCATAATACAACACCCGCGCCGAGTCAGTGCAGTCAGTTGATTCGTCCAGCTCTATTGAATAGTAGACATTTTCTTTTTGGATTATTTCTTTCAATTGACCAACTACAATGTGTGCTAAGTTCATGCTGTCGATCAGCATTAGTTTTTCTTCAAAGAGGCACTTGTTTGTATTTGTTAACCGTATCAGGATCTAAGCATCCTACAACCTCTACGATGCAATCTTTTATAACTTCCACATCACTAAATGGCTTACCCTTTCCCCCCAAGTACGAGGGGTGATTGATAAGTTCTAGGCATAACGTACAACGGATTATTTGTGGACAACGTTTTTGGATTATTTCTCAACATAGTCCCCTTGCAAGTTTATGCACTTAGTCCAGCGATCCTGGAGCATACGGATCCCTTCTTTGTAAAAGTCAGCATCTTGTACCAGTAGAAAGTGGTCTACAGCATGAATAGCGTCATCATCTGAAGCAAATTTGCGACCACTGAGCTCCTTTTTGAGTTTTGTAGACAGATAATAGTCCCAAGGGGCCAAATTTGGGGAATAAGGAGAATGTTCAAGAAGCTGGAAGCCGCATTCATTGCCACCGCCGACTTGTGAACTGGAGCATTGTCTTGATGAAAGATGACTCCTCTCGTCAATTTCCCTCCACGCTTTTCCTTCAATTTGACCCACAGTTGCTTCACAAGATTAGCGTAATAGGCCCCAGTGACCGTTCTGCCATTTTGAAGATAATCTACCAATAACACACCTTCTGAATCCCAAAAGATGGAAGCCATCACTTTGCCTACAGACAGAACCGCCATTGCTTTCTTTGGATGTGGGGATCCGTGATACTTCCATTGCTTTGACTGTTCTTTGGTTTCTGGTTGAAAATGATGAACCCCACTCTCATCCATAGTTACAAATTGCTGAAGAAACGTTTCAAGATCTGCAGAAAAATGGCCAAGATTGTCTCTTGACATGTTGAGATGCTGTCGTTTGTGATCAGCTACAAGAAGTTTCGGGACCCATGGAGCAGAGACCTTTGTCATTTGAAGATCATTGTGAATAATGGCATGAATACGTTCCTTGGAGATGCCCAACTCAATAGCAGTGTACTGCTCAGTTAGTTGTCGATCCTCCATTATCATGTCATGGATTCTGCAGGTGGCTTCATCGGTGGTTACCGTTCTTGGTCTTCCTGGACGGGAATCATATTCCAGACTCTCCCTTCCATGTTTGAATTGAGCTGCCCATTTCTTCTCTGTGCTGTAAGAAGGGGTACTCTCCCTTAGAGTCTCCACCATTTCCTCATGGATCTCCTTCAATGATAAGCCCTTGATGCAGAAGTAGCGAATGACTGCTCCATGAGAAATTTTATCCATTTTCTCAATTTCTGCCACCCCTTACCACTTCAGAAGACTGTAAAAAAAAAAATGGTTGCATTTAATTTAGTGATACTTGGTGTTTAATCTTACATTAACCTGATCTACAAATGCACCTAAAATCAACTGTGTGTTTCAAGTATTTGTACACTATGCCGAGAACCTATCAATCACCCATCGTATATACGCCACTTTATAAGTAGCTTCTACAGTTGCGCTTCCGATACTCTGCACTGACTGTAATAACCGCCTCTGCTTTTGCTTCCCTTCTTTCCTTCTTTCAATTTTTGTAAAGCAATTTTTCTAGATTCACTTTCTAGCTTAACGTATTTATTGTCCTTATGAGTAGAGTAGTGTTGATGTGCATTGTATTTTTTTTACCGTCGAAATCACAGAATCACAGAGAAAGCAAGTCATTTTATTCTTCTCAGAAACAACATAGTATTGTAATTCCCGTTCATCGTTAAACACTCTGTGTTCTTCTCTCATAGACCTTTTCGTTTTTTTTTAGACATGATGGAAAGCAAATAAAAATGTAATCAAGTCACAAACACACTCTAATGGAAGGAACAACAAACGCTGCACTCTCTATGCCAGCCAGTTAGTAACTGGCATCACAGTGTTGCCAGAAGGTAGAGAAGAAATTTCGGTTTCAAAACTAGCGCCAATTCTTTTTTTTTTTTTTGCAATCATGATTTTGTTTCTTCACATATACATTTGAACGAAAATGTTGAGAATCTATTCAACGTCACACACCGGGTACCTCCTCGTACTGTGGTTTTACGTCCTACACGCGTCAAGGCTGAGCCACACTCTCCTCTACGCGACACACTTCGACTCGCACGTGCGACCAATACGCTTCACCACCAACTCCAAACTGATTCGCTAATGCGTTCTCTAGTTCAGAATCCAACCCTTACTCTTCCTCCGCATTCTCCTCCGAGTCTCATCGTGATATATTTATCCGAAAGCATGATGTTGCGTCACGCCAGTTCCGCGTCTGTCAGCGTCTGTTACCAGGTGTAGTGTCTATCGCCAGTTCTCCGTACCGACGTGGCCGGCAACGGACATTTCGGGTGACCTCTTTGTCGCCTCCAAGAACTACAGTTAGATAAGCGATACCGCCTTACAGCGGCCAGATAACGCTTTTACCTAGTATCATCTCTTAGCGGAATTGTCATATTGCCAAAATTAGTTCACATATGTTAATCAATGTCTTATATATAACAATATGAAACTTGTTTAAGAAAGCCGCACATCACGCTCTAAAAGGCCGCAGGTTCCCCACACCTGCTCTAAACTGTCACATTTCGTAGACCTGATACTGGTCATTCCATTATAGGACAGTTAAAAAATGTGAATAGATCTTAATGAATGTTAGTGTACATTTTCCTCCTTACTCGCTGCACTGAAGACTACTTGTGTTTCATTATTTCATGTTCCCAATAGCTGATTGTTTAAACGTATCTCTCTTTCCTATAAACTGCCTTCATTATTTAATTTTCCTATAAACTATTTTATTCAACTTTCTTAATTTCTATAAACTGTTGACTTTACATGCATCTTCAGGTAAAATATTTTCTCATTTCCGTTATCTTGCCATTAACCGTTTCTTTATTATCCGTCTTAATACCTTTTCTCTCGGTGCCCCCACCCTCAAACCATATCTTTATACTGTAACTTACGGTTCCCTGTTTGGTTTCAGAGTTGAGTTCACCACAGTTGCCAGTATGGACGTGATCGTGGTGTAGTTATTGTAGATGTCTGTGAAGTTGGACAGAAGCCACGTGTCGGTTCCGTTGACGTCATCTACCGGACAGTTTGCTACAGAAGCAGCAGGTAACCAAGGTGTCTTCTTAATGGCAGGTGAGAAGTTCATGCCGATAGACAACCAAGAAGCGTACGCCATTCCAGCGATTCCACCTGCGATAGCTCCCTGTCGAAGTATCAACAATGGGGATAGCTTGCAAAACTAGCCAGACAGGCAAACTGATAAATAAACTGAGAGATATACAGATAGGTAAGCTGGTAGACAGACAGTTAGTCAGGTAGATAGACAGGTGATCAGACAGACTAGAAGGTAGAAAGGACAGACAGAGACAGACAGGTGAGGAGTGGATGAACGGACAGAAGGATGGAACAACAAACAGACGGACAGATAGACGACAGACATAAATATAGATAGATAAACAGACAAACAAACAGACAGATAGGCGTACATACATCCGGACGGATGGACAGACAGACAGACAGACAGACAGACAGACAGACAGACAGATAGATAGATAGATAGATAGATAGATAGATAGATAGATAGATAGATAGATAGATAGATCTACCTTTGCATTAGCTCTAGGGAAGAAACATCCAAGGAAGAATATACCCGTCAAAGGTCCAGAGAAAGCTGAGATCAGACTTGCTGCGATCTGTCATAAAAAGGAATGAAAAAAAGGTGCATTAGGAAGATAGCGATGCCATCACTGGAAACAGCGGAGAATTATTACAAATGATTATAAAAATCAGTGGCTTGAAAGAGTCCATCATGCAGTAGTCTTCTTCTTCTGTTTCTGCGTTCAAGGTTGTTGGTCACATCAGATCCTGATCCCTGTTGACATGGCAAAGCCCGCAGTCCTCTCCTGATAGGAGCCCCCAAAGCTTTTGCCCCAAGCTTGTGTCATCTGGCCATGTCACACACTTCAAGTCTGCACAGACGAGTGTCCATGTGGCAGTGGAGTATAGACCCTAGAACATATCCTTCAAGAGTGCCGTGCAGTAGTCAACTCAGGTGTAAGACTGCTGCTTCAAAGTTTTCGAGTAGGGAAACCGCCACTGACAAATGAAACTGTCTGATTGTTAAGTTGTCAAAGAACATTTAACTCACACCTTTTACAATGTTATAATTTTTTTTTTAACCTGGATATGCAGGATAAAGGCTGTTACATGTGTATGAACTATCGAACTTTCAAAAAAGAAAAAAAAAACTAATCACGTTTTTGCATTTTGTAATCCTGCGGTGCTCCATACAAGTAACCTTCCATCTGTCTTAGACGGAAGATAATTTTTAATATGGTGGGTCACGGAAAAAAAAGTCCACTTCTTAGACCTAAATACGCCAAGCAGGCTTGTTTTTTTTTCCCATAAGCCACCCTGTATATACGGGCCATAACTCTTTAAAAATAAAGGAAGAAAAATTGAAAATCTGATTTTTGCCTGTAACAATTACTTTTGCACCAACAAATTTATTATCCACGAATAATTTTGGAGTTTTCTAAAAGATAGAGTAACATGCCATCCGAGTGATTATTACTACTGAAAATGACATAATTATATTTCCAGACATATTTCCGGACATGCTATTTTTGTAAGATTAAGTTTCAGCAATGAAACAGAACACCTTTACCCGCCACTTTTGTCTCCCTTTCCCCCCCCCCCTCTTTTCTCTCACCGGTCTCGCTGTGAGGTCAAAGGTTCACATCCGGTCAGAGACACCTCAGTCACCCAGCTTCAGAAATGGGTACCTGGTTCCTAGTACGGTAACCCCAATATGCTTTAATGCCATAGAAACAGGGATTTTATCTTTGCCTTCTTTACCTGGTTGTTCTAGGTTTTGAGGACAGCCATGCCTTCAGACCATATCATCTTACTATGTTATGTATATTTAAGACAGTGATGATGTTTGGAACCATTATAGGAATTTTTTTTAAAATTAGAACTCACTGACCTAAAGAACCCTCCCTACAGTAGACAGGAGACGCTTGTAAGACTAACCTTGAAAAATACGAAAGAGAAGGATTGGGGGCCAGATTCTAACAATAGAATGTGAACCTAAACCATTATAAACACTAAACCATTATAAACACTAAAGTTACTATTGACCGTATAATATTGATGACAGTGCCTGGGTTGGGTCCTACGAAAAATGGAAATATCGCTCAGTAGGTCAGTATCATAATAGGTTATACCCTGCTGATGTCGTACTCTACGGATTAGCTACTCACGTGACGTTCAAAGCATTTCAAAACTAAGGTAAGGTTTTCAAAATGAGCAGGAACTACCACCACGTGACCTAGGGAACTCGCAGACTGCGTGTGTGTGTAGTTTATAAGAAGGGATACGTAGTCAGAGGTTGGTCTATGGTCTTTGGTCTGGATTATCATCATTGCACTCCGGACATATCCATAGGCGCTCAGATCCTTCCCTCAACATATCCATCAGTATCCTGCAGGTAACAGCGCCTGTCCTGTGTTGGTTGACAAGTCCTCTTTTGCGTCCAGACGTCTCTCGTTTCTCAGCCAAGCTAATCTCTACTCTCTCTCTCTCTCTCTCTCTCTCTCTCTCTCTCTCTAAACAGCGATGTAGATTCGCTGTTCTCGGAGTTCTCCACTCTGTCTTTCTCTCTGAATATAATAATAATATCAGCTCGATTCAGTGGTTGTCCGCTTCCGGTGTGTACCAAGATGACGGTATTCTTTCGTCACCTGGAATGTGGATTTTTCATGTTGTATGCATTATAAGGGAGACATCCATAGCGGAAGTTACCAAGTTCAAGGTGTATCCATGTGCTGAGGAGTTATCAAGGTCAAAGTGTATCCACTTGCTGAGGGGTTATCAAGGTCAAAGTGTATCCACTTGCTGAGGGGTTATCAAGGTCAAGGTGTATCCATGTGCTGAGGAGTTATCAAGGTCAAAGTGTATCCATGTGCTGAGGAGTTATCAAGGTCAATGTGTATCCACGTGCTGAGGGGTTATCAAGGTCAATGTGTATCCATGTGCTGAGGAGTTATCAAGGTCAAGATGTAGTATCCACGTGCTGAGGAGTTATCAAGGTCAAGGTGTATCCACGTGCTGAGGAGTTATCAAGGTCAAAGTGTATCCATATGCTGAGGAGTTATCAAGGTCAATGTGTATCCACGTGCTGAGGGGTTATCAAGGTCAAGGTGTATCCATGTGCTGAGGAGTTATCAAGGTCAATGTGTATCCACTTGCTGAGGGGTTATCAAGGTCAATGTGTATCCACGTGCTGAGGGGTTATCAAGGTCAATGTGTATCCACGTGCTGAGGGGTTATCAAGGTCAAGGTGTATCCATGTGCTGAGGAGTTATCAAGGTCAATGTGTATCCATGTGCTGAGGAGTTATCAAGGTCAATGTGTATCCACGTGCTGAGGGGTTATCAAGGTCAAGGTGTATCCATGTGCTGAGGAGCTACCAAGCTCAAGATGTAGTATCCACGTGCTGAGGAGTTATCAAGGTCAAGGTGTATCCATGTGCTGAGGGGTTATCAAGGTCAAAGTGTATCCATGTGCTGAGGAGTTATCAAGGTCAATGTGTATCCACGTTCTGAGGGGTTATCAAGGTCAAGGTGTATCCATGTGCTGAGGAGCTACCAAGCTCAAGATGTAGTATCCACGTGCTGAGGAGTTATCAAGGTCAATGTGTATCCACGTGCTGAGGGGTTATCAAGGTCAAAGTGTATCCATGTGCTGAGGAGTTATCAAGGTCAATGTGTATCCACGTGCTGAGGGGTTATCAAGGTCAAGGTGTATCCATGTGCTGAGGAGCTACCAAGCTCAAGATGTAGTATCCACGTGCTGAGGAGTTATCAAGGTCAAGGTGTATCCATGTGCTGAGGAGCTACCAAACGCTCAAGATGTAGTATCCACGTGCTGAGGAGCTACCAAACGCTCAAGATGTAGTATCCACGTGCTGAGGAGTTATCAAGGTCAAGGTGTATCCATGTGCTGAGGAGCTACCAAACGCTCAAGATGTAGTATCCACGTGCTGAGGAGCTACCAAACGCTCAAGATGTAGTATTCACGTGCTGAGGAGCTACCAAACGCTCAAGATGTAGTATCCACGTGCTGAGGAGCTACCAAGCTCAAGATGTAGTATCCACGTGCTGAGGAGCTACCAAGCTCAAGATGTAGTATTCACGTGCTGAGGAGCTACCAAGCTCAAGATGTAGTATTCACGTGCTGAGGAGCTACCAAGCTCTAGTATTCACGTGCTGAGGAGCTACCAAGCTCAAGATGTAGTCTCCACGTGCTGAGGAGCTATCTATCTCAAAGTGTATCCACGTGCAGTTAAAAAAAAGATCGGGAGAAGTACAGGTGAGAAGAAATAAAGAAGCAATGAGATAAAAATTTAAAACAAACTATAACAAACGGCCATATGCCTTTATCATGGAAGACGACACATAAACACAGAGATCATCTTGGTAAGGACGTCAGGCAGGTAATGAGTGTTTTAGAAGGTTGTTGTTCATAAGAAAATCGTATATAATGACGTGATTTAGAAAGTTATAACCAATAAGAAGGTTAGAAATGCAGTTTATAAGAACGTGCAAATGACATGAAAACCATATACAAAATCACAAAGCAGATGACAGGTAACTTCAGCACAAGATGTGCGAGTGCAATAAAGACACATAAGAGACAACTGGTCAGTGGAGAATGAGAAAAAATTGAAAGATGGAGGGAACACTTTAACACCCTACTAAACAGAACACAAGCAGCACAGACAATAGATATACCTGAAGCAAAAACAGAACTAAACATCAATACAGGACCGATAACAATAAGTGAAGTAAAGGAGGCAATAAAGAAACTAAAATCAGACAGGGCACCAGGTGAAGATGAAGTGACTGCTGAGATGTTGAAAGCAGAAGAAACAGAAACACCAAAACAACTCTGCCGGATATTACAACAAATTTGGGATCTAGAAAAAAGCTCCAGAGGAGTGGAAAAATGGCCTTATAGTAAAACTACCAAAGAAGGGTAACCTCAGAGATTGCGGGAACTGGAGAGGCATTACCCTACTGCCACTCACCAGAAAAGTATTTTACAGAATAATTATCAGCATAATTGTACCAGCAATTGAGAGAAAACTTCGGAAAGAGCAGGCAGGACTTAAGAAAGGAAGATCATGCACAGACCACATATCTGTACTTAGGCAAATATTAGAGCAGGCACAACATATGCACTGTTTATAGATTCTGAGAAAGACTTTGAAGTGTCAACAGAGATGCACTGTGGAAAATCCTAAGATGGCATGGCCTCCCACTCAAGATAGTGAATGTAATCAAATACGAGGGTTTTCAGTGCAAAGTTATCTGTGGAGAACATACCTCCAGCAGCTTTAGGGTACAAACAGGAGTGAAGCAGAGATGTGTATTATCACCAACATTATTTATATTGGCAGTAGACTGGTTAATGAAGGAGGCAACATCAGACAAACGCAGAGGATTACAATGGACCCTTGACACAGTGCTGGAGGACCTTGACTTTGCAGACGACATCTGTCTACTATCAAGCAGCCACAAAGATATGCAAGATAAAATAAACAAGCTAAATCAGAATGCAAATAACATAGGACTAAAGATCAACGTAGGGAAGACAAAGTTAAAGAAGCAAAATGTGAACAACAGAAATGTACTCAGAGTAGATAGCAAGTTAGTGGAGGAGGTCAACGAATTTGTATATCTTGGCAGTAGAGTAGTAGAAAATGGAGACAGCACAGAGGACATCAACAGCAGACTTACTAGAGCAAACCAGGCTTTTGCAATGCTGCAGACTATATGGAAGTCTAAAAAACTAAGCATGAAGATGAAAATCAGAATATTCAAGAATAATGTTCTAAGTGTACTACTCTATGGAAGTGAATGCTGGAAAATCACCAAAACAATAGAAAACAAGTTGAATTCTTTCCAGACTAAATGTTTACGAAGAATTAGAAAAAATATTTTGGCCAAATACCATAAGAAATAACATCTTGTTGGCAGAAATGCAGATGAAGCCACTGACAGCAATTATTGAGGAAAGACGCTGGCGATGGTTGGGACATGTGCTCCGAATGACTGACAACTCACTACCAAAAACAGCACTAAGATGGACACCACAGGGGAACAGAAGTAAGGGTAGACCAAAAGAGACATGGAGAAGAACAACAGTGAGGATGTTGAGCAATAGAGGGCTCATCTGGACAAGAGCGGAAAAAAGGCAAAGGACAGGCATTTGTGGAAAACCCTTGCGAAAACCCCATGTGCCCTGGGCACTTAAGGTGAGAGAGAGAGAGAGAGAAGTACGTGATTTTAAAGGGTTTTAATTACAAGCAGTGATCGCGTTAACCGGAAATTACCGATTAAAAATGAGAAATATCGAAATTTATGAAGATCATCTATTACCATAACCGGTTTATATTATCAAAAACCTAGTTTTAAAAAAAAGCGAAATCGGTGTGAGGAAAATCAGGCCAGCAGGATGATGATGTTCAGTTTGTATGGAGGAGAAATAGCCAGTGTGATCCTGATTTAGCACGTAAGCATTTTGTAAAGATTAAATTTCGGCACAAAATAGATGAAAACAACAAATTCACACGAACATTTCATTCCGGCTAATGTTTGTACAGTGTTTTTAATTTTACATTTAAGAAAAAAGTATAAAGTGCCAAATGATGTACTGAGAAAACGGGTATTTCCGAAGGTACTTCATACAAGGTAAAAGAACGCCACAACGGTAACTGTACCAGTTTCAGAAAATCCTACAGCTACTCTGAGGGAAAGGAAAAGACACGCCAAGCACTATCACATTCATTCATTCGTTCATTCATTCATTCATCTGCCTATCCGTTGCGAAACTTTGTCTTCCTAACAGCTATCTTGAAGACCTTTTGGTTGTAAGCAAGATGCCCTGATGCTGATGCATCCATTCGCAAGTTAACAATGTCTTATTGCCATCTTAGCCTTAGTTTTCCTCTTTTTTTTTGTTGTTATGTACCCTTCCAAGACTGTCTTCTCTAAACTCTCATGACGTTTAATATATCAGAAATACCTACGTTTTATCTATTTAATCTTCTTTACTAACCAACTTCTTCAATATTAAATTCTTGTAGTATGGACATAATTTTTCTTTTTTGTTCCCATGATATTTGAAGAACTCTTCTGTAGAGTTTACATTCAAAGGCATTTATGTGTTTCTCGACTCTTTTGTTGTGTCCAGGTCTCATAGGCATATGTTGCGATAGGAAAGATGCATGCCCTTAAAAATCTCATTTTTGTTGTTCTTTCCTTCTCCACAGCTTCTTCAGTTGTTTTACTTCTGAAGAACGATATATACCCTCCTTTAAATCTCTCTCGTTGTATCTCTATTATTACCTAGTAATGATACAAGATATTCAAAAGTCTCCACCTCTTCCAATTGTTCCTCATTTATATATATTTCAGCTGCCATATTTGTTTTGTCATTTGTCATCAGTTTAGTTTTCTTTGCATGAAGATGAAGATTTTGCTATTCACTATTCTTACGGACTGACATAATTAGTTTCTCCATTCCTTTCTGTGTTGTGGACAGTAATACTGTGTCACCAGCATATCTAATCTCAGGTATTTCATATCCTCCAGTTTTTATGGTATCGAAATATTCTTTCCTTGCATCTTCTTTATTGGTAGAAACATTAGGATTAGGGTAAAAACACTAAGATTAAAGTAGAGAAATTGGGATTAGGGTCGAAGAACTAACATTAAGGTGGGATAGTTAGGGTACGATAGAAACACTAGGATTAGGGTAGAAACACTGGGATTAGGATAGAAACATTAGGATTAGGGTATAAACATTAGAATTAGGATAGAAACATTATAATTAAGGTAGAAACACTAGTATTAGGGTAGAAACACTAGGATTAGGGTAGAAACATTAGGATTAGGGAAGAAACACTAAAATTATGGTATAAACACTAGGATTATGGTAGAAACACTAGAATTATGGTAGAAACGCTAGGATTAGGGTAGATACATTAGAATTAGGGTAGAAACACTAGAATTAGGGTACAAACACTAGGATAAGGGAAGAAACACTAAAATTATGGTAGAAACACTAGGATTAGGGTAGATACTAAAATTAACGTAGAAACACTAGGATTAGGGTAGATACTAAAATTAACGTAGAAACACTAGGATTAGGGTAGACACACTAGTATTAAGGTGGAAGAACTAAAAGTATGGTGGGATAGTTAGAGTGGGTTAAAAACACTAGGATTGAGGTAGAAACACCGGGATTAGAGTAGAATAACTAAAATTAGAGTTGGTAGGGTAGAAACACTAGGATTAGAACAGAAATACAAGAATTAGTGTAGAAGAACTAAAATTAGGGTAGGAAAGTTAGGGCAGGAAGAAACACTGGAATTAAGGTAGAAACACCGGGATAAGGGTAGAAGCATTAAATTTAGGGTAGGGTAGAAACACTAGAATAAGGGTCAATCAGTAATTTGCATGTCCCTTGCGGAACTTTGCCTCCCTAACAGCTCTCCTGTAGGCCTCTCGGTTGTAAGCAAGATGCCCTCCATTCTGTTCTTCAACGATGTCTTGCAGCCATCTTCGCCTTCGTGTTCCCCTCTTTCTTTTTCCCATTATGTACCCTTCCAAGACGGTCTTCTCTAAATTCTCATGGCGTTTAATGTGTCCAAAATATATAAGTTTTCTCTGTTCTGTTTAACACCATTTACTAGCCAAACTTCTTCAATATTAAGTTCTTGTAGTATGGATATATTTGTTCTTTTTTGTGTCCAATATATTTGAAAAACTCTTCTGTAGCATTTATATATGTGTTTTTCAACTGTTTTGTTAAGTGCCCAGATCTCACAAGCATATGAATTAGGGTAGAAACAGTAAAATTAGGAAATGTAGTTATCGTTTGGGATAAGTTCGTCACGTTTTTGCAGTGTTTCACAGGTGCATAAAACCAAGCAATATATATATATATATATATATATATATATATATATATATATATATATATATATCTTATCTTATATCTTATATCCTTCCCGTGCCGTTAGACGTCACATAGGGCTCGCAAAGTAGTTCGCCAATATTTCCTGTCTGCGGCGAGTCTTTCAACCTCAACAAAGGATTTTATGCCTGTTAACTTGGCCTCTCTTAATAATGTTCTCTTCAGAGTTTCACGCGGTCTGCCCCTTTTTCTTCGGCCTGTTGTGTTCCACTTGATAGCTTGTTTTGGGATTCTCTGCTCATTTCTTCTCATCAAGTGGCCAACATATGTCCATCTCCTTTTCCTGATCACCCGTGAGACTGGTTGTTGTTCAGTCATCTGTCTTATCTCTGCATTGTTCTTGAATTCATTCCACTTGATGCCGAGTATTTTCCTTAGGCATTTGTTTTCAAAAAAGTCTAATTTCTTTTCTATTTCTTTAGTTGTTTTCCAGCTTTCGCATGCATAAATGAGGGTGGATATTACATTTGAATTGAATAGTCTTAACTTGGTTTTTGTGCTTATAACTTTTGAATTCCATATGTTCTCAAGATTCTTGAAGATTGATGCTGCTTTTGCAATTCTGATCCTAACTTCCTTTCTAGCGTCACCACCCTGGTCCATGTAGCTGCCAAGGTATGCAAATTGATTGACTTCTTCTATATATATATATATCTGAACCTTAAGTGCCCAGGGCACATGGGGGTTCCGCAAGGGTTTTCCACAAATGCCTGTCCTTCGCCTTTTTTTCTGCTCTTGCCCAGGTGAGCCCTCTATTGCTCAACATCCTTTCTGTTGTTCTTCTCCATGTCTCTTTTGGTCTACCCTTACTTCTGTTCCCCTGTGGTGTACATCTTAGTGCTATTTTTGGTAGTGAGTTGTCACTCATTCAGCACATGTCCCAACCATCGCCAGCGTCTTTCCTCAATAATTGTTGTCAGTGGCTTCATCTACATTTCTGCCAGTAAGATGTTATTTCTTATGGTATTTGGTCAAAATATTTTTCTAATTCTTCGTAAACATTTAGTCTGGAAAGAATTCAACTTGTCCTGATAAGCATTTCTCCTTCCACCTGCATTTGTTTTTTCCCTTGCTTCCGTTTCTGTAGCAGTCTGATAGTTTTTTTTACCAGATAGGGTTGTTGGCCCTATGCCGAACCCTCCTTGGTCGCCTTTTACGATCATGCGTGGTAGGGTACAGTGGTCCTATTCTTTGCAGATCCCGGATACCACAAATTTGGGATCTAGAAAAGATATATAAAACAGTGCTCCCGGTAGTAATAACGATGTGTTACGGCGAGTAAAAAATTAGTCGCGTTTTTCGATATAATGACAGTGACACAGTCTACGACTGCGTGGACAGTGACTGACCTGAGTTAAGGTCCCTCCGACCAGTGAAACCAAGATGGCAACCCCGCAGGCGAGAATGCCAAAGAAGAGAACTGTTTGGATCAGAAGTTGTTTTGATATTAGCATTGATGTCAGATTTTTAAGTGTTGTATGTCTGTGTATGTGTGTTCTAAATGCTTCATCTTTTTTTTTCTGTGGTATGTTTCCAGTGCTGATGTCTAATGTGTGTTTTCAGTGTTGTATATCTTGCGTGTGTGTGTTACTTGTTGTATGCCATGTGTACGTATATTTTCAGCGTACATTTTGGTATAATTTTTAAGTGTTGTATGTTTTATGTTTTTACGTTTGTAGTGCTGAAATTCTTGTGCAGGCATGCTTTCAGTGTTCAATTTCCTGTGTATACATGTTTTCAGTAATTAAAAAAAATGTTTTCAATATTTTACATCATAAAATGCCCATCTTTAAATGTTCCTATATCGGATCTTACATTCTTATTGTATGTCTTGTATGGGTATGAGCACAGGAGTTTCTGGATGTGAAGATCATGGACACAAAACATTTTTTTACGTTAAAAGTTAACTATGCCGTGTAGTAGGCAACTTTCAAGATTTTATCCTACTAATTTTCTTCTTTCACAAATACGGCCATTCTAATATAAAAGTTAGTATCTCAGCTCATGCCTGTGCTGTTACACGTCCATAACCAACTCGCCACAATCTATTTATAGCCCTGCCGACTGGTCAACTCACCACAATCTATTTATAGCCCCGCCGACTGGCCAACTCGCCACAATCTATTTATAGCCCTGCCGACTGGCCAACTCGCCACAATCTATTTATAGCCCCGCCGACTGGCCAACTCGCCACAATCTATTTATAGCCCTGCCGACTGGCCAGCTCGCCACAATTTATTTATAGCCCTGCCGACTGGCCAACTCGCCACAATCTATTTATAGCCCTGCCGACTGGCGTTGCCGATCACTCATTCTTTCAAATTTCATGTCCTTTCCAGAACGTTGTCTCTCTCACAGCCTCCCAGATTACCTCGCAGTAGAAAGTGTCATATGAATTTGGACTGTCTTTTTTTCTGACTTCTGTCGTCGCTTGCCTTATCTCTCAGCCTCTAGAATCTCTTCGTTTGATTTCTTCACTGTTCATGGTCCTCTTAGCATTCTTCTAAGGAACCACGTTTCAATGGCTTCCAGAAGGCTATGTACTTCATTAGTGACTGACTATGTCTCATATCAGTAAAATAAAACTGACTCAAAAACTAAAGTACTGAAGTACTCTTTTCCTCACTCCCAATGACAGTAATTTACCTTTTCGTTTTTTTGAAACGTCATTTTGGCTTGCCTTATCCTGCTCTTTATCTCAGTTAGGCATCTTCCATCGGAAATCAGAGGCGTCACAAGAGATATCTAAACGTGTCCATCTGTTTCAGCATTGTGCCGTTGACTGTTATTATACACTCAGTCTTCCTACATATGGCAAAGCAATAACAACAACAGAACAAAATACACTTGGTCCACTTACCCGCAACTTTGGCTATGAGCGTAGCTTTCCATTCGGAAATTCCCGGACCTACGATTGGATGCACAATGTCCGCCCAGAGCAAGGCAGATAAACTGCTTAGACCCGAGGACAAGGTACTGCAAGACATGTCAGATAATTGTTGATCTTCCAGAGAAAAAAAATAGTGAAGTGTTTTGTTGAGTCATTAAATGCAGGTAAATTTAACTTTGTCTTACAGTTGGCTGCAATGATCAATTATTAGATTAAAACAACAATAGCAAAAGATGGTTTTCTTGCGCCATGATAAGCAATAGACTAGGTCATGGTTACCAAGGCAACGGCGTGGCTGGAAACGCTGACCTTCACCCTGGCAGGTATTCTCAGCGACTCAGTGAATGTGCTCAGGAAGATGGAGTCAGGTTTGGTGTGAAAGCACTGGTTGGAGTCACTGAGAAGTTCACGGCTGATAAAAATCTGTTTCTCTCTCTCTCTCTTTTTTTTGTGCCAGGTCATACGGGGGTGAGAAGTAATCAACGAGCGGACAGACTTACTGGTATGGCTACAGTAGGGGGACAGACTTACTGGCGTGGCTACAGTAGAGGAGGAACAGACTTACTGGCATGGCTACAGTAGAGGAGGAACAGACTTACTGGCATGGCTACAGTAGAGGAGGAACAGACTTACTGGCATGGCTACAGTAGAGGGGGGAACAGACTTACTGGCATGGCTATAGTAGAGGAGGGGACAGACTTACTGGCATGGCTACAGTAGAGGGGGGACAGACTTACTGGCATGGCTACAGTAGAGGAGCGGACAGACTTACTGGCATGGCTACAGTAGAGGGTGGACAGACTTACTGGCATGGCTACAGTAGAGGGTGGACAGACTTACTGACGTGGCTACAGTAGAGGGGGACAGATTTACTGTCATGGCTACAGTAGAGGGGGACAGACTTACTGACGTGGCTACAGTAGAGGGGGACAGACTTACTGGCATGGCTACAGTAGAGGGGGACATACTTACTGACGTGGCTACAGTAGAGGGGGACAGACTTACTGGCATGGCTGCAGTAGAGGGGGGACAGACTTACTGGCATGGCTATATTAGAGGGTGACAGGAAATAGACCGGGCTGATATCCTGAATGAACTAAGAGAACCTGGTCGAATCACCGATTCAGGCAACAGTTCTGAATCTGCGACCATGAACAGACTGATGGAGCATAACGTCAAACGTGGAGTGGCCGGACAGTGAGAAGCATAGAAGAGCTGGTTAATCAACAACAGAAACGGTATCTCCAAACGCTGGAGGAAATAATGAAGATGGGATGGCAGCGCTTTATGGACTACTCGTCCAATGTGCAGTGAGGATGATCCATCGACTAACTAGATAATAGACTGGGGTCTGTATTGTTTTTATATTATCTACAGCTGTTATAACTATTAGTGCCATTACCACTAATACTGCTATAAAAACAGCAACTACTACTATTGTTCTTTCCACCACTGCTATAGCTACTACTAATATGGTTACTACTACTGCTGCTACTACTACTACTGCTGCTGCTGCTGCTGCTGCTACTACTACTACTACTACTACTACTACTACTACTACTACTACTACTACGGCTACTACTACTAATTACCACTACTACTATTCCCCCCAACACACACCACCGCTTTGACTACTACCACCACAACATATTACTGACCTTACTATTACTTCAACTACTACTACTATTATTACAGCACTTGTTGCAATAGCAACAACTACTATTACTTCTGCTACATCATTTGCTGCTACTAATACAATAATTATTTCCACAACTACTATAATAGCAACTACCAATACTATTACTATAGCTACTTCTCCTACTACAACCACTTTATTAATACACTGTATGACTACAAGCACCATTACTACCATCACTAGAGCTACTATTGCTATTACCGCTATTACTACTACCACTGCCACTTTTACTACAGCTATCATTATTACTATCACTACTGTTATTACTACAGCTACTATTACTACAATGCCTACTACTCCTTTTGCTGCTGCTGCTATTAATGCTATCAATACCATTTCTAGTATTACTATAATAACAACAACAGCTACTACTACTATTACTACTACTACTACTACTACTACTACTACTACTACTATTACTACTACTACTACTACTGTTACTACTACTACTATTACTACTACTACTACTATTACTACTACTATTACTTGCAGTACAGCTGCAGCGAATCTGCAACACCAGCCACAGCAGCAGGATCCCCAGACATCGACGTTTGCATGTTACTCATACGTTACCGTAATACTACTACGATTACTTTCACTTTATTCTCGATATTACCGCTTATCCCACAACCACTTGTGAAACTAATACTTCTGCTACAATTACTACACCAACCTTCACTATCACAACAAGAACAATAACTACTACTGCAACCACTGTTTAAGCTGTTTCCTTTCAGCGAAGGCTTAATCACCACCAAGCTCCCCCCCCCTCCCCCAAGGTTCCTGGCCCTCTCATGCTATGCCGTCTGCCTCCTGATATATGGTCTGAATTCCATCTATATCTCTTACTATACAACTTGTTTTGCACAGACCAAACGGGGATGAACACAGTGTCCGAGTAGGCAATCAGCGACCCGTAGCTGACCAAGACCCTGTCCCACCTCTCTGTTGGTACCACTGGTAACAGCTATATCATGGCTAATGGGAGAGGGATCACCATAGTTCCCATAGTGGTGGAGTCTGCTAAAGAAGTATTGCACACCCACCCCCACCCCCCCCCCCCTGCTTTTCAGCTGTACTCCGGGACTGAAAAAGTAGCTGCGATAACCCACATCCCACGCCGATACGATGCTGTGCCTCAATACCTCCACAGCATCGGCTGCAAAGAACACAAACTCGCAGTTACAGGGAGATAGCACAAGACAAGACAGGACAAGACACAAACTGACACGTCATTGCTAGTCTTTTTTTAACTTTCAAACAACTTTATTATCAAATTCTTTACTCACTATCACGTAAACAACGTTTGCTCTGTGTTTCCTGACACTTTTCTTCTTTACTCTTTCCTGTTTCAGGGCCTTTACTTTTGTGAAGCTTGCTCAGTCTAATAGGCAGTGCACTGCTACTTCCACCAAAGCTGCTGTTACTGCTCTCAGTTTATGGGCTCGTTATTCTTTTATAACAAAAAATATCCATGTATTTCATTTTGTATATTCGCATGAGTTTGTTTTCCTTTTCTGTGATTTCTTCGTTTCTTCCTGAGTAAGACTTTTCACCGAAAACTTAATGTGCCTGTTATCTATCACCGCATCTTTTCCCTCTTCTTTCTTTCTTTATTGTACAGTGAAGAATATTGCTAAAATCGCTGATATTTGAAGCAACAACACAAGACACATGGCTGCTACAGAATACTTGCCTTAAAGAAGCACTGAAAAGGGAAGCTAAGAACAAACCAGGCATTCCAGGCAATGATTCAAAAATATCCATGACCATATATGGTATTATCTGAAAAAAAGATAAATAACGAAACAAATCTAAAAGCGATTAGTGACTTTTTTTCAGGGGAGGGGGAGAGAAAAAAAAAGGGGGGGGGGCATCATCATTTTGAGTATATATCTTTTTCAACTCTAAAAACACAAACTCTGTTTTCTGTACGCCATCTTGCTCCATCTAAAAGTTCTTAAATCATCTGGAGTTTCGAGGTATTACATTCTTTCATATCTGAGGAAGTTGTTTACGCATGTATGTATGTATGTATGTATGTATGTATGTATGTATGTATGTATGTATGTATATATGTATGTATGTATGTATGTATGTATGTATGTATGTATATATGTATGTATGTATGTATGTATGTATGTATGTATGTTGGTATGTATGCTGGTATGTATGTATGTATGTACGTATGTATATTTGTATGTATGTATGTATGTTGGTATGTATGTATGTATGTATGTATGTATGCATGCATGCATGGATGTATGTATATGTGTATTGTGTGTATATAATAATAAGAAAGTAATGAGTCAGTATTCATTCAACATGTGTACGTGTTCTTCGCATTTCTGTACTCATATTTTATGTGTGTACGTTCTTCATATTTCAATGTACGAATCTGTATATTCTCCACATTTTGTATTGAATGTATGTGCGTATATTTGTGCTCTCTGCCCATGACTGCTCCATTGATAACAAAAAAAGTTCTAAGTTTACGATGTCTTGTTTCTGGCATTAAATGTCGCAGTATAAAACAGTAGTGTGTCATTTTATTGTAACTGGTATTTTTTTTTTCTATGAGTATAACTTCAATGTGTTTTTTGTAGCTTCATCTTTGCTTGCATTCCTGAATGCGCGGTTGGATTCGCAGGCACTTATTAATGACTTCTCTGTAATATTTTTCAGTTCATATTTATTATTATCTTATTATATGTATGTGTTTTACTAATACTAAACTTATGCCGAATGACTGAATTTGACTGAAAGTCTGAGGGATTAAAAAACAAAAACAGGAATGTCAGACGAACCTAAGTGCCCATTATTCACCTTTAGAAAAAAAAGTCTGTTCGTGCTTTTTTCATGCCTCTGTACTTCATTGTGTCATAGTCCCACTACCTACGTTAATCTCGGATAAACATAAACTCTTGGGAGGCCATAACACAAGTCCGCCCATCATGGAGGGCTTTAACCATCCTGGGTGCTCAGAGAGCAGAGCGCTCAAGAACTGAAAGTTCCCAGCGCAAACGCGCAATGCGAAAAGCCAAGGCAGCACAAGCACCCACAACTGAATCTGGACATGCATGTTCCGTGTGTGGCAAACTTTTAGAGCTCGTATAGGGCTAGTTGGTCACACACGGACACACTTCTCCTTACTTTGACTAAGATGAATCTGTGGTCATCATCGAAGACAATGGACGAACAACAACAACAACAATAACAACAACGTTAATCTCCAGACGAATCTTTAACGTTCATGTCTGCAGATGAAGATAAACATTTAAAGCTTAGGATGTGGGACAAAGATGACTATGCTGCAGTTATTGAAAGTTCCAGAGGTGAGCAAATCATAGATGATCAAGACCCTGTCCTGCCTCTACCTGGTGGTTCTGGTGACACACTAATGTGCTCTTCCAGCCTGATTAAGGGGCTAGTGCTTGTTGCGATCTCTCTGGTAGTAGAGTCTGCTAAGAGGTTAGTTTCGTTGAATCTTCTTCCTACCTACCACAATCAACTCCACACATCACCTTTATATCTACTGCAAGATCACCATGGCATCACTGTAGATTCCAATAAATCCAAGTTCCGAGGAGATCTTGGGACACCAGCTTAAGTCAATGGTTCTCAGATCTTCGGCAACCCAATTCCTCCAAATGTTTTTTCCTCAGTTATTTTTAATGTAGCGTGCTCTAATAATTCTTTCATTTACTGGTTCCCAGTTAACGAGCTATCTTTCTGCTCTCACTCTCATGATGATTGCGACTCCTTTTGAGTGGAAGTTATCTGGTCTTCCCGAGTGGATTATGTTTTTCTGTTCTTGCACAGTTTTACCTGAATAGGTCCATCTGCATTCGCTAACACCGAGAATACCGAGCCCATATTCACACGTGGCTCTACACACTGGAAGACCTAGACTTCGCAGACGATGCAGCACTTCTGAGCTCCACACGAGCTGATGCGCAAGAGAAAACAAACCGACTCCAAAATATCTCTAAACAAATTGGCCTCGAAGTCAACTCAGCAAAAACTAAAGTTCTTGATCTAGAGGTCGCTGGAACTGCATCGGCCACGTACTTAGAATGGATGAAAAACGACTCCCACACTAAGCATCTACGTGGTCACCAGGGGGTAAAAGAAAGCGGGGAAGACCCAAAGACACACTAAGAAGAGTTTATCACCAAGGAGTGTTCAACAATGCTCATCAGAAACGCCGAAGATCTAAAGCAAGTAGCAAGGAATCGCCAGACATGGAGAGCCTTGTTCTCCGCCCTATGCGCCGCCTTTGGCCCAAGAGGATCAACTAACTAACTAACTAACTAACTAACTAACTAACTAACTAACTAACTAACTAACTAACTAACTAACTAACTAATGTTCCCCGTCGCTCTCTTTTCCATCACCTTCCCCTTCCCCCTGCTCCCCATCCCACATGAATGATCTTCCCACTGCACAAGAGCCCAGTACTTCCAACTTTGAAGACCACTGGTTTAGAACATGACATTTCCACTAATACTCATACTGCTCCATTCACAACACGAGCAATATCACTAACAAATATGTCCTAATATTTCCTATACTCTCACATAATAATGTTCGGACGCATTTTCAAGTTGTAGGGAATGTGAAGTGTAAGTTCCATCATGTTTTAAAACCACTACACCATTATGAGGTAGGAAGGCTAGCACTTAGCCTACGCTGCACTGGATTAAGCAAGGGAGACTAGGAAATTCCTAGCCAACTTACCTGGTTGGGGTCTTTGAGCTGTTTCGACGCGAATGGGTCGCACTGTTTTGTTTGGTAATAAGAGAAAGCTACGATACCTTCATAAGTTGCCAGTACGAAGGAAGCAAAGAAGCATGGCAGGACGCTGTAAAACATCCTGAAGATAACATGAGATATCTATATACAATATTCTGTAAGATAACATGTGATATCTATGTACACCATTTCTGTAAGATAACATGAGATATCTATGCACAACATTCTGTAAGATAACATGAGATATCTATGCACAGCATTATGTAAGATAACATGAGATTGCTATGTACAACATTCCAAAAGATAGCGTGAGAAAGCTATGTACAGCATTCCGAAAGATAACATGAGATATTTATGTACAACATTCTGAAAAGATAATATGAGATAGTTATACATAACATAATATGAGATAGATATACATAACATAATATGAGATAGTTATACATAACATAATATGAGATAGTTATGTGTTTGGCGATTTAATTGTTGCTTGTTTGTTCATTACATGTAACCCGATGCTGCAGTAACTCATATTCTTTTTTTTAAAATCTAAACAAATACTGTTTGCCGATGTAATTGTTACGTACTTATTTTAGGAAATCATTGCTTGTGTGATGATGTCATAAATATTTAATTACTAACGTAGGAAGAAGGCTGGTTAGTAAAGAAGATTAAAGAGAGAAAACTTAAATATTCTGGACACATTAAACGTCATGATAATCTAGAGAAAACCGTCTTGGAAGGGTACATAATGGGAAAAAGAAAGAGAGGAAGACCAAGGCGAAGATGTCTGCAAGACATCGTTGATGATCTGCAAATGGATGCATGAGCAGTAGGCCAACTCGCTCACAACTGAGAGGCCTACAGGAGAGCTGTTTGGGAGGCAAAGTTCCGCAAGGGACATGCAAATGAATGAATGAATGGATGAATGAGGAAAAAAAGTTGTTGATTGTTGATATTACAGACATGTTTCTGACAGTTTTTAATTTTTCTTTTCTTTTGTTCATGTTGACTTTTATTTTTATTTCTTAACGAAGTGACAAGCGTGAAAAGAAGCAGAACAAGGAAAGTGAAAGTGAGTGTAAATATTTCGCGAACTGTTTATGCACGGACAGTCAGTATCATAGTCTATTGAAGTGTGCTTACTTCAGTACGAAGGTTGGCGGTAATGAATGTCAAGTTTCCCTTACTCCATCATCTTGATGGTGTACTTGGCCAAGCTGTACATGCCCGCTCCTCTACGTTATGTTCCCATCAACATTTCCATCTACCACTCGCTCTTTTTCTTCCATCTTTCAGTCTAGTATAGTCTTCAGCACATTATTACATTTTTATTGTTGTGATCAAAGTATTTTGTTCTCTTGATCCTTATGTCTTAGAGAAGTCCACACCGCATTTGTAGTTGTTGTAATACTCGCACATTTGTTCTTTTCATGTTCCATAACATATGATCTGCTTTCCTGGAGATCCACATTTCTGCTGCATTTATCATTCTCTCTGACTTTAATACTTAAAGAGGTCCAGGTTTCTGCTCCATTCAGAATACGTACAGCATTGTATAAACCTGATTTTTTTGGGTTTTTTTATGGACAGATTCTTGGAAAACAACATTATCCTCATGGTGGTGAATGTGTTTTGCCATTCGGACAATACGGCTTATTAATTCTTCTATACTCTACAACTTAGGTAAAATAAGATAAAGGTAATCCTGTCATGCCTTAGAGTCACATATGGATATGGTGTTAGTGCCCATATATTCCTTGACCTGTCAGCACTCTACAACCTGCTAAATATAAAAAAAAAAGCTGCCGATAACTGCCAGGGAAAAAAATCAAAATTCTTCTGGACTGGTCATGACAAGACAGGAGTTAGGGAACCTGATAGTTATCACTTGAAAACTCTAAGGAAAGGGACGGAAGTCGAGAGAAAAATACGTAAACTGGCCGAGGAATAGGCTAGTTTTGACTCCTCGCTGTGCTCCCTCTGTAGGGCTACTTTATGTAAAGCTCAGTACCTGTAACAGAAACTACTCTAACCTGGCCAAAAATTAAAACGGCAAACTTAATGGGGGAAAAACCATCTCTTTAAAATCAACAGACAGAAATCTGATTTCCTCCTATGTCACATCCTTACAATGTTTCACCTCTAGCACCTTCTATCACCATGTTAGTTTCTATGAATTTCTTATTTCTTCCTAACGAACTCATGATTACTTTTTAGCCTCTCTCTCAGATTTGGTGCTGCTTATGCGCTGGACGGTGCTCTGGTTGAAGCCCAGGCCAAACCCTCGAATGGTTGAGCCCACGAAAAGGGTCCAGAAGGTATGACGCACTCTGGGATCCACGTCAAAGCTGGGGAGATAAAGAAGATACAGTACAGAGATTCTTGGAAAAGAATAAGTGGATGGAACAATATTAGTAAATTATTTCCTTCCTTCCTTCATTCCTTCCTTCTGTGTTCAAGTTTCGTATTATGCTAATTCTGGAGCTTTGCGCCAGATAGGAGTCTGAAGTTTAGTCCATAATCTGTTATCAGCACACAACTTCTTGCTTTCTTCTTCTTCTTTTTCTCCTTCTTCTTCTACTTGTTTTCTCCTTCTTCTTCTTGTTTTCTTCTTATGATTATTATTATTATTCTCTTCTTTTTCTTCTCTTATTTTTCCTCTTCTTCTCTCAAAAGTACGTCACTAGGTTGTGTCACAATTTTGCAACTGAACTGAGATATCCGACAGATTTAGCTGTTTAGGATTGCGTGTGTTGGACACTCTCTCAGCGATTAGCTAAACAGATCTACGTATGTTGTCAAGGTTTAGCTAAAAAGATCTGCGTATTTTGGACAGTGTTTTGGTCCAGTTACATAGATCTGCTTATGTTTGGTACTATTGCAAAGTTGAGCTAGAGATCTGCTTATGTTGGACACTATTGCAAACTTTAGCTGTACAGATCTACTTATATTGGACACTGTTGTAAGGTTTGAATCCATAAATCTGAGTGTGTTGAACACTTGCAGGGTTTGTCTACACAAAATGTTGGACAATGCTGTTGCTTATGTTGTAAAATTTGATCCTTACTCAAGCAAGGATTTTCATTTTGGTGCGGATATTTTGATTTAAATGACACATTCTGAGTTAAGTGACAAATTTTGAGTTAAGTGACATATTTTGAGTTAAGTGACACAAAAGAAAGGTGGCCGTTTCAGCTTATGTCTCTGTAGAATATTCAGTATCTAGAAAGCACAAATGTAAACTGTGAAGTGGCTGTATTCAGCAGAACAAACTAAAAAAACAGAGCGGATTGACCCAAGAAATTTCAACGAGAGAAAAAAACAAAGATCGAAATGCTTACTTGAAAAAATTCATCCTTCCCCCATTGGCTGCTGTATCCCACACGGCTTTTGGACCTCCTGAGTCGATTGTTCCCTGTTGACGGACAATAAGTACACTTTAAAAAATATAATTCTTTAGATTCCTGAAACCAGAATATTGTGATTCAGTAGCTGAACCCATTCTCTACTAGGTTAAAGATTCCTCTAGAAAACTGCCAAAATACCGGCACATTTCAGGAATCCTGGAGATTCTGCTGTCTTATTACACTCTTCCCGATGATTTGATCTATTATTTACTATGAGTTTTTTTTATTTATTAATCATTATCATAACTGTTATCATCATTGTCATCTATCATCCCCCAAGGTAAGGCCAGCTTGCAAAAGTACTTCAATTATTTTATCAATAGTATCGTTTAATGAATAAGTTGTTAATACCTGCTAGGTTTAGAGAAAGATACAAATGGAAATGAAATGGCATTCGTCATTGAGGCTAGGTAAACTAGGACTAATGAATTCAGTATCCCACATCCGTCATGAGAATTTAGAGAAGAGGATCTTGGAAGGGTACACATTGGGAAAAAGAAGCAGAGGAAGACCAAGGTGAAGATGGCTGCAAGGCATCGTTAATAATCTGCGAATAGACGCATAAGCAGCAGGGCATCTTGCTTACAACCAAGAGGCCAACAAGAGAGTTGTCAGGAAGGCAAAGTTCAGCCAAGGGACATGCAAATAACTGACTGACATCCAGTGCTCCTTGTAATAGTCTGCTGCTTGTCTATAGCTCGACCAACAAGACAGAGATGAGTTGACCCGTGCAGCAACTCTTGAGAAAATGTTTTACCTAACCCAGACGGAGAAAGCAAAAGACAAGATCATGTTCCCTTCAAAGACAAGATCATGTTCCCCTCAAGCAGTATAAGAAACCCGGCCCAGTCGTGTCGTAAAGGACCTAAAGCATACAATATTTGTGCTCATAATTCCTTAAACTGTCGGAGGACTAGAAGATGCTACAGTCATCATCACCGGCGCCTTTCCTTCCTCAGTTGCAGAAGAAGCTAGGTACCAGTTTCTACAGTTAAGTGACTGGGACCACACCCGGCGTATTCGAACAGGCCAGCTTAGCATGAGAGGCGAGTGCTCTACGCATTGTTCTACGCAGGCGCTCTAACTTTTAAAAAAAATAAAGTTAGCCATCATGGCATCAACTGCAAATAGCTTCTAATTTCAAACTTCTGAAAAACGGAACATATCAACATCATCATCATTATCATCATCATCATCATCAACAACAACAACAACAACAAATTCACCTTAATGAGTATTGAGAATATGCCAGCATACATGACGAAAGCCTGGAACACATCTGTCCAAATCACAGCCTTCAGACCACCCTGTTACAGAAACAGTCTTATCATTTAAAAACGCCATGTCCAGTTCGGTGGAAGTCCGATATTCTATGCAATCAAAACATCATTTAAAAACACTGTGTACGCAAGAACTACAACTTTAGCTAAATACACAACAGTTTTAGCTCTAAAGATTCTGTATGAAACAGTTACAGCTCTAAAACACCACCTGTAAAAACTGTGTAAACACAACACCTACAGCTCTAAAATACACCACCTGTAAAACTGTGTGAACACAACACCTACAGCTCTAAAATCAATACTCAAACTGTTATGCACACAAAATTCATAATCCCAAAAGCACCACCTCTAAAAGTTGTGTACACAACTACTGCAGCTCTAAAAGCAGCACTAACAAAACACTGTGTACACATCAGCTACAACTCTAAAAATATCACTAACAAAATGCTGTTGCTGTGTATACAACTACATCTCTAAAAGTATAACTAACAAAAGTTGTTAGCACAGTAGCTATACTTCGCTAAACATTAGTAATAAAAGATTTGTGCACAATATCTACAATACCAAAAAACGTCATCTACACAAGCTGTGCACGCAACATCTACAATTCATCACTCTCACATAGCTGTGTACACAACATTTAGAATTCCTCAGTTACAAAAGCTGTGTACGCAACATTTACAATTCATCATTTACACAAGCTTTTTATACAACATTTAGAATTCATCACCTACGCATCCACAGCTCAGCACTTACACTAGCTGTATACACAAGATTTAGAATTCATCTCTTACAAAATATGTGTACACAACATCCACAACTCATCACTTACAAAAGCTGTGTAGATAACGGCCACGAGCTCAATGACAAAAATGGAGCCCCAGAAAGGGAAGTCGGTTACTGCAGAAAGAGAGTATCACTCAATTTATGCCTAAATCTACGAGTATTTCCAGCAAAACATTACACTATCATCAGCATCACTCAATTTATACATAAATCTACGAGCATTTCCAGCAAAGCATTACACTATCATCGGTATCATTCAATTTACGCCTAAATCTACGAGTATTTCCAGCAAAACATTACACTATCATCAGTATCACTCAATTTATACATACATCTACGAGTATTTCCAGCAAAACATTACACTATCATCAGTATCACTCAGTTTATACATAAATCTACGAGTATTTCCAACAAAACATTACATTATCGCCACCATGATGTGCTATTTGTGTATTAAATGTTTCGCCATTTATATCATTTACATATTGAATACAACAACAGAGAGCATCAGTCAGCTTTGCTATATCTTACTCTGTTTAAGTTCTACCAGAGGCATTGAATACCTCATTCAAAGCTTCATCACTATCATCATGTACTTACCAGCTGCTAGCGCAACTGCGGGACCAAACAGTACAATCCCCATGTACCAGATCTGAGAGAGGAAGAAAAGAACGTTGTAAACTCTGAAAACAAGCTGTCAAGTGGAACACAACAGGCCGAAGAAAAAGAGGCAGACCGCGTGAAACTCTGAAGAGGACATTATTAAGAGAGGCCAAATTAACAGGCATAAAATCCTTTGATGAGGTTGAAAGACTCGCCGAAGAATTGGCGAACTACTTTGCGAGCCCTATGTGACGTTTAACGTCACGGGAAGGATATAAGATATAAGATATAAGAAACCCTGAAACCAAAGTGGCTATTGTAGTAGATATCTGTAACAATAACAAAGGATTACCACAGTGGCTATTATATTAGATATCTGTAACAATAACAAAGCATTACTGTTTAACAGTCTGACCCTTCTTCCACGCATTATGATTTCTTGCTGAAGTAACATGACCATCTCTTCTAAGCTCAAATACGGGACATTCAATTAAGTGGGTGCGTGGGTGTGTGTGTGGGGAGTGTAGGTGGGAGGGGAGGGGTTACTTCTTGTATTTCTCCAGAGAGTCAGCTTTCTTCACAATATCAACGTATCTACTCAGATAATTTTGTCTTAAATCTCTGCCTGTTATCGAAAATGCCGCCATCAAAGATGAGAGTAAAGGTATGTGTATTTCAAAACACGGAGCATTTAGTCATCCCGACCAAAGTAATATGGTCCCGTGATAAATCCTTAAAATACGGGACGGTTGGTCACTTTACTTGAAGCCACAGTCTGTAAACGTTGAGATTTATTCACATGTATTATTATTATTATTATTACTAGGTGCTGTTCTGGATTACTGTAACGATCATGCTTGCTTGTGCTATCCTTAGTGTTTCCAGCCATATCAAGTGTTTCACTTTTTTCCACTTCATTTAATCGGTCCACTGGATCATTTAGTCGGTCCATTGGATCATTAGTCGGTCCACTGGATAATTTAGTCCGTCCACTGGATCATTTAGTCGGTCCACTGGATCATTTAGTCGGTCCACTGGATCATTTAGTCGGTCCACTGGATCATTAGTCGGTCCACTGGATAATTTAGTCCGTCCACTGGATCATTTAGTCGGTCCATTGGATCATTTAGTCGGTCCACTGGATCATTTAGTCGGTCCACTGGATCATTTAGTCGGTCCACTGGATCCATGGACAGGAGAAAAAATATGCAGAATACTGGAGCAGTAAGATCAACTAACAATGGCCGACACTTACTTAAAACAGTTGACAGATTTAATCAGTCATGCATAATCGTTACACTTCTGATGTTCCTGTTCTATTTCAGTGGAAACAGACAGCAAGATGTTCTTTGTAGCCGACGTGGCGACGGCGTGGAAGCATAGGCCTCAAGTGTACAGTGGAGAGTGGTATACCGGTAGCCTAAAGACCCAAAATCAAGTTAAAAAGCAGTAAAAATATGTTTCTTATCAGACTCCACTGCCTTGGGTGCTCATCATGATCCCGGCGCCGTTAGCCTGGCTCAGCTTGTTAACGGGACATGGGACTGGGAGAGATGGGACAGGGTCTTGTCTAGTTATGATTCCCTGGCCCTGACAGATGCGAGGTCGTCACTCTAACACTGTCACCATCGCTCCTCTTTAAAATGTTTGAAAACAGATTTCATTCATTCATTCATTTGCATGTCACTTGCGTAACTTTGCCTACCTAACAGCACTCATGTAGGCCTCTTGGTTGTGAGCAAGATGGCCTGCTGATTTGCAGATCATCAACGATGTCTTACAGTCATCATCGCTTTGGTCTTCCTCTCTTTCTTTTTCCAAATTCCACCCTTCCAAGACAGTTTTCTCTAGATTATCATGACGTTTAATGTGTCCAAAATATTTAAGTTTTCTCTGTTTAATACTCTTTACTAGCCAACCTTCTTCAATATTAAGTTCTTTTAGCACGGATATATTTGTTCTTTTTTGTGTCCATGGTATTTGAAGAACTCTTCTGTAGCATTTACACTCAAAGGCATTTATGTGTTTCTCAGCTGTTTTGTTAAGTGTCCAGGTCTCACAGCCATATGTTGCGATGGGAAAGACGCATGCCCTTAAAAATCTTATTTTTGTAGTTCTGTCTGCTCCTCTCCACAGATTTACATTTATAAACTTAATGTCCCTTATACATCATAATCAGAGTTCTAATAGTCATTCTGTCTGCACTAAACACAGTGAAGCAAGGTAGTTAAACATTGATATCTGACTTTATGAAGAACGAGATTATGAGAGATTACGGTTACTTACGTAAGTGAGCATGCCCATCAAAGTCCCGACCAGACGAACACCACGAGACCGGAAGCGCAGTTCCAAGTACTGGAGACAACAATGGACATTATGTAGGAGAAACATTTCAAACAGTTCTGGAGTCACAAAGTGGCGTGACAGCACCAGAAGAGATGGTTCAAAAATAATTTAGGAAAAATGACAATAAAAATTATGTAGAACAAGAACAAATTTGGAAAAGCTGACAGCAAATTTTAAGTTCTATGACGCTAGAACTTATTGACTGACATTATGGAACTGTAAAACTTACTACAGCTCACGTCCATAATTATTATGTTTATTTTAATATCTGAAACCATGTCATATAATGATTTCTGAAAAAAAAGTTTCAGTTGGGGAAGGAAAAGGCAGCCAGGCGTGATACTGGCCATATCACCCTCTTGTGTGCTGACAGGTCAAGGAAAATATGGGCACTAACACCATACCCCTATGTGCCTCTAAGGCATGACAGGGTTACCTTTATTTATTTATTATTTTTTTTACTTTAAAAAAAAAAGGCTGATTTTATGTTTTTACGAACTTTCTCTACATTCTCTTCAGTCCTTGGTCAAATTTAGTCTTTATTTATTTTAATTTATTTTATGGCCATGAGCACACACAAGTCCTGGTTTTGTTATAAAATACAACGGAGAGTCAACAAGTAACCACAATATGGGAAGTGATCAGGATATTTCATGTACATGTACACAATGGCTGAAATATCCCTGAAATGTTGCATGCACTTTCTGACCGGCCTCCGTAGAAAGACAAACAGAATTCCCTGACTTAAACTTTCAATCCACCACCACAACCACCACCACCACCACCACAACCACCACCCCCAACCCGTCTCCTCCAACCGCCGTACCTCGTATGCGCTAGTGATCTTCAGTGGATGCAGAAGCGGCGCCACGATGTGGATGCTGAGAAACTGTGAGACCAAGTACCCAAAGGAGGAGATGATAAACTGTATTCCATAGACATACGCCTCTGCGGGTAAGCCCAGCATCATGATGGATGACTCAAAGCTCACCCACAGGGAGATGGCTACAGGAATGAAGGACATACTTCGTCCACCGACCAGGTACTCTGATGAGAACGGAGACAGTAATGAGATAATACTGCGGTAACCAATCACCAACAGACCTACCATAAAATGTAGCTCATGTACAGTAGGCAGAATCTATGTGCTATCAAGTAAATACTATAATTAACGTATGTCAGGTTGCGTAATCTATGCAGCAGAATATGTCTGTGTGATGCAATGTAACTGATATAATTAGACTTTAAAAAATTAATAACAGCTTTATTCATTAACAAGCACATAGTTGTAGCGTTTCGGCTTACGCCCTATTCCTACAAAAATACAAGACGAAGAAAGATGACAAAGAAGAGTATAAATGTACATGACTGCCATGTGTCATTATAACTGATGTGGCATAAAGTAGGTCTTCTCACTGTGTCTGCGTGGCGCAAAATTGCTGACATGGACCATATAATATAATGTAGATGTCATATCCCATGTGACGTAATGTAGATGACATAATGTAAATAACATAATCTATGCGATCCAAAATGGATGACATGATCTTCGTGAATCAGTATAGATGACTTTGTCTAACTGACATACGAGTAATGTAGATGCCATGGTTCTGCGTGACAAAATGTAGATGACATAGCTATATGTGACATTATGTAGACGGCGTGGTTCTACGTGACATAATGAGGATGACATAATTCTGCGTGACATAATGGAGATGATATGGTTCTACATGACATAATGTAGATGAAATAGTTCTACGTGACGTAATGGACATGATACTGTTCTACGTGACACAATATAGATTATATGGTTCTACGTGCCACAATGTAGATGATATGATTCTACGTGGCATAATACAGATGACATAATTTTGTGACATAATGTAGATGACAGTGTTCTACTTGGCATGATGTAGATGATATGGTTCTGTGTGACATAATGTATATGATGTGGTTCTGCATGACATAATGTAGATGAATATGATTCTACGTGGCATAATGGAGATGATATGGTTCTACGTGGCATAACGCAGATGATATAGTTCTAAGTGACATAATGCAGATGACATATTTCTACGTGACATAATGTAGATGACATATTTCTACGTGCCATAATGTAGATGATATTGTCGACGTGATATAAAGCAAACAGCATCGTTCACGTTCCGCAATATAAGTGACAAACCGAAGGCAGCATTATCTATGTAATCCACTGTAAATGGCTTTGTATACGTGACAAAACGTACGTGAAATTGCCAATGTAACATAGTTCTGTTGGCTTAATCGGTATGAAACAGTGCCTCGAATAAGCTAGTATTCCATTATTTAGGATTTAAAATATGACTAGAATATGGCTAGACATATAACTAGTTCATAAAATGTAACAGGAATTTTAAAGAAAAAAACTAGTGAATTGTTCTGAAAATAAATTAGTCTGGAAGTTCTAAAAGTTTATTCTTTTGTTTTCTGTTCTTGGATCATTTTTTAAAAACTTTCCACATATCCCTATGTGCCTCTAAAGGCATGAGAGGATTACCGTTACCGTAATACTGTAAGTTATCACCTTCTTTGAGTTTGCCTCAGACTGTGGATTTTGTATTTTCTGCAGCAAACGCTGTCTTGATTTGGTGGTGCCGATAAGATTTTATGCCAGTGCAAAACAACTATCGCCAGGAAGTAAAGAAAACAATCAGGCTGTAGAAAACAGACAAAAAGAGGTCGCCCTTGTGGGAGGTGGATGGATATATAAATATCACCCTTAAACGAAGCATAGAAGTCGGTCTGTCCCCCTCGATACTTAAAGGTACATGAGGAAGGAGACAAGACAAGATAACAGAGCTTACCTGACGTTGTTCTTTGTCGACCTCCTGACAAGGCGTAGTAGACTCCGATGGCGACGGAGATAACAATTGTCGCACCAAAGACGACAAAGTCAGCGACGTGGAAATAATGTTTCGCCATTTTTTATCTTCTGTCTCTGAGACTCTGAGTTCAGTGATGGCTACTGCACTAAGGCTGATGTGCCGGGATTAGAAAACGTGGCCAACTGTTGGTGGAGGACACAGTGTTGTATGGTTAGATCTCTTTAAACAAAAAAATCATAAACAAAGCACCTTTAGACGTGAAAGAAAGAAACATTACAAGACAATTACCTGGGTCTTGAACCACGGACTCGGATAGAGCTAGCAGCCGCCTAGTCATGAGAACAGCGCATTAATAAACTTCGCTATCTTGCACCCCCCCCCCCCTTCTTCCGCCTCCCCCACCCCACCCAAAAAAAAATGGTTTTTGATAGCGAAGCCATCAATATCTGTCAAATCGAAAGTCGTGAACGGAACAAACCCATGACGAAGAACTTCCGTCCCTTAGATTCAGTCTCTCGCAGATACCAACACTTTTAGACGAACATACACACGCGGTCTCCTGCAAATGTCTAGTCCTTACTGTAGCACAACAATAATGACAAACACACGAATACTTTGTTTTTTTACATAAAGATAGTTTAAGGTTATACATTTTTTACAAATACGAAACAACGATACTTTGGTACGGTAGAGTAATAGAACAAAGTGCTGTTTGGTTATACTTTTAAGAATAATAATAATAATAATAATAATACGAAACAACGATACTTTGGTACGGTAGAGTAATGGAACAAAGTGCTGTTTGGTTAAACTTTTAATAATACTAATAATAACAACAATAATAATAATACGAAACAACGATACTTTCGTACGGTAGAGTAATAGGACAAAGTGCTGTTTGGTTAGAATTTTAATAATAATAATAATAATAATAATAGGCAAACACTTTAAGACGTGAAAGAAAGAAAAATTACCTAGGACTTGAACCACGGCTTCGGTAGGACGAGCAGACGTCCAGCCACCAGAGAACAGTGCACCTGTTTTCCAGTACCCTAATCCACTGTAGTTAATATATTCCGTCCTAAAACACAGCCCTGGTTTCAGTCAGCTTTTCCAGGCTGAAATGATATAACAAAGGTCATGGTAATTAGCAAGTCTGAACAAAAAAGTGCGCCGAATTCTTCTATAATGCAGAAACATGGACATTAAATAAGTTAATGGTCAAGAGAACATATTTTATAAGTTCGGATATACTTAAGAATAGGACGTGGTCTAGAAAAGAACAGAAGAGAAATACACTGCAGACTATGGTCGTTATACGATCAATTTCTTGATGTTTTATCGGATTTACTTGTATTTTGTTGCTATTTTGCCGTGAAAGAGTGTAAAGCATCGAGTACACAAGCAGTGTATGTACATCAAGTAAAAGAAGTGAATTCATACAGCAAACACACCAGAAGCCGTGTGATCAGTGAATTCATACAGCAAACACACCAGAAGCCGTGTGATAAGTGAATTCATACAGCAAGCACACCAGAAGCCCTGTGATCAGTGAATTCATACAGCAAGCACACCAGAAGCCGTGTGATCAGTGAATTCATACAGCAAACACACCAGAAGCCGTGTGATCAGTGAATTCATACAGCAAACACACCAGAAGCCGTGTGATCAGTGAATTCATACAGCAAACACACCAGAAGCCGTGTGATAAGTGAATTCATACAGCAAACACACCAGAAGCCGTGTGATAAGTGAATTCATACAGCAAACACACCAGAAGCCGTGTGATCAGTGAATTCATACAGCAAACACACCAGAAGCCGTGTGATCAGTGAATTCATACAGCAAACACACCAGAAGCCGTGTGATCAGTGAATTCATACAGCAAACACACCAGAAGCCGTGTGATCAGTGAATTCATACAGCAAACACACCAGAAGCCGTGTGATCAGTGAATTCATACAGCAAACACACCAGAAGCCCTGTGATAAGTGAATTCATACAGCAAGCACACCAGAAGCCCTGTGATAAGTGAATTCATACAGCAAGCACACCAGAAGCCCTGTGATAAGTGAATTCATACAGCAAGCACACCAGAAGCCCTGTGATAAGTGAATTCATACAGCAAACACACCAGAAGCCCTGTGATCAGTGAATTCATACAGCAAACACACCAGAAGCCCTGTGATAAGTGAATTCATACAGCAAACACACCAGAAGCCCTGTGATAAGTGAATTCATACAGCAAACACACCAGAAGCCGTGTGATAAGTGAATTCATACAGCAAACACACCAGAAGCCCTGTGATAAGTGAATTCATACAGCAAACACACCAGAAGCCCTGTGATCAGTGAATTCATACAGCAAACACACCAGAAGCCCTGTGATAAGTGAATTCATACAGCAAACACACCAGAAGTCGTGTGATAAGTGAATTCATACAGCAAACACACCAGAAGCCCTGTGATCAGTGAATTCATACAGCAAACACACCAGAAGCCCTGTGATAAGTGAATTCATACAGCAAACACACCAGAAGCCGTGTGATAAGTGAATTCATACAGCAAACACACCAGAAGCCCTGTGATCAGTGAATTCATACAGCAAACACACCAGAAGCCCTGTGATAAGTGAATTCATACAGCAAACACACCAGAAGCCGTGTGATAAGTGAATTCATACAGCAAACACACCAGAAGCCCTGTGATCAGTGAATTCATACAGCAAACACACCAGAAGCCCTGTGATAAGTGAATTCATACAGCAAACACACCAGAAGCCCTGTGATAAGTGAATTCATACGGCAAACACACCAGAAGCCCTGTGATAAGTGAATTCATACAGCAAACACACCAGAAGCCGTGTGATAAGTGAATTCATACAGCAAACACCAGAAGCCCTGTGATCAGTGAATTCATACAGCAAACACACCAGAAGCCCTGTGATAAGTGAATTCATACAGCAAACACACCAGAAGCCGTGTGATAAGTGAATTCATACAGCAAACACACCAGAAGCCCTGTGATCAGTGAATTCATACAGCAAACACACCAGAAGCCCTGTGATAAGTGAATTCATACAGCAAACACACCAGAAGCCGTGTGATAAGTGAATTCATACAGCAACACACCAGAAGCCCTGTGATCAGTGAATTCATACAGCAACACACCAGAAGCCCTGTGATAAGTGAATTCATACAGCAAACACACCAGAAGCCCTGTGATAAGTGAATTCATACGGCAAACACACCAGAAGCCCTGTGATAAGTGAATTCATACAGCAAACACACCAGAAGCCGTGTGATAAGTGAATTCATACAGCAAACACACCAGAAGCCCTGTGATCAGTGAATTCATACAGCAAACACACCAGAAGCCCTGTGATAAGTGAATTCATACAGCAAACACACCAGAAGCCGTGTGATAAGTGAATTCATACAGCAAACACACCAGAAGCCCTGTGATCAGTGAATTCATACAGCAAACACACCAGAAGCCCTGTGATAAGTGAATTCATACAGCAAACACACCAGAAGCCCTGTGATAAGTGAATTCATACGGCAAACACACCAGAAGCCGTGTGATCAGTGAAATCAAAGTAAATGGGCTCATCATCTAGGGATAGCAGTCCATCTACGACATAAACATCTAAAAAAAACTCCATCTATATAGGATACATCTCTAGAAGGCGAATAGAAGACGTCTAACTTTAGAACCAGAAGACTGGGACAGCGAAACAGCAAAGTGTCCTCGCACATAAGAAGTGCATTCATACACAAAAGCGATAGATAACGCAGTTTTGTTGTAACACTTACATTTGTTTGAACCCTCCATGAACGAAACGGGGACCTCACCATCTACCCCCCCCCTTTTTTACTCTACCCCCACCGCCTCCCCCCCCCCCCTGAAAAAACGGAAGAAAAAAAAAGAAAACAGAGAAATGATGCTGCAACTGATGAATAAGACATTGTATCAATAAGAAAAACTGGATAATCTTATCTAAGAGGCAGAGGATATGAAACTGAAATACTTGAGAGTGTCAGAAACCATTTCGATCGACCCATAGGACATTATAATGTCCACTTACATGTACTGCATCTTCTAACCATTATAATGTCCTACAACATGTAGTGTGACTTTGAACCATTATAATGTCCCGCTACATGTATAACGTCTTTTAATGTCTCGCTACATGTACTATGTCTTTTAATGTATTGCTGCATGTACAACGTCTTTCAACCATTGTAATTTCCCTATACATGAACTGCGTCTTTCATCCATTGTAATGTCATGCTACATGTAGTATGTCTTTCAACCATTGTAATGTCATGCTACATGTAGTATGTCTTTCAACCATTGTAATGTCATGCTACATATACTACGTCTTTCAACCATTGTAATGTCCTGCTACATGCACAACGTCTTTCAACCATTGTAATGTCATGCTACATGTAGTATGTCTTTCAACCATTGTAATGTCATGCTACATGTAGTATGTCTTTCAACCATTGTAATGTCCTGCTACATATACTGCGTCTTTCAATCATTGTAATGTCCTGCTACATGCACAACGTCTTTCAACCATTGTAATGTCTTGCTGCTTGTACTACGTCTTTCAATCATTGTAATGTCCTGCTACATGTACAACGTCTTTCAGCCATTGTAATGTCTTGCTGCTTGTACTACGTCTTTCAACCATTGTAATGTCCTACTTGTCAGTATCCATAACTTCCTACATTGTCGCTCTACCTGTACCAACCAAAGCTGCGTTTTTCTGATTGAGCCATGTCTCCCTGCCTGTATGGCTTAGCCAAACCTGCCTCGTCCTGCCTGTATAGCGCAGCCAAACCTGCGTCGTCCTGCCTGTATGGCGTAGCAACACCTGCCTAGTCCTGCTGCTTGTGCAATGGCGTCGCTTCCTGCTCACGACTTGTCTTTGTTCTATTTCCTCCAAGCACAGTTGTCCATTCATGCGTCAGTCTATCCGTTCATGTCCGCTTTCTTTTCCTCGTGAATTTATGTAACCCTGTCCCCCCCCCCCTCCCAGGTCACCTACCTTGAGCCCCTCCCCTTTGCAATTTTTTAATACTCTTGATTCCCTTCTCCCTCTCCTACCTTTTCGCTCCTTTTCATCTCACCTCCCCCCCCCCCCCCCCATCCTGGATTTTCCAACTGCTCCTCCGGGGATTTCTGGCTATCACTAATCTGAACCTTCTATAATCTGCTTTGTCTTATCTTTCTGTGAATTTATTAGAACTATTTATAAATTTTATTCATAATCATCATCATCATCATCATCATCATAGCTTTTCACTTGATTGAGACCACAGGCCACGGATAAAGGTTCTCCAGTCATCCCTGTTCTTGGAATTATTCTCTGCCTCCTTCCATGTGTATCCCTTGTCTCTGAGCACTGTCATCATTTCTCTTCTCCAAGTAAGTCTAGGTCTTCCTCGTTTTCTGTTTCCTTGAGGATTCCGTGTCAGTGCCTGTCTTGCTATGCTGGTGTCGGGTTTCCTCAGAGTGTGGCCAATCCACCTCCATTTCCTAGACATCAATTTGTTTATGTACATATGCATGCAATGTATTAGCCTATTATATTACACATCCATGTATGTGCCCATGAGTCTATACGAACTGTGTATGTCTGGCTAAGCGTCTATATAGAATTATCAGTATCAGTGTATATAGACCACAGTTTTTACTATAAATAATTTTTGTTGAAAAAAACATACACATGCATAATCTTGGCGTCAGAACCGAAGAACCGAACTGAAATAGCACATCGCCCTATATATGCTCCTCCTTGTTATTATTCTACGCTTCTGCATCAAGCAGGCATAATCCTGCATTCCCACTGTATGGCACATTCGAAGGGCTGTTCATAATGAATTATCCAAATTCAAGGCGCGAGACTGTGATGTTACACTTAAAATATAGCCAGAGATAGTCCTGTTATACCAAGAGGATATAGTGTCCGTGTCTATATTCTCATCTAGAGGATATAGTGTCCGTGTCTATATTCTCATCTAGAGGATATAGTGTCCGTGTCTATGTTCTCATCTAGAGGATATAGTGTCCGTGTCAATATTTTCATCTAGAGGATATAGTGTCATTGTCTATATTTTCATCTAGAGGACATAGTGTCATTTTTCATATTTTCATGTAGAGGATATAGTGTTAGTGTCTACATTTTCATGTAGAGGATATAGTATCAGTTTCTATATTTTCATCTAGAGGATATAGTGTCAGTTTCTATAATTTCATCTAGAGGATATAGTGTCAGTGTCTATAATTTCATATAGAGGATAGAACGTCGTGTTTATATTTTCATATAGAGGACAGAATGTCAATGTCTATATTTTCGTTTAGAGGACAGAGTGTCGGTGTCTGTCACTAGAGCAGTGGTTTTCAAACAGTATGCCTCGGCACATCGGCGTGCGACAAGACAGCCAGAGATGCGCCGCCACATTTTGATTATTAAAATATTTTTGTTCGCTTTACACTTCGCCCAGCGGCCTGGTTAGATGAGTGGTTTAGGCTCTCGGTTTACTAATTCGGTGGCACTGGGTTCAATCCCAGTAGTGGAAATCTTTTTTTTTTTTTTTTTTTGGATACACACCAAAAGACCCCCGGTGTTCACACAGCCTCTAAAAATGGGTACCAGAGAAATCTGGGAAAATAAAGTGGTCAGGAGTGATACTGACCACATCACAGTTTTGTGTTCTGAAACTCATGAAAAATACGGGCCTAACACCGTATTCCCCAATATGCCTTAATGGCATGGAAACAGAAATTCTACCTTTTTTTTATACCTTTATACTTCGCCCAGAGTAAAGTAAACAATAAAATAATATAAATTTACGTTTCATATGAACACAGGTGCGCCGGGACAGAAATTTGCATGCTCAAGTGCTCCAAAATCTGTAAAGGTTTGCAAACCACAGGACTAGAGGGTGATGTGGTCTGACTCCAGAGCAAACTAGGTATCCATTTCTACAGTTGAGCGACTGGGGCACCTCCGACCGGAATCAAACCATTGTCCTTCGCTATGCGATGCTAGTGCACTATCAATTTCACCTCTCTCTCACACACATACATACATGCATACATACAACATAAACGGGTACATACATAAATATACATATACATAGACACCCAATGACAAAATAAACGCATGTATACACACAACCATATAAACACACATGAAAACAGTTACAGTAATATCAAAATAAAGTTTCACAAATAATGTTATTACAAAATTTATTTTCATGTCAATTTTTTTAAGAAAATGTTATTTATTTTCTTACATAAAAATTTAATTCTTGGCCACTAACGTGGGTGTTTTGAAGGGAAGAGTTCCAAACCTTTAGGATTTAAAACAACAACATCTGCATTGTTTCACAGATATTTTTTGCTCACAATTTCAGGCTAAATTAAGACGGAGCAATATGATCCTGCAGCACCCAAGTGTGATAGTATTTCTATCTAAGGGATATAATCCGTGATAAATTTGGTATTTTGACTGACTGATTAAAACCTTTATTTAATTATGACGTAGATTGTTGGTGTAAAGTAAAGGTCAATCTTGACACTTTTAAAAATCCCGAGATTTATGATCATGTTTGATGAACTTTACCTTGACATGTTTTTTTACTCAAGCTCAGTTAAGACCCTGGAAAATCTTGGGGAGTAGCGAACTTTATCCTAACATGTTTTTATTAAAAATTAAATTTGGAATCTCCAGTTAATTTTTCACTGATGGTCATTTTTGGACGTTGAAAAATCCTGAGATTTTGATTGAACTTTCCCTAGACTTGTTTTTTTATGGTTAGCTAAAATTAGTTTTTTTTTCAGAGACTAGTCTAAGGTCTTAAACAGAAGATTTACAAAAGTTAAGGGCACGAGTTAAGTTTTGTGAACTCGCACGGAGTTAGGAATCTCGTGCTATAGTGAAAGCCATAACACATACCTTTTGCATGAATGTGAATTTCACGGAGAGATAGTTCTGGAAGGATAGCAGAGAAAATGCCTGTTGTATAAAAGAACTCAGAGCTGAGTTCAAGGATTATGATTACGAGAATTATTATTATGAGGGAAGTTAGAGAGTCACGTAGAAGTTGAGTTTGAGTTTTTTTTTTCTAGAAGTCGCTTTTGATTAGAAGTTTTCCAGTTATGCCTTAGATTCATTGCTATAGTAATTTCTCTGTAGGACAACGTTTTTGTTAGCAAGAATGTAGTCAGTGTCGTAATATTGTTATTGACTAGGCTGAAAGTGTTAGTGGTTCTCATCTTTTTGAGGATGTGTGGTATTGTGGATGATTTTTGGAGTTTCATAGAATTGTAAGTTGTGCCTTCATTTGTAACTACTCTGACGTTGGTTATTATTTCCTTTCCCATGGCATTGCTCTCATGCCCGGGAAGTACAGTGTACTTTTTGTGATCACCCTGCCATGTCGGCAGCTCTTTGTTTTGCCTCATCCATATAGTTCATCCAACATTCTATTCATTCAATAAATGTTGACTTTGTATTGTAACTTGAACTCTTGCTTCCTTCATGAGTTCAAATGTGAGTCTAGTCGTGTGTGTGGAAAGTATTGTGACACTCTGTGGTTATTGTAAAGTTGGTGAACCTGGTTTTGTTGTTGAGTCACATGGTGTATAATAATGTGACAATCTGCCGCTTGGTTTAACAACAAGTACCAAGCTTACGGCAACAACAACATGTAATAATTCAGTACAGTAGTTTTCAAATCTTTAATTACAACAGACCACTCTATACAAGTCTCATCTTTTCACACTCGTATTCTCATAGTAGCTGTGCTCTATAGAGAGACAGTAACACTATTTGCAGCTGATGATAAAATATTCCACCAGCTAATTGAAGAGAAACAAATACTGCTTTAATTGGTGCCTTGTCTTGGCATATAACATACTATACCATTCTACTTTAGAAGATGAGAAGCATTGATCCATAGCCAAGTTACCAAGCAATGTGGAACCAGGTTACAGAGAAATATGGAACTAGGTTACCGAGCAATGTGGAACCAGGAAACTGCTATAAATGAAAGACAAGTTATTCTGACTCACTGGAAGATAAGGCCAAGGACTGCTGCTAGAGAATTCGACGTAATCAGTCCAAATATAGTTCGTCAACAGCGATCAGGCTGACGAGTACAAAATTCATTAAGGGACAACATAATTTTGTATGAAAGAAAAAGTGCACTGAAGACTCAGCTACTTTGTTCATTTACAGAATACTGAAAGTGTTCAGATTTATCCCATGAGGTGTGAAAAACATAATTTTTGGTAGAACATTCTGCTGGAAAATGGGCGTGGACTTGGAAAAAAAACAGTGAAAAAACCCTCCAGATATTCCCTTCTACTGGTCATGAAAAATATACAAAGAATTCAACAACAGAAAAAACAACAAACAGTCATAATTATAGATTGAAAAAGTTTCTTTTTGTGAATGATCTTGGAGCAGCAACTGAGCGTTGCTACTTTCAAGTATGGCTGCTGGTGTCATTAAGTATGGATGCTGGTGTCATTAAGTATGGATGCTGGTGTCATTAAGTATGGATGCTGCTGTCATTAAGTATGGTTGCTGGTGTCATTAAGTATGGCTGCTGGTGTCATTAAGTATGGCTACTGGTGTCATTAAGTATGGCTGCTGGTGTCATTAAGTATGGATGCTGCTGTCATTAAGTATGGATGCTGCTATGACATATCAGTATTACTACTATAAAGTATGGATGCTGCTTACATTATTGATGGTGCTTACATTAAGTATGAATGCTGCTATCATTAAATATGGAAGCTGCTATCACATATCAGTATTACTACTATAAAGTACGGATGCTGCTGTCATTTAGTGTAGATGATGCTGCAATCATAAAGTATAGATACTGCTTCCATTAAGTATAGATATTGCTATTATTAACAATAGATATTGCTGTTATTAGCTACGATATGCTATCACTTGGATGCATCAGCAGCAGGCCATCTTGCTCACAACCGAGAGGCCTACAGGAGAGCTGTTAGGGAGGCAAAGTTCCGCAAGGGACATGCAAATGAATGAGTGAACGCTATCACTAAGAATGAATGCTACTTTCACTGAGACATACAGCAGAGAGAATGCTTGTAAACAAAGAACTGACAATGGAGGCAGCCAAGAAGACAGCGAAGGACCGATAGAAATGGAAATCTGTGGACATGGAGTTCTCCATTTCCAGTGTTTTTAATATCAATTCAGGTCTTGCATATTGCTTTTGTTAATGACAGCGCCACAAGGGGAGCTAATCTATGTAGGTGTTAATCTATGTAGGTGCTATGCATTATTTCAGAAAGAATGAGAGTCAAAGCTGAAAATATATGACGCAGACAAAGGCGGCTGGACCTTAACACAAACAAGATCCTGCTGTTGATTATCAGTTCTTTAAACATTCAAATATTGGAAGAATCAGCCACGAGAGATGTTGCTCATGAAAATGATAACCAGCAACTTTCACGAATATCCAGCATATACCTTCTTGTATACTGTCTTGTGAGACAAAAACGAATAGTCATTAATAGCTTAGTTACTGACATAAAGATAGCACAATCTGATCAATGAATCAAATTTCGTGAGTGTAGGCGGTAATATATTCATCATGTTGACTAGTTTCATGAGTATAGGCAGTAATATATTCACTACGTTGACTAGTTTCGTGAATGTAGGCGGTAATATATTCACTATGTTGACTAGTTTCGTGAATGTAGGCAGTAATATATTCACTATGTTGACTAGTTTCGTGAATGTAGGCAGTAATATATTCACTATGTTGACTAGTTTCGTGAATGTAGGCAGTAATATATTCACTATGTTGACTAGTTTCGTGAATGTAGGCGGTAATATATTCACTATGTTGACTAGTTTCATGAGTGTAACCGGTAATATATTAAGAACCAGCGGTTCTTAAACTTGTTCACTTACAGACCCTCTATGGATTACCCGAAGTGTTCCCACTTCCTTCACCAGACTGTAGAAATAGTCATCGTGGCCACCGATCCTATTAGCTATCTGCGTGACTTCAAAATACGCTAATATCTTGATTTAACTTTATGCTTGTATACCAGATCCAGGAATAGATCTTCTGACAAAAGTTTAACTTTAACAGCATTTTTTTTTCAGTTGTTCACAAATCGGGTCCCATTCCCCAATTATTTGATTTACATGTCGTAAAGGGGCATGGATACCCCTGGTTAAGAACCCCTGCTATAAACTCTAATGTTGTTGCCGAATATCGCCAGTGATTCACGCCGTAGAGTCTATTTCCATGATAACAAAATTTCAAGGAACTGTGCAACCACTGCAAAATGCTTCGTGGCCGAGTGCTTAGAGCGGTATCCTTTTTTCTGATTTTCATTAGTACTAATGTTCGAGGTTCGAATCTTATTTATTCTCGTATTCTTTTCTCTTTTCTTCTGACACGTCTGTGTGGTTTGCAATCTTGAATCTAGGAGTTAGCATCACCGCTCTCGGGGCACACTCATACATCCTCCGCTCTCAGTTTCAGTAACCACTGAAGAGTATGAACTAATTGTGCCAGTTTTTGTTCTGGCAACCTCAAAATCTACCATCCACGTGGCTGTTCCCCCCTTCCCCCAAACACCTTTGTCTTTTATGCTCTGTAGATATATATTATCACCACATGTCCTTTCCTCCTCTTGCACCAGGTCCTTGGCCACCGACTTCAGCATACTTCAGTATATCTGTCCTATGCAATAGCGTTAGGGGCAATATGATCGGCTACCTCAGTGCCTCTCACTCCTGCATGCACTGGGCAATATATCCACCTCAGCCTGGTAACCATGGACAGCCGCAAGTGCTGAACCCAATGACGTAGCAAACCCCTCTCTATCTCGCGAAACATGCTTTGAGAGTCCGTCATCACTACACCATCATCCTGCCGAACTAGCCAGGACATAGCATTGGTCACTGCCTCAATTTCCATCTGCGTGCTCGCTGTCGTCGTAAAGAAGCCCCTGCTTTCTGTGCCACGAGTTTGCCTCGCCTATAGACAACGACGCCGTATCCACTCTTTTTTTGCCACACAGCACTGAGTCATCCGTGAGGATGACTGGGTCATATGGTTGATCGTGAGCGTAAACGAGCTCTTGAACTGCAAACTCAGTCGTGCCTCCCGTCCATTCTCTACATTCTCTGCCAAGCGCGGAGATGAAAACTCTGGTGAGCCTGTTGGTATAATCTCTCACTTCTATCCACTCCGCTCTGTTTGCAATATCCTTCACGGCACACAAATGGATGCTTTAGCCTCAGTCATCTGTGAACATCCACAACCTTTCATAACCGCCAGTGATTTATACAGGTTATCTTATCTTATATCTTATATCCTTCCCGTGACGTTAAACGTCACATAGGGCTCGCAAAGTAGTTCGCTAATTTTTCCTGTCTTCGGCGAGTCTTTCAACATCATCAAAGGATTTTATGCCTTTAATTTGACCTCTCTTAACAATGTCCTCTTCAGAGTTTCACGCGGTTTGCCTCTTTTTCTTCGGCCTGTTGTGTTCCACTTGATAGCTTGTTTTGGGATTCTCTGATAATTTCTTCTCATCAAGTGACCAACATAGGTCCATCTCCTTTTCCTGATCACCCATGAGACTGGTTGTTGTTCACTCATCTGTCTTATCTCTGCATTGTTCTTGAATTCGTTCCACTTGATGCCGAATATTTTCCTTAGGCATTTGTTTTCAAAAGAGTCTAATTTCTTGTCTATTTCTTTAGTTATTTTCCAGCTTTCGCATGCATAAATGAGGGTGGATATTACATTTGAATTGAACAGTCTTAACTTGGTTTTTGTGCTTACAACTTTTGAATTCCATATGTTCTCAAGATTCTTGAAGATTGATGCTGCTTTTGCAATTCTGATCCTAATTTACCTTTTAGTGTCACCATCCTGGTCTATGTAGCTGCCAAGGTATGCAAATTGATTGACTTCTTCAACATCTGTCCCTTCTATGTGTATTTTTCCATTTTGATTGAGGAGAATTTTCATTATTATGAAAAGTATGAACAGAAGTACCTGGCATTATACAGGTTATGGTCCTCTCTATAAAATACTAGTTTGCGTGGACCTCAGTGCACGCAGCAAACGCCGGGGCGGTGTCAGTGATAACACTCAAGCTATCACACTTGACACCGCCCTGACTGAGACTAGTATCACAGTTCTCATTTGCAACAGAATGGCTAGACTAGCCACACGATCCACGGATCTGGCATTGGTCCCCAGCCACTTCCAATTGAATGTTCATTGGAGTGTACTAACACATCAAGGAAGTGATAATCTGTCTTGTACTGTATGGATCGCCAAGAGTGTTTTTGTACCACCTAACATGGCAAAACATGCTTTTCAATACGATTATGAAGTAAGGACGGCGCTGGTGATCTAGGGCATGAAGTGTGGAAGAAGAGACCAGTGAAGATAGTGGGGTGCAGTAGGTGTAAGCCTCTCTTGTGGACTGACGAGATCGAATTGGCATGGGTGAATAAGAGAAAGAGGACGAAGTTGTAGCAAAAAACATAGGCAGGATTACACTGAACAAGGACATGAAGAAAATTGGTAGTATGATCGGGATTACACTGAACAAGGATATAAAGAAAACTGGTAGTATGATCGGGATTACACTGAACAAGGATATGAAGAAAACTGGTAGTATGATCGGGATTATACTGGACGAGGATATGAAGAAAGCTGGTAGTATGGACGGGATTACACTGGACGAGGATATGAAGAAAGCTGGTAGTATGATCGGGATTACACTGGACGAGGATATAAAGAAGGTTGGTAGCATGAACGGGATTACACTGGACGAGGATATGAAGAAAGCTGGTAGTATGGACGGGATTATACTGGACGAGGATATGAAGAAAGCTGGTAGTATGGACGGGATTATACTGGACGAGGATATGAAGAAAGCTGGTAGTATGGACAGGATTACACTGGACGAGGATATAAAGAAAGCTGATAGTATGGACGGGATTACACTGGACGAGGATATGAAGAAAGCTGGTAGTATGGACGGGATTACACTGGACGAGGATATGAAGAAAACTGATAGTAATGACGTGAAGAAAATATGAATAAAGCTGGTACTATGGACGGGATTACACTGGACAAGGATATGAAGAAAGCTGGTACCATGGACAGGATTACACTGGACAAGGATATGAAGAAAGCGACGAGCGAATTTGTATCTCTAGCAGCCGAGTCTCGGCAGCGATGCTGGCAGACATTTGCAAGGAAAGTGTCCACTGACAAAGCACTGTATCAGTTCTGTCCACTAACAAAACACTGTATCAATTCTGGCGGATGTACCGGAGAATGAAAACCACGGTAGGGCTAGAGTGAAGGCTAACATTGAGGATGAAGGACGATCGGATGAGCAGACAGGAAGGGCGTTTCTCAGGCGATATTTACAACAAAAAGATCAGGATTTGCAATCTTTCGAGGTTCTCCTGTCTATCTGACTCATTTTTTCGCTATACAAACTCCGGTTTTTCCAACGATGTTTTGTTAAACTGTGGTAAATATACAGATCAGAGAATCACAAAACAAGCTATCAAGTGGAACACAACAAGCCGAAGAAAAAGAGGCAGACCACGTGAAACTCTGAAGAGGACATTATTAAGAGAGGTCAAATTAACAGGCATAAAATCCTTTGATGAGGTTGAAAGACTCGCCGAAGACAGGAAAAATTGGCGAACTACTTTGCGAGCCCTATGTGACGTTTAACGGCACGGGAAGGATATAAGATATAAGATAAGATATAAGGTAAATATACCGAACGCAGTACTAAACCTACAATTTCCAATTTCAAGATGGCGGATGGCGATTGCGTTCAGCTTGTTTTGCTTGTTTGTACCCGAATGAATTTGCTATTTATCGAGAGGCTGTGAAATTCCTGATACTGAACTGTTGTCCTATAAATAAACAAATACTGTCAATGACGTGACTATCTTCGCTAGTACAATTCTGCAGAAAATCTTACCCAGATTTCAAAATTAACACGGACAGGATAACTTAACTGAAGAAACCAAATAAAAAAAATAGATTAATATGATACCATTTTCTGTGTCCTAACTGGCAAGTATACTAAGGTAATTTTTCTTGTGAATAGCCTTCTTCGTTGACGTTTCTCTCCTCTATGGTTTTATTATTGTTTGTATCTGCTATCAACGTTTGGTCTCCGTTGACTATCTTTAGGAGACTTTTCTCGTCATCGACATCATCAACATTTGGTGACTTGTCGTTGTATACAGTTTTTATCTCCAATTCTGTCTCTGGAATCTCAAATCGCTTTGCCGGGTCTGGAAAATTGTCCTGTAAATAGGAAGGAGATATTCTGTGGCAATTTTTGATGCTGGAGATAGTTTGTAACAAATATGTGACGTAACAGTTTGTAATACAAATTTGACGCAATAATGTGTAACAAATATTTGACATAACAATTTGTATCAAACATGTGAGGTAACAGTTTGAAGCAGTATCTGAAGTTACAAATATTTTGTAGCAATATTTGATGTTATAACTAGTTTTTTTTACTCTACAAATAATTTATAGCAATATTTATAATTAAATCTAATTTCGTCAATATCTCGCGCTACGGTTAACTTTAATGCAAACAAATAGCAGAATCTTACTAATGTTACAACAAGACAAACATTGCGACATTTTGGCTTTCGTCCTTGCTTGAAATGGAACGACAATTTAAGAAAAGTTCAGAAAGATAAAATAATATACATAAAAAATCTTGACCGTAGCTGTTGCATATCTGTGGACGTATATACAGCACAATATGCTAATTATTGACATACATTTATGAGCAGTTAATGACAGTATTGTGTTTGTTTTCGCCATAACCGTAATCCATACTATATTTACGGATATAAAGATAACATGTATGATTGCCGTGTTAACACGGACATGAAGAAAACTGTAGACATTTCAGATAAAGAGTCAGTCATCAATGAAGGCGTATGAATGTTCTGGAACTGACCCAATAAATATACTTTTCCATGGATTATCCCCATAGAAAGCCATACCTCCAGTTAGTCAGGCTTGAAGGAGAGGAACATTCTGTTACAACAAACACCACCTGCCTAGGGTCCTGGCCAGCCCTTGTACCTCTGTCCCGATAGCTGTCCCATCATCCCTTGCTCCTGGAATTATTCCTCTTTAAATACGCAGACCATAAAAGAGCGCCGAAATCCGTGCAGTCACCAACTCGAGCTAGATCATCTCAGTTTTATTACCTACAACCTACAAATGTGACTTATCTAACGAGATTTCGTCTACACGAGATCTCGTCTACGTGAGATCTCGCCCACAAGACATCTTGTCTACACTGAAAATAGTGTAAACAAATCACATACCTTGTACTCTGGCTTCATGTACTGAGGACCAATCGAGGACAGAAATTTCTTGATCGGTCTTGGTAGGATAATTAGAATTGATTCTGAGACTGAGATAAGATATCGAGGGTCTACTTCTCCTGGTTTATTCATGCCTAGATAGAGGACAAACAGTAATGTTATGTTTTAGTGTTCCACACAAAAAAGTACAATCAATTTTCAACAAACATTTTTGGGTGCAAGTAAATATAACTGAATATGTAAATACACACAAATTCACTGCAGTACAGATATGACAGCAAATAATCAGACTTTAGAAACACATGAGAACAGCTTTATTCACGCACATGTAATATTTCCACCTCCATCTTATTCGAACAAAAACATACTGGACGAGTCTAAATTTATATGTACTGTACAATATATAACAAAATAAGAGTGAGAAAAAAAGGCTTTTTGATGCAGATTCGTACATTTTATTTTAAACAGTTTAATTAAAACAGACGAACTGAGTTTGAGAGTGAGACAATCGGTACCAACATCATTACGATGCCAAGGCAGCCGTTAATGCAACCACAAAATTGTTTACCCATTACTCCCCGATAAACTCCGAGTCAATCATTTGCATGTCCCTTGCGGAACTTTGCCTCCCTAACAGCTCTCTGTAGGCCTCTCGGTTGTGAGCAAGATGGCCTGCTGCTGATGCATCCATTTGCAGATTATCAACGATGTCTCGCAGGCATCTTCGCCTTGGTCTTCCTCTCTTTCTTCTCCCTATTATGTATCCTTCCAAGACGGTCTTCTCTAAATACTCCGAGTAGAGTCAATAAAAAGATGAACGCAGTCCCAAAAGTGGGCCCAAATGAAGTCGGAAGTGTTGGATCGAAAGGTGCATAGCTGCAGCACATTTCCACTAATGCTCTTAGGAGGCGAGAGCTGAAGAAGAAGAGGAAGAAGAAAAGGAACAACAAGAAGAAGAAGAAGGATAGACTTAACAGTGGTTTAGATGGATATTTTAACCTATGTCTCGGGCCTGACGAGAACTGAGGATAACAACGACAAAAATTTGTATTTCCACCATAAAG